>HG992200.1:20000-380000 GCA_905220545.2 Melitaea athalia
ATTTTCATTGCCCTGCCTCACGGGGGGTTGTAGTTATAAAATTTTAAAATTTTGAAAATTTTAAGTAAATTCATGCTAGTTTTAAAAATCCATAACTTTTGCAAAACTTAACCGATATTAAAGCGGTTTTCGATTAACACCTTCTCATAACCTTAACTACCTATCCTAACCCCAAAAAAATTTTTTAACCCCCGCCATGGCGCCGCCAGCGGGGAAAAAGGACAACAAGGCTGAGGCGGACTTGAAACCTTTACCTACTACCAGCGATAACGTCACCGGCTTATCAACTTTTACTGAAGTAGTCGACAAACTTACACTTGAAATTATTAAAACTATCGAGGAGGCGCGCAGCGTTACTTCTGCTAATAAGAAGTACATAGTTATGGCAGCGAAAGAAATTCGTGTAAGTTTTAATAAATACCTGGCTATAACTGAGTCAGCTAACCCGCATGATCTCTCCTTAGAAGCTCAAACTCTCCGCGATGACCTCATATCTCAGCTCCCATCCCAAAATGAACGTATGATTAGGCAAATTAAGGAGCTCAGGGAGGAAAACGCCGCTGCAGTGAAAACCCTCCAGGAACAAATTAATAAACTTAATTCCGATTTAAAAAAGGACAACGAATCGACTACCAAAATAATTACGTCTACATACGCCTCGATCGCCAAGCGACAAACTCAGGCCCGGGACACCCCTGGCCCCGACTCCAAGACTACACCCCCGGCTAAGAAACCCGCCGCTGCGACACCGCCCATCACCAAGCCGGCCATCGTGGTCGTCTCAAAGACTCCTAGTGCCTCCAGAGAGGAGACACTTAAAAACTGCAAATCAACTATTTCTTTTAAGGATACTAATTACGCTCCGGCCAGAGTAGTCCCGGTTTCTAACAATAAGCTTCGCTTCGAGTTCGACTCGGAGTGGGAACGCGATGATGCGCTACGGCGCATATCCAGCGCTAAAGACGCTAAGGTCTCGGCTGAGGTGGCCAACAGGCTTAAGCCTATGGTCATCTTAAAAGGTATATCTAACGAGGTCACTGTGGAGGAGTTATGCGACATCATCATAAAACAAAACTCGGAACTCGGCGAGTTCAATGCGACACATATAAAATACAAATTTAAGCGAAATAATCGTAACCCCGCCCTATACAATGCTGTGTTCATAACCCATCCTACTGCTTTCCGTGCCTTACTCTCTCTTGAGCGTGTACGCGTCGACTACCAGCGCGTACACGTAGAGGAATTTAGCCCCTTTTTACAGTGTCATACGTGTCTGCAGTTCGGACACACCTCGACTCATTGTAAATACGTCTCCAAGCGATGCGCGCATTGCGCGGAGGACGGTCACTCCCTTAAGGAATGCCCGAAAAGCCTTCACATCTCAGAGGACGGTTCTGTCTCAACAGGTACCGACAATAATATCAAGTGCTATAATTGCATTGCACATAACAAGAAATTTGACAATAAATTCCCCACAGCGCACAAGGCAACCTCGGACACATGTCCGGTGGTTCGCATCATGCGAAGCAAGACTAGATTGAACATAGACTACGGATACGCCCCGACACCCTCACTTAATGATGTGGTTCGGACGGCTCCGTAGATCCAACATTGTCATCTCCAGTCTTGCTATCGCATTTACTGCTAAGCACTCATTAACCTTTTTAATATATAATTATAGTAAATTCATAGAGTAACGAACTGCAGACACATATGCATCCCTCCATAGACTATTCGCGCTCCAGACTATTATTTATGTATGTTTATATATACATATATATTATACTCTACACTTATCTAACTATATTATACTATATATTCACTTATAACTACACTTATTGTCACGCTCAGTCCTTTACACAACTACACATGCTCACACTCGCCGGAGACATATTATATACATACAGTCACACTTTTATTCCCGCTGAGACCGGGCTTTGAAGTCTATATTATTCATTTAATGTCAGCCGCACGGGCTAACATCGCACTCCACCTAAGTGACCCAGGCCATCGCGTGTTGCCGATTACGTGGTCCGCCGCAGTAGCGTCCTTGGCTACCTCCGACGAGACCATTCTGAGTCCCGCTCTTGGTCGAACTCGACTTTCTTAGAAAATTATTGACTATTTACAAAATTCTTTGCTTTATAAGTGTAGCGTATATAGTTGTTTAGTTTAAGGTAACATCTTAATATTTTATATTCAGATCAATGTCATAACTTCTATTTTTATTTGTTACTGCTGGTACAGTTATTAAACAAACACTGGCTACAATACGCTACTTCTAGGTATTATATGCCTGAACTTATGTTCATACCTATTCTATAACCTTATTTAACATTTAATTCATTATTTATTTGATAATAATTTGAACCCTTGATCCTAATAGTAGTTTATAATATTTAGACTCAGAATAATTTCATTTGATGGAACGAATGTTTTCATTCCTTGTCTTTTCAATCTAAAATTTACGCTGAGATATTGTACTCTTCTATACATTCATTTTGTATCATAATATTTTATTAGTTTGCTAAGTATAATAACATTTTATAGACATATGTTGTTTTCTTTTATTTATGTTTTCTCGTTCTCTGTACTATTGTTTTCATTCATTATCTCTATTTTATTTTATTATTGTAATAGTATGTAAGTTATATGAAAAAAAAAAAAAAAAAAAAAAAAAAAAAAAAAAAAAAAAAAAAAAAAAAAAAAAAAAAAAAAAAAAAAAAAAAACCAGTGCGGAGAACCAAAAAAAGCAATGGTCTCATTTACATACAACTTAATCGCATACATATATATATATAAAAAAAAAAAAAAAAAAAAAAAAAAAAAAAAAAAAAAAAAAAAAAAAAAATTCTTTACGATCGTCCTACTCATGCTTAATGATTTCTATTACATATTAATTTTATCTTGTCTTCAATTATTCTGTCTCATTTGTTATTAATTAGTTATAAGCTCATTCACTTTCACCCCCATTTTAATTGTAGTGTTAGCCGGCGTAGTGCTCGCTGGGAATCGGGCGGCTGCTGGAAAAACGGTATTCGCCGGCCCCGCCCCGTTCACGACACTACCTCACCGCCATCAATTTCACCTTCAATTGTGAGGGGGGGGTCAACCGTATCCAATCGCGGGAAAACCCCTCCCCACATCCATCACCTTCACCATTCATTATCATCTGTGCTGTTGGCTGCGACGGGCGGGTCAACCGTATCAAATCGCGGAAACATCCGTCCCCGCAGTCTTCATCACTTCATCACTTCATCACTATAAGTCTCCACCGGGACTACTAATTTACTTTTCGTCTTATTTCGTCATACACTGCTACTATGTACCTTAGTATTACTATTGTGCTAAAGCTGGCCGGAGCGTATCACATTGACTACATCAACTAATTGTCTCATCTTCATCATTTGAAATAAATCTCATCAGTGTACCAACTTATTTAAAAAAAAAAAAAAAAAAAAAAAACCTAACCTAACCTAACCTAACCTAACCTAACCTAACCTAACCTAACCTAACCTAACCTAACCTAACCTAACCTAACCTAACCTAACCTAACCTAACCTAACCTAACCTAACCTAACCTAACCTAACCTAACCTAACCTAACCTAACCTAACCTAACCTAACCTAACCTAACCTAACCTAACCTAACCTAACCTAACCTAACCTAACCTAACCTAACCTAACCTAACCTAACCTAACCTAACCTAACCTAACCTAACCTAACCTAACCTAACCTAACCTAACCTAACCTAACCTAACCTAACCTAACCTAACCTAACCTAACCTAACCTAACCTAACCTAACCTAACCTAACCTAACCTAACCTAACCTAACCTAACCTAACCTAACCTAACCTAACCTAACCTAACCTAACCTAACCTAACCTAACCTAACCTAACCTAACCTAACCTAACCTAACCTAACCTAACCTAACCTAACCTAACCTAACCTAACCTAACCTAACCTAACCTAACCTAACCTAACCTAACCTAACCTAACCTAACCTAACCTAACCTAACCTAACCTAACCTAACCTAACCTAACCTAACCTAACCTAACCTAACCTAACCTAACCTAACCTAACCTAACCTAACCTAACCTAACCTAACCTAACCTAACCTAACCTAACCTAACCTAACCTAACCTAACCTAACCTAACCTAACCTAACCTAACCTAACCTAACCTAACCTAACCTAACCTAACCTAACCTAACCTAACCTAACCTAACCTAACCTAACCTAACTGTCATTCACACCGCCTGCGAGGAATCGATGCCCATCAGGGCTCCCAATTCCAAGTCTAAGCCTCCTTGGTGGTCCGAGTCCCTGGAGTCCCGGAAACGGGAGGTCATCGGTCTACACCGTGCGCTACATGCTGCCAAGAGAGACGGCATGCCTACCGACTCTCTTGCCAGCCAGCTGCAGGTTCTAAAGGATACATACGCCAGTGAACTCAGGAAAGAATCCACGTCCAAGTTTAGGGAATTCTGCGAGCTCCAGACGAAGGAGAACGTATGGTCCCTCACCAACAGGCTCCTAAAGGAATCGGGCCCACGACGTCCGCCCTCCACCCTAAAAATCAACGACAGATACACCACTGACGAAGAAGATACAGCCAGAGCTTTACTGAATAACTTCTACCCCGATGATACACCAGACATTGACCCTAGACATCATGAGCTACGAGCTTCCTCTCACACCTTCCCCGACTCCGAACCCGACCTCCCCTTCACTAATCACGAGATACTAGAGATCCTCGATAACATGAGCCCCAAAAAGGCTCCGGGACTCGACCATCTCACCTCTGATATCTGTAAACAATTTACCTTGCACTATCCCAGCCTCGTTACAGACATCATGAACCGCTGCCTCACCCTACAATACTTCCCCAGACAGTGGAAGGAAGCCTATGTAAAAATCATCCCCAAACCCGGCAAGACTGACTACACCGACCTCAACTCTTACAGACCCATAGGACTCTTGCCTGTATTCGGAAAAGTCCTCGAAAAGCTCTTCGTCCAGCGGCTGACTTTCGCTGCTATGAAGACGGACAAACTGAGCGAGAGGCAATTCGGATTCAGGCCACTGACTAGTACTACGACTGCCCTTAAGGCCGCTATTGACCACATTCAAAAGACCAAATCTGACAAACTCCTAACCCTCGCCGTTTCCCTGGACATCAAGGCTGCGTTTGACAACGCCTGGTGGCCATCCCTTCTAAACCGACTCCGACTCATAGGCTGTCCTTCCAACATTTACGGACTCTTACTGAACTACATTACAGACCGCACTGTTACCTTAGACTATGCTGGCGCTCGCGTCTCCAAAGAAATGACCAAGGGCTGTATTCAGGGCTCGACCTGCGGCCCCATTTTGTGGAATGTCATCCTTGACGAGCTCCTGGAACTCGAACTACCCGCTGGGTGTCGAGTACAGGCGTTCGCGGACGACGTTCTGCTCATTGTGGCCGCCAAGGATCTGGCTGGCTTGCAGGCTACTACCAATCAGGCATTACACGATATCGTGAGCTGGGGACAGGGAGTCAAACTCACATTTAGCCCCAATAAAACACAGGCCATCGCTTTTAGCGATAAGGCGAAACACGCACAGATCAACATTAACTCTCATACACTACACTTCCAAGATGACATCAAGCTCCTTGGTGTCATCTTGGATAGCAAATTACGCTTTCACAAACACATCATCCACACAATTAAAAAAGCCACTGCTCTCTTTCACAAACTGACCTTGTACTGTAAACCCACATGGGGGGCCCATCCGGAGAACGTCCGCACCATTTACCTCCAGGTAATCCAGCCCATAGTCACCTACGCTGCTGGTGTCTGGGGGCATGTCGCTGGGAAGAAATACGTCTCCAGGCTGCTCCTGAGCATGCAGCGGCGCTTTGCACTCAAAGTCATTAAAGGCTTTCGTACGGTGTCTACTGTCGCTGCATTGGCTCTGGCGCGGCTTACCCCCCTAGACCTCAAGATAAAGGAGGTCAGAGAAATAGAACTTGCCCGACTTACAGGAATCTGTCAATCTCTTCCTAGCGACATCACTCTTGAAAAACACACCCCACCTCACCGTCTCCTCCATCCCGCCCAAAGGATTACATTCTCTCCCCAATACTTCTACTCCGGCACCGAACTGTCTGAACACCTCTCTTCTCTTCCCAGCCCCATCCCTACCATCTTTACTGATGGAAGTAAACTTGACGATGACTCGGTGGGCGCTGCCTTCGCCTGTTACGACGGAGCGGGACCACCAGTCGTCAAAAAGTATATACTCCACCGAAGCTGCTCAGTGTTCCAGGCTGAGCTCTTCGCGATCCTCCAGGCCTCCAGATGGGCCTCCACCCACAAATACAGACATACAATTATCCTTTCGGACTCTAGAGCTGCCATTCAAGCCTCCCAGAATCGCAGTAACACACACCCCTTGGTCTCAAACATTCACAGCACACTACACGAACACTCACCCACCGGCTATATCGACTTTGCTTGGGTTAAAAGCCATGCAGGTATAGCCGGTAACGAACTTGCAGACGAAGCGGCCAAGCAAGCCGCTGTGATGCGCAGAGCTTTCGACTACGCTCACTTCCCTATCAGCTTTGTTAAATTTGATACCAGAAAACGCAGTCTCACCCAATGGCGGGAAAGGTACGAGAATGCGCAACAGGGCCAACACACACGTAACCTTCTCCCAACACTAGACAACATTCACTCACTGTTTCAAAAAGTACACATCACATTCACCCTCACGCAAACGCTCACCGGACACGCATTCAACAAAACCTACTTACTCAAGTTCAAACTTGCCGAGGACGACTTTTGCCCCTGCGACAGGTCAACACCCCAGAGCCTCCAGCATCTTCTTCAGAGATGCCCTGAGTTCTCCGCCTTTAGATTTACACACGAGCAACTATGCAGACACACCGGAGTGTCTCCATATACCCTGATGGACCTCATACCACACAGGTCATGCGTCACCTCCTACTTTCGCCTGTCGGACTCCATCCTGAAGGTACTTAAGGAGTATAATGCCAGCCATTGAGGCCCCGATGTATATACTGTACCTTTACTATATTGTACCCTTTGTGTATATTCTCTGATTATTATTTAACTTACGCCTCAACTATTGTTCTCATCTAGACTTAGGGAAAAAAAAAAAAAAAAAAAAAAAAAAAATATATATATACACATAAAAAATATACATTAATAAAAAAAAAAAATAAATAAAAAAAATAAAAAAAAAAAATAAAAAAAAAAAAAAAAAATAAAAAAAAAAAAAAATAATAAATAAAAAAATAAAAAAAAAAGATAAAAAAAAAAAAAATAAAAAAAAAGCATTATTAATACTTTTCTTATTCCCTTATGATTGTTCTCTCTTATGATTGTTAACTTACAATACTCATGATTTCACTATTGTTCTTACCTTGACTTAAGACAATTTTATAAAAACAATTACATGTAAATACTTTTCCTATTCTCTTATGATTGTCTAATATTAATACTTTTCTTATTTTATAATTGTTTAAACTTACAATACTTATGCCTCAAACTCTGTTTGCTGTGGTTTACAATCACACCACATATTATTGTATAATCGTCAAATTTATTGTCTCTTTTAGACTTAAGATCTATCACCTCATTTCCATTGTTATCACCAGAGCCAATTAGCTGTGTCATCGTTGAGGTGTAAGCGGCTGCCAGAACAAATCAATAGCTGGCCCCGCTTACTCCACGGCTCTTCACCCTCATCATTCATATTCATCTTCATTACCATCAATTTTCATCACCTGTGCTGCCTTGACTATGTGGAAAGGGCCAACTGTATCAAATCGCAGGCCAGCCCCTTCCCATAGACAGTCAACACATCATTTTTAAGACTCCAACTGGGACCACCAACGTTACAATTATCTTCTAATCGTCTTATTCCACAAACCTAGCTACTTAGTAAAAATAAGACTAACAACACCCTAGCCGGAGCGTACCTAAACCCACTCATGAATAATTGTCTTCTCATCACATCATCATGCAAATAAAAGAGATCACAAAGCGATTCAACTCATTTAACAAAAAAAAAAAAAAAAAAAAAAAACCTAACCTAACCTAACCTAACCTAACCTAACCTAACCTAACCTAACCTAACCTAACCTAACCTAACCTAACCTAACCTAACCTAACCTAACCTAACCTAACCTAACCTAACCTAACCTTTTTTTTTTTTTTTTTAAAGATGGGGAAAATGCAATTTACGCACTGACCCCGCCGCCCGTGGGCAGCGGGAGTGTGGGGCTCCCGGCTAAACCCGGATGCCGGACTACCCACTAAAAACCCGCATCTTTTATCCGCCGGCACCTTTTGGGGAACGCCACAGGAACGCTTACGCAGTCTACCATGACGCTCCCGGTGATGGCCTTTCGGCCCCGTCGGAAGGGACGCTCGACCTTCCCAAGTCAATCCTCCAGCTGGACAGAAGGAGACGAGGTCCGGGAACTGCCCCACCACCTGAGTCCGGGCGACCGTGAGGTCCAGCCCGTCCTCCGCCACTGAGCCACACCTAGCAGCCCCGCAATCTGCAGGGCGCACAGCGCAACCCAGTCGCCATGCGCTTTCGCGCCAGGAGGCGGGCGAGCAAGCCCACCCGCCCTCTCCCCCCAGGGCGCTCACAGGTCCACTCTGATAATAACAGAGAAGTACCCGGAGCGCAGCCTTACCTCTCTCGAACCGCTAAACCGACCCCTCCGCACCAAGAGCCAGGCTTGAAGACCCGCCCCCGGCAGTTCAGGGCTGGCTCAGAGGCCCGCACACCCATGGAGCGCGACCCAACGGCCCCGGCACTCCAACGCGCTTTCGCGCCTCCCCCCGGGGCGCGACCCAAAGGCCCCGGCACCCCATGCGCTTTCGCGCCTCCCGGAGCGCGACCCAAAGGCCCCGGCACTCCAGTGCACTCACAGGTCCAATACCCGGAGCGCACTCACCTATGCAGGTTTTGGTCCACAGGGGTGGTGCCCAAACCCCTATCACTCGCCTGCACCATGCAAGTGGTAGACCAGCCCCCACAACTCCGCGCCGTCTCAGCGCCACTCCCCCACCGTCTGCACCTTACGTGCCACCCTGCACGACCTCCAAGCCGAAGGACGGTTGAAACCCCGCCCCCGGCCAGAGGCCCGCACACCCATGGAGCGCGACCCAACGGCCCCGGCACTCCAACGCGCTTTCGCGCCTCCCCCTCCGGGGCGTGACCCAAAGGCCCCGACACCCCATGCGCTTTCGCGCCTCCCGGAGCGCGACCCAAAGGCCCCGGCACTCCAGTGCGCTCAAGGTCCAATACCCAGAGCGCACCCCGCGAGTCAGTCGTTAGCCGCGACGAGCAGCAGTACCGCGACTGCGATACTGCTGCCCGTCCCGTTGCCCAGGGTGCACCACGAGGAGGTGACCGACATGCACCCCAACCTAACCTAACCTAACCTAACCTAACCTAACCTAACCTAACCTAACCTAACCTAACCTAACCTAACCTAACCTAACCTAACCTAACCTAACCTAACCTAACCTAACCTAACCTAACCTTTTTTTTTTTTTTTTTTTTTTTTAACGTGGGGAAAATCCATCATGGATACCCTCCGGCGCGGGGGCACCAAAGGGTTATGTCAGACTCCTACTGACTAAAAACCATCCACGTGTGAGCAGACATCCGCCTAAGTGGGGCGAGATGGGGTCGCGTTAGCAGTCTCCACCCCGCCCCGGCGGTAGGCCCGGACGTCTGAACGTCCGGGCCCCGGCACAAAGTTGGGGTGGCCTCGCTCACAACAAGGCCACCCCGCAGACCTGTGGGGTCACGTCGTCCGGCCGGCCGAAGTCCCCCGACTATCGGCCGGCGACCCCACTATTACGAGGGGGGGAGGAAGTGGGCAAACCGCCTCCTCCTTGCCCCCGTACGTCTGCGCCGGAGCGGGTCAGCGGAGGCGTCACTCTCCCTGGCCCGCTCAGCGGTCTCCTTCTGCGTCATTACCTCTTCGCAGAAGGATACCGCCGCCTGCCACGATCTCTCACTGTCGAGCATGGCTTTTACGACGCTCGGCAGCGAGAGATCCAGCCCGATTACCGCCGAAAGCGCGCGCCGCTGTGATTCCCACGCGGCGCACACCTCCAGCGTGTGGAGCGCCGTATCCTCTGGCGCCCCACACTCATGGCAGGCTGGAGTCACCTCCCGTCTCGCGATTTGGTGCAGATACTTACCGAAGCATCCGTGTCCGGAAAGCACCTGCACCAAACGAAAGGTCAACGGGCCGAACCGCCGCTTCACCCACTTCTGAAGGACCGGCCTGACCGCGTCCACCGTCCACTGCCCGGGGACCGGCGGGGCCAGGTCCTCCGTCCACCGCCGCAACAGGGTGTCCTGCGCCTGCCTCCGCATGCGTGCGACCTCCTCCCACGTCGGGGGCTCCCCCCGGGATCTCCTCGCCGCCACGAAGTGATACGTTTCGGCGAGGATCTCCGCCTGCAATTCCCAGGGGGGATCGCCAGCCAGCACGCACGCCGCCGTCCAGGACACCGTCCGGTAACCGCGTATCGCCCTCGTCGCGATGACCCGCTGCGGCCGTCGCAGCAGGGTCTTGTTGGCGCGACCGAGGGCGTCCGCCCAGACGGGCGCCCCGTACATGGCCATACTCCGGATGACCCCAGAGTACAGCCGACGGCAGTTGGCGTTTGGACCACCCACGTTCGGCAGCAGCTTTCCGAGTGAGGCGGCAGCTCTGACGACTCTCGGGGCCAGCTGGGCAAAGTGAGCCCCGAAAGCCCACCTCCCGTCCAGGGTGAGGCCCAGGTACCTCATCTGGGTCCCCACACGGACCGGGACCCCGTCCAGAGTTACCCGCGTACCTGGAGGGGGTCCCCCCCGAGGCCCATGGAACAGTAGGGCCTCGGTCTTCGTCAGGGCGACTTCCAGCCCCAGGGCCCGTATACGGCCGACCACGAGAGTTGCGCCGGCCGTGGCCGACCGCATCACCTCCGCAAGGTCCCTTCCTTTGGCCACGACTAGGGTGTCGTCGGCGTAACACGAGACCCGCACACTTGCGGGCAGCGTGCCCCGAAGCACCCAGTCGTAGCCGATGTTCCACAGGAGCGGTCCAAGCACTGACCCCTGCGGAACTCCGCACGAGACGCGACGTCGCCTCAGACCGTCGCGCCCCGCCACCAGGACCTCGCGACCCTGGAGGTAGTCGCCCAACAGCCTCCGCAGATACAGGGGCACACGGTGGTGGCGAAGCGCCTCCTGTATTGTCGCGTGCGGGAGGCTGTTGAAGGCGTTGGCGATGTCCAGTGAGACAGCCAACGCCTTTTCCCCCTCGCGGACAGCCGCCTGCGTCCAACTTTTAAGCCAGAGCAGGGCATCTAATGTGGATCGCCCCACTCTGAACCCGTACTGGGCCTCGGACAGGCCGGGCCCAGTTCCCTCCAGGTGCCGAATGACACGGGAGGCCACGACACTCTCCAGGAGTTTACCCGTGTCATCCAGCAGGACGATGGGCCTGTAGGCGGAGGGCGAGTCGACGGGTCGCCCCTCCTTCCGCAACAGGCACAGTCGCCCTTCCTTCCACGGCTTCGGGAATCGTCCAGACGCGAGGCAAGCGCTGAACAACTCCCGAAGCCGGTCACCCATCTCCTGGAGGGCGATTCCCAGCACCCGGCCCGGGATACCATCCGGGCCGGGCGCCGTACTCTTTCCACGCAGGCGGCGGACCGCGACCTCCATTTCCGCCTCCGACACAGGCGGGATGGAGGCCTCGTCTAGCTCTTCGACGAGAGGGGAAGTGATCATCGACGGAGGGGTGTGGTTGGGGTCTCTTGCGGGGAAGAGCCCATCCAGCACCCTGTCCAGGACCGCGGCATCCAACGACTCGGCGACCGGGGGCGTCTGGTGCCGGAAGTTTTTCCGGGCAGCCTTGTACGGACGCCCCCACGGATCCCTGTCGAGGCTCGCCAGGGCTTCGCCGTAGGCCTGCGACTTGGCCCTGACGATAGCCAGCTGTAGTTCGCGCTTGGCGGCACGGTATGCCTCGTACAGCCGGCGCTCGACCTCCAACTCCACGGCCGGCATCTGCTCGTCTGTCCGGCCGTGGCGTCGCCTCCTACAGCGTCCGTAGGGTCGCCGAGCCCTTATACAGGCGGCTCGGAGATCCGCAATCTCGGAGCTCCACCAATAGACCCCGCGGCGTTCGGGGCGGTGCCGGGACCGCGGCATAGCCGCGTCGCACACGGCCGTAACCGCGTCGCGGAAGTCGTCCGCCGCAATGTCTACCTCCGGATTCGTAGGAGCGGCGAACCACGACTGGACAATCGCCGCCTCCCTCGCCATATCCGCATCGAGTCGGCTGGCGGCCCAGCGCGGAAATTGCGACGCGGCGTGCCGAGGCGCACCTCGGCTGTGGGAGGTGGAAACCTCGAACCTCACGTACTTGTGGTCCGAGAGAGTCTCGACCTCCGACAGCACCCTCCAAGCTCGCACACGTGCGGCGACGGACGGGGAGGCGAACGATACGTCCACCACGGACCCCCCGTTATGTCGTACGCACGTGTGAGCCGACCCCGTGTTGAGGAGGGTCAGTCCTGCGGTAACCACCCACTCCCTGACTACTTCCCCACGAGAGTCAGTGGAGGGGTTGCCCCAGTCCCGGGCTTTGGCGTTCAGGTCGCCGAGGAGGACGACCTGACGTGGCGCCTGTCTTCCAACCGCAGCGGCCAGGAGGTCTACGAAGACCTCAAGCTCCGCTACAGTTTTGTTGGGGGAGAAGTATGCGCCAACCACCGCATACTCTTCCCACTTGGCTACCACATACCCGGGCCCCTTCTCTTCGACTGAGAGGGGGGGGCTGCCGCCTCCGGATCGAACCACGATGGCAACGGAGCCGTCAAGGTCCGCAGCCCAACAAGGGTGTGAGCTGGGAACGTAATACGGCTCCGCCGCCACCGCCACATCTATGCGCCACTGCGCCAGGGACTGCATGAGCAGGTCTTGGGCCCGGGCGCAGTGGTTGAGGTTCGCCTGAAGGAAGTTGTGATGTCCTACGTTCATGTTAATCAGACATCACAACCTCCACGTCCGCCGGCAAGGGGACGACTTCTGCAGTTTTACTTGAAACCGCTGGGGTGGCCCGGGTCCCAGCGATTTTTCCTTTCTGCATCGCAGGCTTGCATCTGCGGCCTCCCATCGTGTGGCCGGAGGGCCTGCCGCTCTCCGCGCATACCGCACAACGCGGAGTGGCCTCTTCGCAGGCGGCCGCCTTGTGGCCCGCGCGTCCACAACGGAAGCAGAGCTCCCCCCTGTCTACGGACGCCGGGCACTGAGGGCGCGTGTGGCCCAGCCCCATGCACCGGTAGCAGCGCATGGGCCTCGCCTCCAGGGCCACCACGCGCGCCGAGCTCCACCCGATTAATATCCTGCCCTTCTCGGTCAGCACTTTCGCTGCCGAAAGTGGGCAGGAGACCAGGACGGACCCCGTACCTGCGAAGCCGGAGCGGATCCTCCCAGCCCTCACAAGGGCGACGTCGCATCCCGCTGCCTTGGCGACCACCGCTGCCACTCCCTCCGTGGTGGCCGTCTCGTCCAGGCCCGAAATCCGCACGTCCGCTGTTTTCACGGGCCTGACGATGCTCGCCACCCCAGACAGGGCTCCGCGAAGCGACTCCGCCAGCCTGTCCGCCTTCGCGACCCTATCGGAGCCAGGGATCTCCCACATCCTAGCTCCCGTCGCCGTTTGGCGGAAGCGGATCCGGTCGATTCCCAGCTCCTCGATATTAATTTTGTCCCTGGCCGTTTGAAGGACGGAAGAATATGTCTCCCCCTTTTCCGCGGCGTCCGGCTGCAGCGACAGGATAACTGCCGCGGTCCTGGGAGCCTTCAGCTTCCGCTTTGCTGAAGGCTTCGCAGTTTGCTTCCCGGCCTCTTTGGCGGCCGGCCTTTCAGTTGAATTGGCCGTCGGGCCCGCGGTCACTGAAGGCTTAACCGCGGGTGCAGGTGTAGAGGCGGGGGTGGAGGACTTCTCCTTCCCCCTGCCCTTCCCCTTGCCCTTCCCCTTGCCCTTCCCCTTCTTCACCACGGTCGCCCAGGTCTCCTCCCGGGCGGTTGTAGACGGGCCTGCCGTCTCGGAGTGTTTAGAAGCAGGTGGTGGCACGGTGGACACCGAGCCCTCCCTCATTCGCTGGCGAGCCGACGGGACCTGCAACAGCTTTTTTTCCAGTTCTGCCATGCGGGTGTCAATTAGGCTGGTCAGTAAGGGCCTGAGTTGCTCGACTATGTCCACCCCCGAAAGTGTCGAGAGTGGACCGGCGACCGAGGCAGTGGCATTGGCGGCGGCAACGGTGGCCGCAGCTGCCTCCGTCTTAGCCTCGTTGAAGCCGCGCCGCAACGACTTCACTTCAACCCTCAGGGCCTCGTTGTCCATTTTGACGCGGTTCAACTCAACTCTAAGCTGCCGTGTTTCGTTGCTCTCCGTTCGGCTCGCCAACGTGTCCACTACCTCCCTTAGGGACATCGCCGACTTTTTAAGGCGAGCTATAAAACCACCCTTTAGGTTCCCGGACCTCCGGGCAACCTCAAGGATGTCGGCGACTCCCTCGCCCCCGCGTGCCCTCAGTTCTTGCGCGTTGAGCGCGCACATGTCCTCGTCAATCAAGGAGCCAAAATCGGACTCGTTGTCCGTTGACATATCAGTCCGGGTAGGCTGTACATGCGCAGGCTTGAGGAACTTGTCGCGGGACGGGCCCGCCGTGGTTCCTCTAGACTTCCCTCTTCGCGCTGTGGTTATTTTGGTTAGCGCTAAACCCTCGCTCTCCACGTCTGAGTAGATGCGCCCAGACGCGAAGGACGAGGGCGTAGGACGCTTGTTCTTCTTCTTCTTCTTCTTGCCATCCGAGGACAGCAAGCCGACTTCAGGGGTCGTCGCTTCGTCGTCCACAGGCAGTGCTGCGAAGCGGTTCCCGTCGCTTTGGCCCTGAGAAGGGCCTTTGTCCTTTCGTAAGAATCTTCCCTTGCTGTCCCGCGAGGGAAGACCAGCCCCCGAGCGCGCCGGCCCGTTTGAGCCAACGCTCCGAAAGCTGTAATCGGAGTCCGAGTTCGTAGCCGTGGTCGTTTCTCCGCCCTTCGCGGGCACCATATCTACACCCTTTGCGGGCGAGCCACAGGATCGTTGATTGCCCCCCCCAGATTCGGTGGGGCAGCGCGCCGGAACGCGGAGGGACTCTCCGACGCTGGAAGCGTCGGTACCCTCCTGGGGTAATAAAATATTTGTCAGCGATTCCATGGTTTCGGCTGTATCACAGCTTTAGATTTTTAATCGGGGTTTACTCCCCTAGGCCGTGCGGCTGACAAGCCGCTCAAGGTGCGCCCACACCTGCTGGTTTGGTCCGCGGGGGTCCGAAGACCCCTGCCACCCGCAACAGAGCAAGTGACGTTCCCCTATCCGCCACCCGGGGACGCGCCCAGTAGGAGACCAGCAACTCCTCCCCTAGCACCCAGCAAGGGGGTCTGGGAACCTAACCTAACCTAACCTAACCTAACCTAACCTAACCTAACCTAACCTAACCTAACCTAACCTAACCTAACCCGAGACGCCCCGCCCGACACTTAGAACGGACGCGTACATTGAGTTTCGAAGCCGCTCCGTCAATTTTAAATATTCAAAAATCTGAAAAAGTGGTTTTTTCGCAACGTACAGTGACGTGCTATATATCAAAATTTGCGCCTTTGTGCGCTCTACACGTTGGCTTAATTTGTTTTATGGAAAATTAACTAAAAGTATTTTTAAAAAGTGAAAAACAGTGCAAAATTGTGATTTGGAAAACTTCAAATGAAAACGCTGCGAAAAGGAAATCGACAACCTATCAAAATTTTTACATCCCCAGACGCGGCTCATTAAGCCCTACAATCTGACATACGAGTCGGATTTTTCCGGCAAAAACTCGTGGAGATAATAAGGAAAAACCCTCGACCACGTGGCCACGTGGTTTTGGATCCAGCGGGGTGAGGGGGAAGTGTAATACCTCATCGGACGCGGCTTAACGAGGCCAGTGTAACGACGCTTCGTTCATCAAAATCGCGTGAGTACTTTCGGAGATATAGGGTTTCAAAATATTAGTCATTTTTCAAAATTTATTATTTCAAAATCTAAAGCGACGACCCCCCCCAAATTTTATTAAATTCTGTGCAGATTAATTAGTTTTACATATATTCTAAATTTGAGAATTTTCTAGCGAGTAGTTTTTATTTTATTAATTTTTTAAATTTAGGGGTGAGCACGAGGGGGGGCTCCCCGCAGCCCTATGTCTTCGAAAGTGACTTCAAAAATTAGAATAAGCTAGTTTTAAGCCATTTAAATTTTTTTAGAATTTTTTAGCTAGTTTTATATTTTTTATAGTGTTTTTTGTGCTAAAATTAGTGTTTTTCCACCCCTAAAATTCGGGGGTTGGTTATAAAAATTTCATATTAGTCTAGTTAAATAGAACTTTGTAATACCTATCCAACGAGCCCAAGAACGGGTAATTTAGAGCTACCAGGGCCGATTTTGGAAAATTTAGACCTCGTGGCGGCCATCTTGGCGGCCATCTCTAAAAACTTTAACAGGCCATATCTCGGTCATTTTTTATCGTAGAGAGCTGGGGCTTCCTGTAAATAGTTTGTTTTGTAGAGAACTGTGCCTGTAAGTACAAAACGACTCTACGTAGAGTTGACCCCCCGAACCCATTTTTTGGACCGGGAGAGGACAGACGAGACTGGGCCCATCACGGGGAACCCACGCACGGGCTTCTGCGATCGGTGGTTCCCGAGATATCGAATTTCTGTTTTTTACAGAAGTAGTTCGGGCCTTTAGGGTCGATTAAGAACCAAATTAGAAGATAAGATATCTCGGCAACCGCTGGTCGTAGAGAGACGCGGTTTTCACCACCGACTTTCCCTCTTCAAGGGCTATTATTTAAATTATATTCGACGACTCTACGTAGAGTCATTGACCAAAAAGTAGAGTTTACTCACTTTTTGTTAGTTTTTAAGTTAGATTTAGTTAATTTTAGGACCTAGGCATATTGCCTGTTTTATACTATAGTATAGGAACAGTTTCTGTCTTTTACAACCGCTATTGCGGGACATATACACTTTGACCAAATTTACAATTAAATATACAAATTTTCGACACTGTTTATTTTAAATATTGACGCGATCCCCACTAAAACAATGACTACTACCAGGACCCCCCCAAAGCAACAAGAGGCGACTAACCCACCTCTATTCTCCCCCGAAGGGCCAAAAAAGTCGGTCCGAACCAGTATCGATATGATCGAACAAGTTACCAAAGTCTCTGCTTCTGAGAAGGCACAAGGTGCGCTGACCACATCAAACCCCAAAAAGCAAATAGCTCAGAAAGTAGCGCAAAGCCCTAAGGGAGGGGGTAAAGCGCAACAAAGTCCACCGGCGGCGACCACAATTAAGAGAAGAGAGCAGATAGTTTTCCATATTTCCCCCGGAAGGTCAAATAAGAAAACTCAACAGAAAAAAGGACCGATCGCCAATGACTCTGCCTCTATGAAGATGCAGGGCGGACCGTCTACCACGGAACTAAACGACCAAATAACTCCAGAAGCGGGGAATAGTCCCAGGGAGGTGGGAGATGTGCAGACACACACATCCACAGAGGCCACCACAGAAAATCGAGAGCGAGAGCGGGCAGCGACCGAGCAGTTTAATAAAATAATAAACGCTGCAAATAGTGCCAGGAACTTAAAGGGCGAATACAAAACAGCCATATTAGAAGCGATAAAAGTGCTCGAGAAGCTATTGGCTGACTCCGAAGCTGACCTCAGAACCGAGAGGGCGAGAAAGGGGGGCGGGGGCTCCGTGGACGGGGCGCCGGCAAACATAAGCGCCGATACCACGTTTACGGTCCCCCCGGACCCCAGTCTTAGCAGAAACCTCGAGGTGCAATGCCGGCTGCTCCAGGAGACAAATGTGATGATGAAGAGCCTCCAGGAGGAGCTGGTAAAGTGCAGCCAGACAGTCGAGGAGCAGCGGCGGAGCTATGCCAATGTCGCCGCCTCGAGACCGCAACAGCCCGTGAGGCCTGCGGCACTGCATTCGGTGGTGGTCACCTCAGTCGATGCTGAGCAAACAGCGGACGAGGTCCTTGACACTGTGAGAAGGACCATCGACGCTAAAGAGGGGTGGGTTCAAATTGACCGGGTCCGGAAAGCCAGGGACCGAAAAATCATCATGGGCTTCGGGACTGTTGAGGACAGGGCGAAGGCAAAGGACAAACTGGCGAAGAAAGGAACGGGCCTCGTGGTCGAGGAAATTAAAAATAAAGACCCGTTAGTAATAATTAGAGGCGTTTTAAAAGCGCACACAGACGAAGAGATTATAAAAGGTCTGAGAAATCAGAATAGACATCTTTTTAGCGGCCTCGACCCCGGGGAAGACCGCCTTCTAATAAAATATCGCAGGAGGGCAAGGAACCCGCTCACGGCCCACGTAGTCCTCAGCGTGTCGCCCAAACTCTGGGCGAGGATAACGGAAGCAGGCACGGTTCAAATCGACCTGATGAGGCTGCGGGCAGAGGACCAGTCTCCACTGGTCCAATGCACGCGCTGTCTCGGGTACGGCCATGGGCGGAAGTACTGTAAGGACCCAGCGGACCTTTGCAGCCACTGCGGCGGGCCACACCTAAAAGCTCAATGCACGGAGGACCCGACGGTGTCGCCACCTTCCTGCCGGAACTGTCGTCGGGCGAAGCTCGCTAAGTTCGACCACAACGCCTTTAGCGACGACTGTCCCGTCAGGAGGAGGTGGGATGACATCGCCCGCTCCTCCGTAGCGTATTGCTAAGGGCAGGCCGGTGGACGCAGTGGCTCTAAAAATCCTCCAGGCGAACCTCCAGCGCAGTAAGTTGGCATACTCCGACTTCCTGATCGAAGCCTCTAGCCTGCGTACGCGGATTGCCTTGGTACAAGAGCCATACGTCGGCAGCATAAGGCGCGTGAAGAGTCAAAGAGGGATCAGAGTCTTCCAGAGTGCGGACGATGGAAGTGGGACTGTTAAGGCCGCGATCATAGTATTCGACGCGGACCTTCACATCACACAGTACCCGAAACTCACCACAAATAACATCTCCGTGGTTGGGATCCGAGTTCGCAACTGGGAGATCATCCTGGTCTCATTTTACTTTGAGCCTAACCTGCCGATGGACTCATACCTGGCACATCTGCGCCGGGTGCAGCGCGAGACGGGAAGTCGGAGTATTGTTATTGGGGGCGACTCCAATGCCAAATGCGTCTGGTGGGGAAGTCCCGTGACAGATCGCCGCGGCGAAGAACTGTGCGGGTTCCTGGAGGATCTCGGCCTCTGCCTCCTGAACCAAGGGGAAACCCCCACCTTCGACGCTATCCGGGGTGGCGAAAGGTACAGCAGTTATATTGATATAACTGCTGTATCGCCTGACCTGCTTGGCTTGGTGGACGGCTGGCGCGTGCGCGAAGACCTGACCAACTCGGACCACAACGCCATCACCTTCTTAATCAACACCAAACACATCAACGCAAACACTATTAGGCGCACTACAAGAAAATATTACACTAAAAAGGCGAATTGGGCCCAATTTCGTGAGAAACTGGGTCTAATTAAAGCGCGAAAAAACCTCTCAACAGACGAAATTCAAAAAATACAGACATTTACACAACTAGATGACACAATAGTAAAATTAGATAAGACACTAGAAGAGACATGCATAAACACCATACCAATAATTAAACATAAGGAGGTTTTGTCGATGCCGTGGTGGAACGAGGGGTTGGCAGTGCTTAAACGCGAGGTGGCCACCAAGAAAGGCAGGATTAGGTGTGCAGCGCCGGTTAGACGTCGCAAGGTTGTGGGAGAGTACCTAGAAGCGAAGGAGAGGTACGAGACCGAGGTAAGGCACGCACAAACGCGTAGCTGGGTCGCCTTCTGCGAACGCCAGAATGGGGAAACGGTTTGGGGGGGGATTTATAGAGTCCTCGGCAGGACCTCCAGAAGAGACGTCGATCCACCGCTGGTGGTAAACAATATGGGGCTAGATGCCAAGGGCTCGGCTCAGCTCCTGGCCGAGACCTTCTACCCGGAGGACTCTGAAGAGGATGACTCCGAGGAGCACCGCCGGGTGAGGGTCTTAGCCGGGCGGGCCGACATCGAGACTTCTTCGGGCCAAACTGACCCTCCCTTCACTCATACCGAGTTGAAGTTGGCTAGTCGGTCCTTTGACCCGAAGAAGGCCCCAGGTGCGGACGGTTTTACTGCCGACATATGTCTGCACGCGATCCAATTGGATCCGGACCTCTATCTGTGCATCTTCAACAAGTGCCTCGAGCTCCGATATTTTCCTAGGCCCTGGAAGGAGGCAACGGTTATTTTTCTCCGCAAGCCGGGAAAACTTAATTACAACACACCGAAATCTTATCGTCCGATCGGGCTCCTTCCGGTGCTTGGGAAGATCTTGGAGAAAATGCTTGTCGCCAGGTTACAGTACCATCTTGTGCCCAAGCTTAGTACTCGCCAGTTCGGCTTCATGCCCCAGCGAAGTACCGAGGACGCCCTCTACACCCTGGTGAAACATATCAGACACAATCTGGAGAGGAGGAAGATTGTTGTGCTGGTTTCACTGGATATAGAGGGCGCCTTCGACAACGCTTGGTGGCCCAAGATCAGGGTCAGACTGGCTGAGGAAAGGTGCCCCGACAATATTCGGTGGCTCTTGGGCAGTTACCTGAGCGACAGACGTGCCAGAGTGAGGTACTTGGGGGAGGAGCACATAAGAGACACCGGGAAGGGCTGCGTGCAGGGGTCTATCGGCGGGCCGATTTTGTGGAACCTGCTCTTGGATCCACTGCTTCAGGAGTTGGAGGCCAAAGGCGACTACGTGCAGGCGTTCGCTGACGATGTGGTGTTGGTGTTTGAGGGTGAGACGGCCCTCGAGATTGAACTTCGGGCCAATGCCGCCCTCGAACGTGTGAGGGCGTGGGGTGCATCTAATAAACTTCGGTTTGCGCCTCACAAGACCAGTGCTATGGTTGTGACGCGCAAACTGAAGTATGACACCCCGCGTCTTCATATGGGCGGGGTCGACATTGTCCTGACGAACGAGATCAAGCTGCTGGGGGTCGTCATAGACCGAAAACTCACGTTCAACACCCACGTTGCAAATGTCTGCAAGCGCGCACTCGCCTTTTACCACCAGCTGGCCCGAGCAGCTAAGGCCAGCTGGGGTCTCCATCCTGAGGTAATCCGCACTATTTACAGAGCGGTGGTTGAGCCTGTGATACTATATGCGGCTGCCGTTTGGGCGCCGGCCGTTGACAAGCTAGGTATTCGCAAGCAGCTGAATGTGGTCCAGCGGGGCTTCGCGCAGAAGCTGTGTAGGGCGTACCGAACCACCTCCCTGAACTCTGCATTGTTACTTGCTGGGATACTCCCCCTCGACCTTCGTGTCCGCGAAGCAGCGACTCTATACGAGGCGCGGAGGGGGGTACCCCAGCGGGTGATAGGGGATCGGGAGGTGGAGCGGATGACCTCAGCTTCGCGGTCTCCGCATCCCGCCTGTCATGTCGACCTGGAGTTCAAGTGCCTGGTCGACCAAGATAATTTCGACGCGAATTGCGCCAATAATTTTAACATCTTTACGGACGGCAGCAAGATTGAGGGCAAAGTGGGAGCGGCTCTGTCCGTATGGGCTGGCGCCGCCGAAACCAAAACCCTCAAGCTTGCTTTGCCGTCCTACTGCACGGTCTACCAGGCGGAACTCCTGGCGATATGCCGGGCGACGCGGATGGCCGCAGACCACTTGGCCGGATCAGTTGGGATTTATTCCGACTCTTTGTCGGCACTACTCACGCTGCAAAATCCGAAAGCCCTCCATCCCCTGGCCGTTGAGGCGCGGGAACACCTGCGAAGGGCTCTGCTCCGGGACAAACGTGTCAGTTTGTTCTGGATCAAAGCTCACGCAGGACTAGAGGGGAACGAGCGTGCCGACCATCTGGCCAAGGAGGCTGCGCTGAAACTAAAACGCGCATTCGACTACGACAGCTGCCCGGTTTCTTTCATCAGGCGGAGCATTCGCATGCAATCGCTTGATGAATGGAACCAGCGGTATCGTGGCGGCGAAACGGCTGGTGTCACCAGGGTGTTCTTCCCTGACGTGATAGCCGCATATAAAATCATCGGTAAAATAAAGGTGGACAGATTTCTCACCCAGGTTCTGACGGGGCACGGTGGATTCTCCGAGTACTTGTATCGTTTCAAGTGCAAGGGGAGTCCATCGTGCATCTGCGATCCTGCGTGTTCGGAGTCTGTCCTCCACGTACTTCTGGAGTGCCCGGCCCATGTTCGAGAAAGGCAAAGCTTGGAGTTTAAGCTGGACAAAAATTTGGAACCAAATTCGCTCGCGAAAATAATAGCTAGTAAAGATAGAGACTTGTTCCTTAAATACTGTACACAAATATGTAAGATAGTTAATAATAGAAATAAGGTATAAGAAAGATATGTTAAATAAATATCGTAGGTATATTTACTGTAACATATAAAAATTGTCGTTAGAATTAAGGAACTTAGAACTAAGTAAGCAATGTTGTATTATATAAATTTACATTTATATACGCAAATTGTTTTAAAACAAAATAGATTAGATAAGATAATATTTTAGCTTTTACTTCACAATAAGATTACACCTAAGATGCCCCCTGTACATAATGATATAATGTATATAAATAAGTGTAATAAAAATAATAAATAAGTGTGTATAATAAGGAAAACCTTGTAATAAAAATAAAAGTTAGTAAGTAAGAGAAAATTGTTAAAAAATAAAAAGTTATGATGCCTTCTGTACGCAACGGCATACGGTATATAAATAAGTGTAAGAATAAGAACTAGTTTGCTAATTAAAGGAAAACTTCGTAATAAAAATAAAAGTAGTAAGTAAGATAAAACTGTAAAACAATAAAAAGTTACAACTGTTTCCCCGCTCACTATCCTCGAGTAAATAGTTTTAAGTAAAGAAATGAGCCTTAAGCCAAGTGTGAATGAGGATGGATGAAAGAAAGACCAGGTATGCGGAATGAAAGTGCGAGAAGAATACACGCGAGAACTGGAATGAATGAGTAGCAAAATATATTGTCAAAACAGTCTCACACCCTAGTGTGGGGGTCAAGAGAAAAAAAAAAAAAAAAAAAAACCTAACCTAACCTAACCTAACCTAACCTAACCTAACCTAACCTAACCTAACCTAACCTAACCTAACCTAACCTAACCTAACCTAACCTAACCTAACCTAACCTAACCTAACCTAACCTAACCTTTTTTTTTTTTTTTTTTTAAAGATGGGGAAAATGCAATTTACGCACTGACCCCGCCGCCCGTGGGCAGCGGGAGTGTGGGGCTCCCGGCGGTACTGCAATGCCGGACTACCCACTAAAAACCCGCATCTTTTATCCGCCGGCACCTTTTGGGGAACGCCACAGGAACGCTTACGCAGTCTACCATGACGCTCCCGGTGATGGCCTTTCGGCCCCGTCGGAAGGGACGCTCGACCTTCCCAAGTCAATCCTCCAGCTGGACAGAAGGAGACGAGGTCCGGGAACTGCCCCACCACCTGAGTCCGGGCGACCGTGAGGTCCAGCCCGTCCTCCGCCACTGAGCCACACCTAGCAGCCCCGCAATCTGCAGGGCGCACAGCGCAACCCAGTCGCCATGCGCTTTCGCGCCAGGAGGCGGGCGAGCAAGCCCACCCGCCCTCTCCCCCAAGGGCGCTCACAGGTCCACTCTGATAATAACAGAGAAGTACCCGGAGCGCAGCCTTACCTCTCTCGAACCGCTAAACCGACCCCTCTGCGCCAAGAAACAGGCTTGAAAACCCGCCCCCGGCAGTTCAGGGCTGGCTCAGAGGCCCGCACACCCATGGAGCGCGACCCAACGGCCCCGGCACTCCAACGCGCTTTCGCGCCTCCCCCCGGGGCGCGACCCAAAGGCCCCGGCACCCCATGCGCTTTCGCGCCTCCCGGAGCGCGACCCAAAGGCCCCGGCACTCCAGTGCGCTCACAGGTCCAATACCCGGAGCGCACTCACCTATGCAGGTTTTGGTCCACAGGGGTGGTGCCCAAACCCCTATCACTCGCCTGCACCATGCGAGTGGTAGACCAGCCCCCACAACTCCGCGCCGTCTCAGCGCCACTCCCCCACCGTCTGCACCTTACGTGCCACCCTGCACGACCTCCAAGCCGAAGGACGGTTGAAACCCCGCCCCCGGCCAGAGGCCCGCACACCCATGGAGCGCGACCCAACGGCCCCGGCACTCCAACGCGCTTTCGCGCCTCCCCCTCCGGGGCGTGACCCAAAGGCCCCGACACCCCATGCGCTTTCGCGCCTCCCGGAGCGCGACCCAAAGGCCCCGGCACTCCAGTGCGCTCAAGGTCCAATACCCAGAGCGCACCCCGCGAGTCAGTCGTTAGCCGCGACGAGCAGCAGTACCGCGACTGCGATACTGCTGCCCGTCCCGTTGCCCAGGGTGCACCACGAGGAGGTGACCGACATGCACCCCAACCTAACCTAACCTAACCTAACCTAACCTAACCTAACCTAACCTAACCTAACCTAACCAGTCTGGCGCGAGAAGCCGTAGCGTACGCATAATTTCCGCGTCGCTCTGTGCTTAAAAATCACTAACTTCGGCTCCACAACAGCTAAAAATCCGTATTATAGCTCAAAAGTTGCGCGCTGCCGCCAGCATTCTGCTGGTGGTTTTAAAATTTTTTTAGAGTGAAAATTCGATTTTTTAGACAGTTTTTTTAGTTTTTTTTCAAAGGAAAAAGTGTAAAATAGTGTATGTGTGAACTTTAAAAATTCATAACTCTCTAACCGTTCAAGTTAAAATTAGTCTGTTTATGTCAGTGAATTCTACATAAAACCAGCTTTAATTCTATATATAGTTTGTAAATATCCATTCAGCCAAACATTTTTAAAAACATTTTCAATCTAAAGTTGTGTGTAAATTCCCGCTTTATAAAACTTTGTGCTTAAACGCTGACGAAATTAAAGCGATAACCCCCCTTTTTTATTTTACTAAAAAGTGACCACTGTGACTGTGTATAAGTGTGCGGAGTTTCGGAATTTTATGTGGAAAATTAAAGGTACTTTTGGACAATTTTCTTAAATTTTAGTAAAAAAACCGTTACACTAAACCAGCCAGTTTTAGTGTTTTTTCCGAACTTTCTGTTTTTACTTATACTTAGGACATATTTAATAATACCACCGTAATATAGTGTCAAAATTTCTATACAAAAGTGATAAACCAGCGAAAAACCTAACCGTGTAGTTCTAATTAAAGTTCCAGCTCCCATATCGCAAAAATTAAAGCGACGACACCTCATTTTTATTTATTCAGACAGTGCGAAATAAAATCACGAACAATTTGTGATATCATTTATAATTTTGTGATAATAATTGGATTTTTTATGAACAATTTCCTGAGTGCAAAAACCGCACTGCAAAGTTTGTTTTCTCTGAAAATTTTTAAATTCGTCATAACTTCCCCGTTTCATCCCCTTTTTTCAATTTTCTTTTACTCAATATCATTTTTTCTTAATCCTTTAAATTATTATACACTTTATTCCCTAGATTTCCCGAAGGGAAAAAAGTGAAAAAAATTTTCATTTTACGTAAAATAAAATTTTTTTTTTCGATTTTAAAAATTTTGAAACCCACACCTTAATTCTATAGCTTCGCCCTCTTAAACGAGGTATTACAAAACACGTTAAGTTTTGTAATTTTTATTTAAATACTTATTAAACTTCTAATAGTTTTAATTCTATAACTTTTGTAAAAATTAACCTTTTTTAATGCGGTTTTCGACAAACCCTTTCTTTTAACCTCTCCTACCAATCTTTACCCTAGAAAATTTTTTTTTTTTTAACAAAAATGCCGATATCACACTCCCCCATCGAAGGAAGAAGCCGTGAGCCTTCGCAATCCCGCAATAAAGGTGGGAAAAACGCCCTTAGAGAATCTGCCGAATATAGACAAATGCTTACGTCTCTGCCAACGTCTCCTGACGACGTCTCTGACCACACCACCTTCGTGGAGGCCATCGAAAAATTAACTATGCACATAGAAACAGCAATCACAACTGGCTCCAACACTAGCAGGATAAACAAAGCTGCTGTCTTAGCGGCAGCAGACGAGATCAATAGACTATCAAAACTTTACACTTCTTCTAACCCCACCCCGGCGCCTGCTCTCGACGCTCCCCCTACAGAAAAGGTACAAAACATTGACCTCCTGGGAGACATGAAAAAAGACCTCATTAAGGAGATACGACAAGAGGTCCGCCAAGAAATTCGGCTAGAAATTGCGAAGCTCAGGCAAGACCCAAAGACAAAGGACGTCCAACCAGCTGAGGACAACACCATCACGTACGCCAGCATGGCGAAAAGGCCTGGGCACGCTCACGCCGCCCCTGGCCCACCGATCAACAAAGCTCCGGCCCGAATCGTCGTGACCCAGCCGCCCGTCACAAGACCCGCTATTATCATCACCACGAAGTCTCACACCAACAGCAGGCAAGAAGCAGTCGACGCCTTCCGACAATCGATATCTTTTAAGAAATTGGCATACGGCCCCGCTAGAGTTACCCCAGTTTCAAAGGGTAAAATCCGGGTCGAGTTCGACAAACCTGAGGACAGGGATGACGCCTTAAAAAGGCTAAACACTGGCAGCGATTCAAAAGTCAAGGCCGAGGTGGCCACCAGACTCAAACCCATGGCTATTCTAAAAGGGATAGCGAAGGAAACCACGAAAGAGGAGCTGATCGAGGTCATCCTGGGACAGAACCAGGAGCTCGGTGAGTACAACCAAAATGACATCTCACTTAAATTCATCCGTGACAACAGAAACACAGCTCTATACAATGCCGTCATAATCACCAGCCCCAGGGCATTCCGTACACTCATGGGAATGGAGAGAGTGCGTGTGGACTATCAGCGAGTCCACATAGAGGAATTTTCTCCGTTCCTACAATGCCTGTCGTGTCTGCAGTTCGGACACACGAAAGCTCACTGCAAAACACCCACCGCCCGCTGCGCTCACTGCGCGCAAGGCGACCATTCACACACCGACTGCCAAGCCAAGGACTCCACACCCAAGTGCTATAACTGCACCACACACAACACCAGGTTTGAGAACAAGTACCCAACAGACCACAAAGCCACGTCTAACACGTGCCCTATTCTGAGGGCGATGCGCAATAAAACTAATAATAACATCGATTATGGATTCACGGCCTAAAATTCACATACTGCAGTGCAACACGGACAAATCTAAACACACCTTTCACGAACTCATCCAATACTTCACTCACAGCAAACACAACATCGCCCTCGTGACTGAACCTTACATAGGGGCAGGAGACAAGGTTAAAAATATAAACGGTCTTAATTTGTTTCAATTTCCATCCCCAAATAGAAAAGTTAAAAGCTGCATTATTACTAAATCCGGAATCGGCCCCATTCTGGGCATCTCTGAACACTCGTCTCCGAACCTATGTATTGTTCGGGCACAATTAGGGCACACACAAATACACATCATATCCATTTACATAGAACCCAGAACAGACACACACAATACACTCAAACTCACAGACCGCTTCCTCCAACACAACACACAAATTGATTGCGTCCTAGGGGGCGACCTAAACGGCTGGCACCCTTCGTGGGGTAGCGCTCGCGCCAACGCACGTGGGGCTGACATCGTCACCATGGCGCACGCGAACGACTTATACGTCTGTAACACCGGCTCCACGCCCACATTTGAAACGACCTCCTACCGGCGCTATCGCTCTTCCATCATTGACATAACACTCGCCTCAGCTTCTTTACACCAAAACATCACACACTGGAAGGTGAACATGGACGCATGCCCCTCCTCTGAACACAATGCTATTGACTTTACAATTACCCATAATCAGTCACACTCATCCACGCACACTACACAGCACAGCAACACATCTACCTTCCTATACAAAAACCACAAAGCTCACTGGCCCACTTTCAACAGTGCGCTACTCACACACGCGCTCGCTAACAACCTTCTCGACACCCAAATAGATACACTTAACAACGACGATCTCGAACTCTTTATCGACAAACTCACTGACACCATACACTCTGCCTGCAAGGAGTCCATGCCCATCAGGACTCCCGGCTCCAAGCCAAAACCTCCCTGGTGGACCGAAGCCCTGGAGACTCGTAAGCGCGAAGTCATATCCTTGCATCGAGCGCTACACGTTGCCAAGAGAAATGGGGGGCCTACCGAATCTCTCGGCAGCCAGCTCCTCGAACTCAAAGCGACTTACGCCAATGAACTTAGAGCGGAATCCACGACCAGCTTCAGAAGGTTCTGTGAACTACAGACGAAAGAGAACGTTTGGACTCTCACCAATAGGCTCATAAAGGAATCGAGCCCACGAATCCCCCCGGCAACTCTCAAGACCGACGACAACACATACACAACGGACGGACACGACACAGCCAAAGCTCTACTAGACAGATTCTACCCCGATGACGACCCAGACATTGAACCACGACACTCCTTTCTGAGATCGACCCTCTCCACCCCATCCTCCACCGAACCTGACCCTCCCTTCACAACACAGGAAGTACTGGAAGTGCTCAAGGACATGAGCCCCAAAAAGGCCCCCGGCCTCGACAACCTGACTGCCGACATCTGCTTTAAATCCTCCCTACTCCTCCCAGGCCTCATCACAGATGTAATGAATCGCTGCCTCGCTTTACACCACTTTCCCAGACAATGGAAGAGAGCATATGTTAAGATAATACCAAAACCCAACAAGAGCGATCACACCGACTTAAACTCCTACCGACCGATCGGACTGCTCCCCGTATTCGGCAAAGCCCTGGAAAAACTCTTTGTCCGCCGAGTCACGTACACTGCGGCGAAAGCGGGCAAATTAAACGACAGACAGTACGGGTTCAAACCCCAGACCAACACAACTGCTGCTCTCCGGGCAGCCATCGACCAGATCAAGACGGACAAGAATAACGGACTCATGACAGTAGCGGTCTCACTCGACATAAAAGCGGCATTTGACAACGCCTGGTGGCCGGCTCTCTTCCATCGCCTTAGACACATAGACTGTCCCTCTAACATCTACCGACTAATACTCAGCTATACCACTGACCGAACGGTAATTCTAGACCACGCCGGATCCCGGATCTCCAAGACTATGTCCAAAGGCTGCATCCAGGGATCAGCCTGCGGCCCAGTCCTATGGAACATCATCCTCGACGAGCTTCTGGAGCTCGATTTGCCCTCTGGGTGCCGACTCCAGGCTTTCGCGGATGATGTACTACTAGTCGCGTCCGCCAGGGATTTAACCACATTACAAAACAACACTGAGCACGCACTTAACGCTATCGTGAGCTGGGGACGAGGGGTCAAGCTCACGTTTAGCCCCAACAAGACGCAAGCCATCGCCTTCAGTGGAAAGGCTAAACGGGCACGCATACACATCGACTCCCATCCACTACACATGCAGGATAGCATTAAACTACTTGGTGTTATCCTTGACGAAAAATTACTCTTCCAGAAACACCTGACACACATCATCACCAAAGCCACACTCATCTTCCAGAAACTGATACTATACTGCAGGCCCACTTGGGGAGCTCATCCCGAAAATATCCGCACGATCTATAACCAAGTCATACAACCCATCATAACGTACGCCGCCGGCATCTGGGGCCATGTCGTCAGAAAGAAGTGTGCTGCCAAAAAGCTACTCGGCCTGCAGCGCGGCTTCGCAATCAGGGCCATCAGGGGCTTCCGAACCATCTCCACCGTCGCTGCGATAGCACTAGCCAGATTCACTCCCATAGACTTGAAAGTCCTTGAGGTCAGAGAAATCGAAACCACCAGACTCGATGGCACAAGCTCATTTCTTCCTGACGACATCGCTCTCGAAAAACAGACTCCCCCCCATAACCTCCTACACCCCGCAGACCGCGTTACTCTTGCACCCCACTACTTTCATAACGAATCGCAAATCGCCGAATTCCTCTCCTCACACCCTCATCCCATATTCTCCATATACACGGACGGCAGTAAATTGGACGATGGCTCGGTCGGCGCCGCTTTTATCTGCTATGACGAAAGAGGTCGATCGGTCATCAAAAAGTTCAAATTGCACTGCAGCTGCTCCGTGTTCCAAGCAGAACTTCTCGCCATACTTGAAGCCGCCAAGTGGGCTTCCCTACATAAACATCCGCACACTCTCATACTCTCTGACTCTAAGGCGGCTATCCAAGCCACCCAGCACCGAAGCAACACACACCCTCTCGTATCGCTTATACACCACACACTACACACCCACTCACACACCGGCCGCATTGAGCTTGCGTGGGTCAAAAGTCACGTTGGCATAGCCGGCAATGAAGCTGCTGACACGGCGGCTAAGAGCGCGGCACTCCTGCATAAAGCATCGGATTACTCCTCCTTTCCCATAAGCTACACCAAACGCATGGCCAGAGAGATGACCCTTCTCGCATGGCGCAAGAGATACGAAGAAGCACAAGAGGGGCAACATACTCGGAATCTTCTTCCCACACTTGATCACATACACACCCTCTTCCAAAATACACACATCTCCTTTACACTTACACAAACGCTATCAGGACACTCATACAGCAAATCATATCTATACAAATTCCACATCACCGAGTCCGACGTCTGTTCCTGCGATGACCAAACGTCACAGACGATCGATCACCTCCTCCGACAGTGCCCTCGCTTCACAGCAGCCCGTTTTAATCACACCCAAGTCTGCAGACACCTCGATATTGACCCGTTCAACTTTGTGGACTTACTTAAACATCAGTCCTGCGTCGACTCTTTCGTCCGTTTGTCGAGCTCGGTCATTAACGCGCTCAAGGAGTATAACTCCACATAATTAATTTATCACATGTACATAATTAATCTTATTCTGTCTTTTACTTTAAATTTATTTTACTATTGTACTATTTCTATATACCTATATGAAAAAAAAAAAAAAAAAAAAAAAAAAAAAAAAAAAAAAAAAAAAAAAAAAAAAAAAAAAAAAAGACACTACAAAAAAGCGACATACAACTGCCATGAAAAAAAAAAAAAAAAATAAAAAAAAAAAAAAAAAAAAAAAAAAAAAAAAAAAAAAAAAAAAAAAAAAAAAAAAAAAAAAAAGATGTTTCTCAACTTTGCCTGATGTTTAATTATTATTTACTTATTAATGTATCTCAAAGTAATATCAACATTGTAAATTATTTAATTATTAATGTATCTCAAGTAAATATCAAAATTGTAAATTATGCCATTATTAATGTATCTCAAACTCATATCAAAATTGTAAATTATGCCATTATTAATGTATCTCAAGTACATATCAAAATTGTAAATTATTAACTCATTACCAGTAATCATTCATTTATAAAACACTTGACTATCATTGCATTTGCTCTTGTCTAATTTATACCATATTTTATTGATGTTTCTCATATTTGCCTGATGTTTTATTAATAGCATCTCAAACTAATATCAATATTGTAAATTATTTAACTATTAATGTATCCTAAGATAATATCAAATTGTAAATTATTAACTCATTACCAGTAATCATTAATTCATAAAACACTTGATTATCATTGCATTTGCTTTTGTCTACTTTTAACCATATTTTACTGATGTTTCTCAAATTTGCCTCATGTTTAATTATTATTAATTATTAATGTATCTCGAGGCAATATCAAAAATTGCTAATTAATCAGTTCTTAACGTGTCTCAAGTAAATATCAAAGATTGTAAATTATTAATTCATTGCCACTAATTATTAATGTATAAAACACTTGTCTATCATTGCATTTGCTCTTGCCTACTCTTTACCATATTCTATTGATGTTTCTCAAACTTGCCCGATTGTTTAATTATTGTTATTGATTGGTCGATAATTAATGTATCTCAAATTCGCCTAATTGCTCAACACTGTAATTTATCTACTCATTACCACTAATTGTTAATGTTTCTCGAATTTGCTTGTTAATTAGACATCAACATCGTAAATTATTAACACCGCACATTCCCCATTACAATTTACACATACTCATCCCACCTCACACACTCCCACATCATTTTCATAATACACATCATCAATTCATTTGGGAACGTGTTCCGGTCATCGCAGTAAATATACTCATTAAGCTGTCCGCCGGAACTCGAGCCCTTCTGGAAGTGGAGAGGGGGACATCAGTCTGTATCAAATCGCAGCACCCACCCTCTCCACTCCACTTCATACTTCGCACAACTAAAATATAAAAAAGCACAACTCATTATAAAGAAATATTGTACAAAACCCAAGCGAAACAAATTGCAATCAAAAAAAAAAAAAAAACCTAACCTAACCTAACCTAACCTAACCTAACCTAACCTAACCTAACCTAACCTAACCTAACCTTTTTTTTTTTTTTTTTTTTTAACGTGGGGAAAATCCATCATGGATACCCTCCGGCGCGGGGGCACCAAAGGGTTATGTCAGACTCCTACTGACTAAAAACCATCCACGTGTGAGCAGACATCCGCCTAAGTGGGGCGAGATGGGGTCGCGTTAGCAGTCTCCACCCCGCCCCGGCGGTAGGCCCGGGCGTCTGAACGTCCGGGCCCCGGCACAAAGTTGGGGTGGCCTCGCTCACAACAAGGCCACCCCGCAGACCTGTGGGGTCACGTCGTCCGGCCGGCCGAAGTCCCCCGACTATCGGCCGGCGACCCCACTATTACGAGGGGGGGAGGAAGTGGGCAAACCGCCTCCTCCTTGCCCCCGTACGTCTGCGCCGGAGCGGGTCAGCGGAGGCGTTGCTCTCCCTGGCCCGCTCCGCGGTCTCCTTCTGCGTCATTACCTCTTCGCAGAAGGATACCGCCGCCTGCCACGATCTCTCACTGTCGAGCATGGCTTTTACGACGCTCGGCAGCGAGAGATCCAGCCCGATTACCGCCGTAAGCGCGCGCCGCTGTGATTCCCACGCGACGCACACCTCCAGCGTGTGGAGCGCCGTATCCTCTGGCGCCCCACACTCATGGCAGGCTGGAGTCGCCTCCCGTCTCGCGATTTGGTGCAGATACTTACCGAAGCATCCGTGTCCGGAAAGCACCTGCACCAAACGAAAGGTCAACGGGCCGAACCGCCGCCTCACCCACTTCCGAAGGACCGGCCTGACCGCGTCCACTGTCCACTGCCCGGGGACCGGCGGGGCCAGGTCCTCCGTCCACCGCCGCAACAGGGTGTCCTGCGCCTGCCTCCGCATGCGTGCGACCTCCTCCCACGTCGGGGGCTCCCCCCGGGATCTCCTCGCCACCACGAAATGATATGTTTCGGCGAGGATCTCCGCCTGCAATTCCCAGGGGGGATCGCCAGCCAGCACGCACGCCGCCGTCCAGGACACCGTCCGGTAACCGCGTATCGCCCTCGTCGCGATGACCCGCTGCGGCCGTCGCAGCAGGGTCTTGTTGGCGCGACCGAGGGCGTCCGCCCAGACGGGCGCCCCGTACATGGCCATACTCCGGATGACCCCAGAGTACAGCCGACGGCAGTTGGCGTTTGGACCACCAACGTTCGGCAGCAGCCTTCCGAGTGAGGCGGCAGCTCTGACGACTCTCGGGGCCAGCTGGGCAAAGTGAGCCCCGAAAGCCCACCTCCCGTCCAGGGTGAGGCCCAGGTACCTCATCTGGGTCCCCACACGGACCGGGACCCCGTCCAGAGTTACCCGCGTACCTGGAGGGGGTCCCCCCCGAGGCCCATGGAACAGTAGGGCCTCGGTCTTCGTCAGGGCGACTTCCAGCCCCAGGGCCCGTATACGGCCGACCACGAGAGTCGCGCCAACCTAACCTAACCTAACCTAACCTAACCTAACCTAACCTAACCTAACCTAACCTAACCTAACCTAACCTAACCTAACCTAACCTAACCTTGGCGTCGCCTCCTACAGCGTCCGTAGGGCCGCCGAGCCCTTATACAGGCGGCTCGGAGATCCGCAATCTCCGAGCTCCACCAATAGACCCCACGGCGTTCGGGGCGGTGCCGGGACCGCGGCATAGCCGCGTCGCACACGGCCGTCACTGCGTCGCGGAAGTCGTCCGCCGCAATGTCCACCTCCGGGTGCGTAGGAGCGGCGAACCACGACTGGACAATCGCCGCCTCCTTCGCCATATCCGCATCGAGTCGGCTGACGGCCCAGCGCGGAAATTGCAAGGTGGCGTGCCGAGGCGCACCTCGGCTGTGGGAGGTGGAAACCTCGAACCTCACGTACTTGTGGTCCGAGAGAGTCTCGACCTCCGACAGCACCCTCCAAGCTCGCACACGTGCGGCGACAGACGGGGAGGCGAACGATACGTCCACCACGGACCCCCCGTTATGTCGTACGCACGTGTGAGCCGACCCCGTGTTGAGGAGGGTCAGTCCCGCGGTAACCGCCCACTCCCTGACTACTTCCCCACGAGAGTCAGTGGAGGGGTTGCCCCAGTCCCGGGCTTTGGCGTTCAGGTCGCCGAGGAGGACGACCTGACGTGGCGCCTGTCTTCCAACCGCAGCGGCCAGGAGGTCTACGAAGACCTCAAGCTCCGCTACAGTTTTGTTGGGGGAGAAGTATGCGCCAACCACCGCATACTCTTCCCACTTGGCTACCACATACCCGGGCCCCTTCTCTTCGACTGAGAGGGGGGGGCTGCCGCCTCCGGATCGAACCACGATGGCAACGGAGCCGTCAAGGTCCGCAGCCCAACAAGGGTGTGAGCTGGGAACGTAATACGGCTCCGCCGCCACCGCCACATCGATGCGCCACTGCGCCAGCGACTGCATGAGCAGGTCTTGGGCCCGGGCGCAGTGGTTGAGGTTCGCCTGAAGGAAGTTGTGATGTCCTACGTTCATGTTAATCGGACATCACAACCTCCACGTCCGCCGGCAAGGGGACGACTTCTGCAGTTTTACTTGAAACCGCTGGGGTGGCCCGGGTCCCAGCAATTTTTCCTTTCTGCATCGCAGGCTTGCATCTGCGGCCTCCCATCGTGTGGCCGGAGGGCTTGCCGCTCTCCGCGCATACCGCACAACGCGGAGTGGCCTCTTCGCAGGCGGCCGCCTTGTGGCCCGCGCGTCCACAACGGAAGCAGAGCTCCCCCCTGTCTACGGACGCCGGGCACTGAGGGCGCGTGTGGCCCAGCCCCATGCACCGGTAGCAGCGCATGGGCCTCGCCTCCAGGGCCACCACGCGCGCCGAGCTCCACCCGATTAATATCCTGCCCTTCTCGGTCAGCACTTTCGCTGCCGAAAGTGGGCAGGAGACCAGGACGGACCCCGTACCTGCGAAGCCGGAGCGGATTCCCCCAGCCCTCACAAGGGCGACGTCGCATCCCGCTGCCTTGGCGACCGCCGCTGCCACTCTCTCCGTGGTGGCCGTCTCGTCCAGGCCCGAAATCCGCACGTCCGCTGTTTTCACGGGCCTGACGATGCTCGCCACCCCAGACAGGGCTCCGCGAAGCGACTCCGCCAGCCTGTCCGCCTTCGCGACCCTATCGGAGCCAGGGATCTCCCACATCCTAGCTCCCGTCGCCGTTTGGCGGAAGCGGATCCGGTCGATTCCCAGCTCCTCGATATTAATTTTGTCCCTGGCCGTTTGAAGGACGGAAGAATATGTCTCCCCCTTTTCCGCGGCGTCCGGCTGCAGCGACAGGATAACTGCCGCGGTCCTGGGAGCCTTCAGCTTCCGCTTTGCTGAAGGCTTCGCAGTTTGCTTCCCGGCCTCTTTGGCGGTCGGCTTTTTAGTTAAATTGGCCGTCGGGCCCGCGGTCACTGAAGGCTTAACCGCGGGTGCAGGTGTAGAGGCGGGGGTGGAGGACTTCTCCTTCCCCCTGCCCTTCCCCTTGCCCTTCCCCTTGCCCTTCCCCTTCTTCACCACGGTCGCCCAGGTCTCCTCCCGGGCGGTTGTAGACGGGCCTGCCGTCTCGGAGTGTTTAGAAGCAGGTGGTGGCACGGTGGACACCGAGCCCTCCCTCATTCGCTGGCGAGCCGACGGGACCTGCAACAGCTTTTTTTCCAGTTCTGCCATGCGGGTGTCAATTAGGCTGGTCAATAAGGGCCTGAGTTGCTCGACTATGTCCACCCCCGAAAGTGTCGAGAGTGGACCGGCGACCGAGGCAGTGGCATTGGCGGCGGCAACGGTGGCCGCAGCTGCCTCCGTCTTAGCCTCGTTAAAGCCGCGCCGCAACGACTTCACTTCAACCCTCAGGGCCTCGTTGTCCATTTTGACGCGGTTCAACTCAACTCTAAGCTGCCGTGTTTCGTTGCTCTCCGTTCGGCTCGCCAACGTGTCCACTACCTCCCTTAGGGACATCGCCGACTTTTTAAGGCGAGCTATAAAACCACCCTTTAGGTTCCCGGACCTCCGGGCAACCTCAAGGATGTCGGCGACTCCCTCGCCCCCGCGTGCCCTCAGTTCTTGCGCGTTGAGCGCGCACATGTCCTCGTCAATCAACGAGCCAAAATCGGACTCGTTGTCCGTTGACATATCAGTCCGGGTAGGCTGTACAGGCGCAGGCTTGAGGAACTTGTCGCGGGACGGGCCCGCCGTGGTTCCTCTAGACTTCCCTCTTCGCGCTGTGGTTATTTTGGTTAGCGCTAAACCCTCGCTCTCCGCGTCTGAGTAGATGCGCCCAGACGCGAAGGACGAGGGCGTAGGACGCTTGTTCTTCTTCTTCTTCTTCTTGCCATCCGAGGACCGCAAGCCGACTTCAGGGGTCGTCGCTTCGTCGTCCACAGGCAGCGCTGCGAAGCGGTTCCCGTCGCTTTGGCCCTGAGAAGGGCCTTTGTCCTTTCGTAAGAATCTTCCCTTGCTGTCCCGCGAGGGAAGACCAGCCCCCGAGCGCGCCGGCCCGTTTGAGCCAACGCTCCGAAAGCTGTTATCGGAGTCCGAGTTCGTAGCCGTGGTCGTTTCTCCGCCCTTCGCGGGCACCATATCTACACCCTTTGCGGGCGAGCCACAGGATCGTTGATTGCCCCCCCCAGATTCGGTGGGGCAGCGCGCCGGAACGCGGAGGGACTCTCCGACGCTGGAAGCGTCGGTACCCTCCTGGGGTAATAAAATATTTGTCAGCGATTCCATGGTTGTGGCTGTATCACAGCTTTAGATTTTTAATCGGGGTTTACTCCCCTAGGCCGTGCGGCTGACAAGCCGCTCAAGGTGCGCCCACACCTGCTGGTTTGGTCCGCGGGGGTCCGAAGACCCCTGCCACCCGCAACAGAGCAAGTGACGTTCCCCTATCCGCCACCCGGGGACGCGCCCAGTAGGAGACCAGCAACTCCTCCCCTAGCACCCAGCAAGGGGGTCTGGGAACCTAACCTAACCTAACCTAACCTAACCTAACCTAACCTAACCTAACCTAACCTAACCTAACCTAACCTAACCTAACCTAACCTAACCTAACCTAACCTAACCTAACCTAACCAAACCTAACCAAACCTAACCAAACCTAACCAAACCTAACCAAACCTAACCAAACCTAACCAAACCTAACCAAACCTAACCAAACCTAACCAAACCTAACCAAACCTAACCAAACCTAACCAAACCTAACCAAACCTAACCAAACCTAACCAAACCTAACCAAACCTAACCAAACCTAACCAAACCTAACCCAACTGGCCAGAGCTACGGGGGACTTGGAACGGAACCAGGAGTCATTAACCTGGGTTCAGAAGTGGCTAAACAGTGAAACCGCCGGTCCTTTCCAAGACCTACACGAGGCCACAAAAGCCATAAAGAGACTGGAAAGAGCATTAGAAGAAGGTAGACAGAGCGAGCCAGACCCAAAAGTGGATTCGGCTGGGGACGACAGGATTAAAGGTATTAAGACAGAAATACAGAAACTCCACACCAATATCACCTCAGTGTCAAATCAAATAGATTGCCTTAGGCGCACTGTCGAAGACACTACCCCCAAAAGTAAGCCACCCCCCGAAAACATCAATCTCCGGCTGGAGCATATTGAGGAGGCCCTGGACGCGAGAGTGGACATCCTCCTGAAAGAGTTCGACTCCCTAAAGAGGGTGGTCCAGGAAGGCGGAGCACCATCGTCCGCGCAAACCGATGCCCACACTCCGTCTGGCACACCGTCGGACCTTGAGCCTATCAAGGCCGAAATAAGGGCGGGCATAAGCAGGATAGACTCCAGCGTCCAGCAGATTCTGGAACCATGCCTGATAGCCGGGGCGGGAGTGGAGGAGGTAAGGAAGGATGTCAAGAAATCAGTCGATATGGTGGCGGAGATTGCGGCGCCCATAAGGATGGCAGTCGAGAGCATTAAGCAAGACCTCGCAGTATCGAACCATCAGACACAAAAACGAGACCACTCAGTCACAAACAACCAGCACACAGAGGCACCCACATACGCTAAGGTGGCGGCCACACCGCGATACTCTTTGGTGGTCGAATCGAAGGACCCCAGACACACCAGCGCTGAGGTCATACAGCATATTAAGTCTAAAATTAATGTCATAGACCTGGGGATTGGCATAACCCAAATGAGAGGCACCAGAAACAAGAAGGTGGTCATCGGGTGCGACAACGAACCTGACAGAAAGACCTTAGGTACCGCACTCAAGGAGCAGACCGACTCCCTGAATATCACCCAGCCTAAACCCAAGAACCCCCAACTTAAGCTGCACGGGGTTATCAATGACATAACTAACGACCAGATTGAGAAAGCGGTATCAAACCAGAACTCTAAGACTCTCCAGAGCATCCCAGAGGGAGCCCGAAACGTCAGGGTTCTCAGAAGAACCAAGACCAGGAAGCCTGAAACCTGCGGTGTTGTTCTGGAGGTGGATCCGTTAATGTGGAAAGCACTCGTCGACCGGAGAGTAAAGATTGGATACCAGAGTGTCATAGCCACAGACCAGTCCCCGGTGGTGCAGTGTTTTAAATGCCTGAGATACGGACATCTGGCTCGCGATTGTGAAGCGGAGCCCACCTGTGGATACTGCGCGGGGAAACACGACACCCGCCATTGCGAGAGGGAGAGCGCCAAACCCCTATGTTGCAATTGCTCGTCCGCACGAGCAACTCTCACTGACCACCCCGCGTACAGCTCCGACTGCCCGGAATGGCGCAAGTGGGACCGGATAGCCAGATCATCCATAAATTACGACTGCTGAAGAACCGGGCCCACTTGCCATAAAAATAGTCCAAGTAAATCTGGGAAGGGGCTATGCAGCCACGAAAGAGGCCATCGCGGATGCCGAGACCCGCGGAATCTCGATTCTCCTGCTTCAGGAACCCTACGTCGGTGCCAAAGGCTTCGTCACCTCCAGTCACAGAGTCATTCAATGGGCGGGAGCCAACACTACAAACCCGGTCAAATCGGCGGCAATCATCATAGACAAAAACATCGCAATCACAGAGGACAGTTCCCGCCAGAGTGGCAATGTGATTGGATTCAAGGTCTCCCTGAACAACTTCAGGGCGGGCATAATTGGTGTCTACCTGGAGGGTGACGCAGACATCGGACCTCACCTTGACCACGTCGCTACCATCTCAAATCACATGAATGAAGACAAGCTCATACTTGCAGGTGATATCAATGCCAAAAGCATGTGGTGGGGTTGTAACGAGGACGACGAAAGGGGGGTGGAGTTCACGCAACTTCTTGCACAGTTGAACCTGCATGTGCTCAACGTTGGGAACACCCCAACCTTCTATACACACCGGGGCACACAGCTGTATACGAGCATAGTGGATGTAACAGCTTGCTCCCCCGACCTCCTGCCGAGAATCGCCAACTGGCGCGTCGACGAGGACTCCGCAGTGCTCACCGACCACCGGAGAATAGAGTACTGCGTAAGCCTAGACCAAGATCACACTTACATCCCTGACCCCTCCACAAGAATCTACAACTCAACAAAGGCAAACTGGCCAATTTTCCGGGCGGCCCTCGTCGACGCGCTAAGACTGCGAAACATAAACATCCACTCCATCCAGGATGCAACATCGGCTGAACACATTGAGGACCTGGTTTGCGAGTACCAGGAGGCTATCACCGCGGCCTGCAACAAGGCAATACCCGTAATAAACAACGCAAGAAAGCCAAACCGCAACAAGTGGTGGAATCCAGACCTGGACAAAATCAAAAGAGAAATCAAAGTAATAAAAAGGAAAATCAAACATGCAAACCCCTTAAGAAGAACCCTACTAATAGAAGAACTTAAGGCAAAGAAAAGCACCTATAAGGAGAGCATCGAAACGGCCATCACCCAGAGCTGGAAGCTATTTTGCACAAGGCAGGAGCGAGAGTCCATGTGGGATGGTATATTTAGAGTTATAAAAAACTCAACAAAAAAGGAAGGAGACAAACTGCTAAGATCCCCCACTGATCCCACAAAGACCCTGAGCCCGGAATCCTCGGCCCTCCTGCTGGCGGAGACCTTCTTCCCGGACGATAACACCGACACCGACACCAGACAACAGGCTCAACTAAGAAAACGCGTCGAGGAGGCAGCCATCGCTGACTGCACTCCAACACCTTTTACCGGGACTGAGATGGAAGCAGTCTGGGCTAGCATGAACCCGAAAAAGGCTCCTGGGGAGGACGGGTTCACCTCGGACATCTGCGCGGAAGCCTATAGGGCGGAACCCGACGTACTTCTGGCCATCTATAACAGATGCCTCCGGTTGGGCGTCTTCCCCCGGGTGTGGAAGAGGGCCAGGATCAGGGTAATCCCGAAACCGGGTAAAGCGGACTACACAAGCCCAAAGTCATACAGACCAATTGGGCTGCTACCGGTTCTGGGAAAATGCTTAGAAAAAATGATGGCAAAGAGGATGCTCTGGGAATTGGGGCGAAATGGGCAAATAAGCCCAAGACAGTACGGGTTTTTGCCGCAGAGGAGCACAGAGGACGCCTTATACGACGCTGTCGAGCTCATCAGAGAAGGCATCAGGGAAAAACTCATCGTCGCAGTGGTCTCTTTGGACATCGAAGGAGCGTTCGACAACGCCTGGTGGCCAGCGATCTTACAGGAAATCAAAACAAACAACATAGACCAATCACTCTACTACCTGGCCAAAAACTATCTCTCGGGCAGAACTATTGAAATCAAATACGCGGGGGCCACTGCGGCGAAGGCAACGAGCAAGGGGTGCATTCAGGGCTCAACAGCGGGTCCACTATTGTGGAATCTTCTACTCGACCCCTTACTCAAAGCCATGGACAATTCAGAGGTGCACATCCAGGCTTTTGCGGACGACCTGCTGTTGGTGGCCAAGGGACGCACGGGGGCCGAACTGGAGGGAAAGCTTAACCCGGCCCTGGAGTTCGTTGCTGAATGGGGCGAGAAAAATAAGCTCAGATTCTCGGCTGGCAAGACCCAAGCAATCATTCTAACCAGGAAACTCAAATACGAGACACCGATAATAAAAATGAACAACACGGAGATCGGCTTCGCATCGGACCTTAAGATATTGGGGCTCACACTGGACAAGCACCTGAACTTCAGAACACATATTGAGCTAACATCTGCCAAAGCGATCAATATATATAAAGCGGTGAGCAAAACGGCAAGAGCCCAATGGGGCCTAAACCCGGACATCATTAAGACCATTTATACAGCTGTAATCGAACCCATATTGCTCTACGGGTCTAACGTCTGGGGCATGAGCGCTGAACGAAAACAAATCCGAACTAGACTTGACAGAATTACCAGACTTTTTGCCATCCTAACCAGCAAATCGCACCGCACGACCTCCCTAATGTCTGGCTGTATTCTGTCGGGAATTTTACCCCTAGACCTTAGAGCCGTGGAGCAAAGGGAGCTATACCTGGTGAAGAGGGGCAAGCCCCTGCCAACTCTCCCTGGCAGGGAGCTCGAAATGAGGGTGAGCCCTTTCCAGCTGCCGCACCCCGCCTTTCGGGAAAGGCTCAAATTTGAATGCATAGACGGACGGGCCGAATTGGACAAAATAGACACCCACGAAACGCAGATATACACAGACGGGAGCAAGCTCGAGGGCAAAGTGGGTGGCGCGGTGACATACTGGCAGGACGGCAGAGAAACGGGACATGCAAAATTCTCGCTGCCGGACTACTGTAGTGTGTTCCAGGCGGAGATGGCGGCCATTTACAGAGCCCTCAAGCTGATGACCACCAAGAAATCACTGAAAACAGCAGCATTGCTCAGTGACTCCAGGTCGGCGTTAATGTGTCTCGCCGACCCGAACGGCCTGAATCCCACGGCCCTGAAAATTAAAGAGAAAATGGAAGAGCTAAAGGCCTCTGGGGGTAAAGTCGATCTGTATTGGGTGAGAGCACACGACGAAATCCCTGGTAATGAGAGAGCGGATGAGCTCGCCAAGGAAGCAGCGACTAAGCTAAAAACCAGACACGTACACGACCTATTCCCGCTCTCTCATGCCAAGAAACACCTCAGAGACAAAACAATATGTGAGTGGCAGAAAAGATATGAAGAGGCGGCCGCGGGCGGAACAACCAAGATGTTCTTCCCTGATGCAAGAAAGGCCTACAGACTAATAAGCAAAATAAAAATGGACAACTGCACGGCACAACTTTTCACCGGGCACGGGGGATTCAGGTCGTACCTATATAAAAGGAAAATCTGTGACTCCCCGTACTGTGAGTGCGACAATGAAACCGAGGAGACGGTGGAGCACATTCTGTGCGAATGCCCCAAGTATGGAGTCTTAAGACATGAGACGGAGAACCATACGGACACAAACATAACAAAGCACAATCTGGCTTTACTTATTGCAGATGACCGCCTCAGAGACAAGTTTTTAACGTTTGCAAGGAAAGTCGTACTAAGGGCTGGTGTGGCAAACGGGGCTAAACACAATTAGTGGGAATGGAGGGGGTGCTACTGGCTGGGATCCGCGTGAGTCCCGAGTCCACAGTCGCGCTGGCTACCGCTAGCCGACCAGGCCCAGCTGGGATGCACCACCTCTACCCCTTCCCGACCCCGACCCACCACTACTAATAGTTACAATATCATTATAAACTGACATAGCAAATGAATATTATTATTGTGGTTATAAAATTCTAATGTAGTCCAAATCAATTGATAAAATTCGACGGTGCCGTAGAATAACGTTACATGTGAATATAGTACGAAATCAATTTTATTTAATAATTTACTTCAGGAGTCGAAGATCTATCTATACATGCAAAAAAAATAATTTTACGACCAATAGTTTCTGAGATTCTGAGGCGAACAACGTCCCATGTGTTTGTGTCTCCGTATTATAATGAACTAGATGCATATGTGACGGAGCTCGCGGCCGGGGGTAGCACGCGTTGGCCGTGCCAAAGTCACTTGTTACGTTGTTGAGTGGAAAACGAGCTTGTGCGCACGAGTTACCGCATTCGCCGATGATAAAGTTATTTTTCTTAAATAGTATTCATAATTAGTACTAAAACATGTCCAAATATAATAACAGATCTAATAAAATCCTTGATTTGGTGAAAAACAACTGTAACAATTCAGAAGAAGAATTTGGTAGTGGAAAGATATCTGGTTATAACAAGGAAATTTCGAATTATCCCGGTAAGTTAATCTTATTCCTTATTAATATGTATAACAAAATTGCATTTTAACGATTGTTTTATATTCTATGGTGGTTTATTTTAATTTACATAACTAACGCCAAATTTCGCGTTTCATATTCATATGTGACGTTATTTAATGGAGATTAGTCTTTACATTGTTTCTTCCAAAAATGCTCTTGCAAATTAAATCAAATTGTAAAAGACATCTTTGACTACTAATGAAAACTTAATTTGTTGATATTAAAGTATGAGTTACAAGTAGTGATATGTCGTTTTACCACGGACATATTCTGACGTTTTTGAGTTATATGTGAAGATAGAACGTTCTTTTGCGGAAATCTTGATGACATATGTGAAGACAGAACGCTCTTTTGTGGAAATCCTGATGTAATAAGTGAAGATAGAACGTTCTTTTGCGGAAAACTGATGTAATATGTAACATTGGTACGTTTTTTCTTCCAGAAAAATACTGTAATTTGGTTTAGAGCTAGTTCAGACATGGCGGATTCCGCGCGGATGCAAATCGCGCGGTTCTAAACGCAAGTGTTCAGACAGGCGCGGATGTACATGCGGAGTGCCGTTATTCGCATAGGGTGACAGTCCAATCATGGAAGTCGAAGAAGCAATATGTGTGTACTTGTTGCTCCGTAAAAAAGAAAGAAAGAAGAAACGGCAGTATTGGGTGCATCCAATATTACGCGATCGGTTTACTCATGGTCAGTTTCAGACTTTATATCCAAAATTAAGAAGTTTTGAACCAAAATTCTTCAATTATTTGAGAATGTCGATAAATTCATTTGATGAATTATTAGAAATGATGAGTAAACAAATTGAATCTAATGATACCCATATGAGGTCAAGCGTGTCCCCAGAAGAAAAACTCGTGATCACATTAAGGTAAGATATTTATTTTATACGTCAGAATATATATTTTGTACTATAGAAGACTGTGAATCGTCAGTGCTATTGCATGATAAAGGCGATGGAGACTCTCCTGGTACTATTGTAGAATATCCAGTGAAATATCCTTGTGGGTTTGAATATTGTTGGTTTAAATTGCTTTTTTCTTAATTTAATTATCAATTTATTCGTATTCAAATAAAATTGTTTTCTTTTATTTTTGTAATTTTTATATTTTATATTATTTTTTCAGTTTCAAAGACACCTGTAAGCCCATCATCGTCACCATTACACCTGGGTTCAGAAAACATTGCTTTAGAGCTAAAAGACGTATTAGTCAGTCAGTTCAGCCTATTGTAGTTCACTGCTGGACATACCCTCCCCAAGTTCGCTCCAGACATCCCGGTTTTCCGCAATCCTCCATGAAGACTACACCGGTAATCTTACGTAGATCGTCCAACGGGCCAGAGGACGTCCCACAATGCGTTTGCCAAGACGCGGTCTCCACTCCAGGATCCGTCTGCTCCAACAGCCATCGGTTCTGCGACACAGATAACCAGCCCACTGCCACTTAAACTTGCTAATTCTGTGGGCTATGTCGATTACTTTCGCTCGCGGATAGTCTCATTTCTAATCCTATCTTTGAAAGAAACCCCAAGCATAGCCCCTTCCATTGCACGTTGAGCGACTTTAAACTTGTGGACCAGTCCGTCAGTGTCCATGTCTTGGCTCCGTATGTCAACACAACCAGGACGCATTGCTCGAAGACTTTTGTCTTCAAGCATTGTGGAATCTTCGAAGGCAAGACTCGACGAAGCCTGCCAAACGCCGCCCAGCCCAACCAAACCATCCTATCAGCCTCCTTCTCGAGTTGTTTCAACCTGGTTGAATGGTGTGGCCAAGGTAGACATAATCCTGAACAACTTCGAAAAGGATACCGTCAACCGATACCCGTCTCGGTATCACTTGGTTGTTAAACATAACTTTCGTTTTATCTAAGTTCATACCGAGACCCACTCGTCGGGAGGACTCGTTTAGGCCGGCCAGCATTCGGCCTAGCTCATCCGACGTCTCCACAAAGATTACGAAATCGTCGGTAAAACGAAGGTGCGAGATGAATTCGCCGTTGACGTTGATGCCTCGTTCCTCTCAATCCAAGATCATAAAGACATCCTCCAGCGCAGTGGTAAACAGTTTCGGTGATATTACATCTCCCTGTCTTACCCCACGCCGCGCCGGAGGAAAATGCACAGCCTGCTCCGGTGGGTGGAATTCGTCGAGTCTTCTGGCGAGACGATTCGTAATAACCCTTGAAAACAGCTTATAGACGTGGCTCAAAAGTGAGATTGGTCTGTAATTCTTCAACAAAGACTTGTCGCCTCTCTTAAAGAAGCACCACCACACTCCTGGACCACGCCTCCGGCGTGGTACCTCGGTGGATGACGGCGTTAAAAAGTTTATATTTCTATTCTGCTCAATCAGAGTAGTAATCTCTCTCGTATTTGAGCAGCGGAGGTCTCGGCGTACAAGTTTCCGTATCCTCTTAGACAAAGCCTTCTGTTCTGGCGAAGCTGCTTGGGCAGCGGGCAACTCGCACCTCCACCGCATCAGATCCAAGGCTTCGGGAGAAAGTTTAGACTGCTTCGTTGACTACCTCGGTGGAAAGTGTTTGCGACCCAGTGTACACACCATATTCACCATGTTGTCGGTCATCTCGTCCACTTCGCCAGCGAATCGAATCGGTTTTGGAGCTCCAGTTGGAACTGCTCGGAGCCACATAGTATTTGGAGCAGCGTAGGTCAGAAAGAAGATTTCATCAAGTGCGTATTCAGAGTGCCCCGTAATAGCCGGTGGTCGCTGCTGGTGTTTTAACCGGTTCTAATTACAATAAATACAAAGAAAGAACAAAATGTGATGTTGGAGACTGATAATTTTAGTATTTTATGTGAGTTTAAGAAACGTTGATTGATTTAAAGAAGTACAGATATTTTTTTAATGTTTAATTATTATAAATTTGGTACTTTTAAAATAGGACTGATTTTGTTTTTAAAATGTTTTATTTTTAATCGATTTTATACAAAAAATAATAAATACTATTTATGACACGCTACTTATGAAAATGACTGCTCAAAATAAATCTGGAATATGCATATAGGACGAAATAACTAGCTTAAGTTTCATAAAAAAGCGTTCCATTTGCATCTGGATCCTTAGAGCCTCCGGTGAATAACGTCACATGTGTAAATGTGACAGCAACAAGTCCATTATAAAACGTTACATATAAACATCGACCCTACTATCTTTTTAAATAAAACTGTTTCAAAATAATTAATAATACTGATAGATAATCACAGGCTTAATGTAAATTTTTCCAAAGTATAAAAGCGCCAGGTTTTTCCGTTTCCGAAATATAACAATTGAAAACTTTGAACGGCTCTACTGTAAAACGACTATTTTGCAGATAGTACGTTATTCTACGGCACCGTCGAAACTATTATTATTATTAATTATTCTTAACTTTATTAATTTTAAGTTATTTAAATTGTAAATATTTTAATTATGAAATTGTAATCGTAAATGTAATTACTATCTAATTATAAATTATTATTGTTGCTGCAAATTGACATTGCTATAATAGTATAATAATCATCAAATTTTTAATAGAAAATTCAATAGGTATCTAAGTAAAATTAGATTAAACCTGACCTTAATTATATTTGATAATATATCATAATATTATTGGGAGATGGAAATGAATTTCATTAAGTTAGTTAGTCACATCACCTACTTAATTATTAGTTAGTTAGTCACATTATTATATCGTTAGTCATATCATATATGGTTATATCATTCGCATCAGACTGAAAAACAGAAATTTAAATATTATATAGTATTATTATTGAATTGAAATGTATCTGACTTAAATTAGATGTCGTCTAACTTAAGTTAGAAAATTATTATATTATTATTGTGGAATTATTATATTAAATTGTCATATTATTATTTTTGAATCGAAATGTATCAAACTAGAATTATTTGTAGTCTAACTTAAGTCAGAAAATAATTATACCACTGTCATATTACTATTGTTGAATTAAAAAATTACTGGCACAAGCGTTGCGACAGAAAAAGGCAACGATAAAAAAAAAAAAAAAAAAAAAAAAAAAAAAACAAAAACTACCAAAACCTAACCAAACCAACCCAAACATAACCAAACCTAACCAAACCTAACCAAACCTAACCAAACCTAACCAAACCTAACCAAACCTAACCAAACCTAACCAAACCTAACCAAACCTAACCAAACCTAACCAAACCTAACCAAACCTAACCAAACCTAACCAAACCTAACCAAACCTAACCAAACCTAACCAAACCTAACCAAACCTAACCAAACCTAACCAAACCTAACCAAACCTAACCAAACCTAACCAAACCTAACCAAACCTAACCAAACCTAACCAAACCTAACCAAACCTAACCAAACCTAACCAAACCTAACCAAACCTAACCAAACCTAACCAAACCTAACCAAACCTAACCAAACCTAACCAAACCTAACCAAACCTAACCAAACCACCCAAGAATTGGAACCATTATTTCTCTTAAGTTGTAAAAGAGGCATAACGCTAGCGCGATTTAAAATACAACCACCGACATCTAGTTGACACATGATAAAGTTATCCTTCGTAGTTTTTTATAGATAATTATAATTATAATCTTTCGATTTTATTTCGATCGTTTTGCAAACTATAACCTACATGCAGTAGTTGCTTCATTATATAGCACAATTAACATCTTATTTGGTTTGTTTCTTTTAATAATAATATTTAATTTTTGGGGTTCCGTACCCAAAGGGTAAAAAAGGAACCCTATTACTAAGACAACAAATACTAAAAACAAAATAACATATTGAATTCATTAATAATTAAATCACTATGGGTATCGACACTTTATTTTTAAGAGTAAGAATAGGAATAACTAAATTTGTGAAATTTATATTCATTGTTATACATGCCAAAGCGCATGTACAAGTACGTATAATACATACGTAAAACAGGGACGTTTGTACAAGTCTGACAAATTAATATTGTACCTAATTGTAAGTTATCACTTATACAATACCTTAAAATGGGGTGAATAGGGATCCAGGGGTGAATCGGGATAAAATTAAGAAATATTTTTAACGCTCTTAGGTACCAAGTCGTTACAACTTTTACCAATTTTTGTGGGGCGATAGTAGATCTGTGGCACTAAGGCGCAAAATTAGCTGCAAAGTATCAATTTAACGTCATTGAAAATAAGCTAGACGAGACGCCGAATATTACAGTGTTAGAAACTTTGCTCTAAAACATTTATTTAATAGTAAGAGAATACGTGTGTTTATTTAATACTTTATTTAGTGTTTGGGCCGTCATATACATAAAAGTTAAATCTCAGTTATTAATTAATAATAATATTATTTAATTATTTTGATAAATTAGAAAGACATGAGAAATCTGTTGTTTTGGGGGTGAATGGGGACGTCTGAGGTATGAATAGCAACGAACCCGGGGTTAAACGGGATGAAACTGAGATCAATAGAGACGACTTATGGATGAATAGGTACAGCTATGTAGGGTTGTCACTGAGCAGTTAAACGATTATTTTAAAGCTATTTTATAATAAATTGATATATTATAAGTTTGTTGATTTTGAGATGTTTAGATACTTCAATAATAATTTACAAAAGGTTCGTTCATTACGATTTTTCAATAAAAATAAAACATGGAAGACATACGTGCATTTTATTTCAGCGACTATATTTTTAGGTATTGCATTACTAATCATTTACATTTACTACTATCATACTAAAATGCAAGAGTTACTGGTTTGCTTAGTACATTAATTAATTAGATAAAACAAAATAAATAGGTAGCTAGAAATTGTTATATATTTCACAAGAGCCAGCCCTAGTGAATTTCTCTATTGACCCTATTTTCGTCCCTATTAACCCCAATTTCCGGGTGAATAGGGAATGTATAATATATTTTAACGTTTGTTTCATAAATTGAAATGCTAATTGCATAGTTTTATATTTTATGACCAAGATACCATAAAGACTCAATCACTTCGATCATCATACAGCAATATATCCGCAAAAAATGCTTTAATTTTGTCTAAGCAATTCGGATTTGTCCCTATTCACCCCATGTTACGGTATTTAATTTTATCAGTTTCGTTTATCTAACGGCCACTCGATGGCGTTACTTTGTTTTTGTTCGATTAAGTATAGTTTTGGCTATTTGCCACTAGATAGCGCTACTTTGTATGGCTAATATTTAGTATCGTTGCAGCTATTTGCCACTAGATGGCACTACTTTGTATGGTCCTGCTCTAGTATAGTTGTGGCGATTGGCCACTAAATGGCGTTGTGTCGATGGTGAGTGCGTTAAGCTGTCGGTCGCGCGAATATATCCGCCAACTCGCATTGGAGCAGCGTGCAGAATTAAGCCAAAGAGGCCTGTGCGGCCTATGCCCAACAGTGGAATATTATAGGCTGACGTGACGCGACGCATGATAGATCATACCCGTTGCTATGAACATTGTAATTATACTTTTAATGCAAGAACATGATTAAAATGTGTTCAGTTTTTTTTCTATTTGAAGTGAAACTTCTTTAGAATCGTTGTGATTTCAAACCGGATGCAACGGAAAAACGACAGGGAAGGACGCGCCGCGCTGCACGTCGTAATACTTTGTAAATCTATCTAAATAATTTTAAATTAGTTTGCCAAAGAAGTTTCACTTCTGACGTGTACTTTGTATACACGCAATTTTTTCAATTAGTTTTTTATTATTATTTCAAATCCGTTTTTTTAATTAGGGTTTTTTAAATTAGTTTTCTTTTAATTAGTGTTAATTTCCAAAACCTTGTCCAACACAAACAGGAACACAAAGAAAACCAGTAGGTACTAGAGATGCTTTAACAATTAATGTATGGTGGCCTTATACTAACAAAAAATAATTTTACAAGCGCGATTTAATCGACCACTAGCGCTAGATCTAGTTAACAGACGCGGTGAATCTCGAACAAAATAAAATTAAATAATTGTAAGTGTCAGCGTTAACAATTAGTTTTTTTTTTTCAAATTAGTTTGCCAAAGAAGTTTTACTTCTGACGTGTATTTTGTACGCACGCAATTTTTTAATTACTAAGGTGACCAACAAGTGTACGGACTCCCTGATAGTAAGCGGATACCGCAACCGATGGAAGCATGGACGCTTGCAACACTATGAGCACATTGCAAACGCGTTGCCGGACATTAACCCCTCACCCTCCCCAGAAGCTGCTCATCACACTCACCACGGGAACACGATACCACTAGAGAGCAGTATTACTTAGCTGTGATCTTCTGTAAGCCCCAGTCGAGCTGCTCAGACTTTTGAGTAAATGTTTAGTAATTATAGTATTTAACGAAATGATAACACATTGGTTTATGTAAATAGTTTATTGTTCGGCCTGTAGACTGGCTATGGCCATGGTAAGTGCTCCGTCCCTCGAGAAGTTTCCTCCGATGAAGCTCGTACTGTGGCAGAAGATACACTCACTGATGCCTGCGACTTCACTCGACAACTCGTCTCGCACGCCCCACCATTTCTTGTGAAGTGGTTTCCTGAAACAATGAGTTGGAGATGATACAGGTTTCGTATGGTATGTGATTTTATTTAGTCTACTAGCTGCTGCCCGCGACGTCGTCTGCGTGCGTTCACTGCTCGTTCCCCGTAGGTGATAGCGTGATAATATGTAGCCTATGTTCTGACCCGACTTCTTAATAATATTCGTGCCAAATTTGAAGTAAATCCATGCAGTACTTTTTGAGTTTATCCCGGACATACATTTGAAGAAATAAAGGTTCACTGCTCGTTCCCCGTAGGTGATAGCGTGATAATATATAGCCTATGTTCTGACCCAACTTCTTAACAATATTCGTGCCAAATTTGAAGTAAATCCATGCAGTACTTTTTGAGTTTATCCCGGACATACACACAGACAAACAGACAAACAGACAAACAGACAAAAATTCTAAAAACTATATTTTTGGCTTCGGTATCGATTGTAGATCACACCCCAAGTATTCTTTAAAAAAAATATTCAATGTACAGTTTTGACTTTTCTACCATTTTATTATATGTATAGATAATTCTATTGTTATTATTCCCTAACTGGTAAAAAAACTTACTTTTTAAGAAATAATAATAATCGCGCCGTATAAAAAAAAAACAATGGGAGTGATATTTTGTGAAACAATGGAACAGCTGCAGTGAGGCTGAGTGAAGTTTAGAGCGCTTTTAGTTGAAGCAAGATATACTCGTAGGTACAATGGTATACAAGCACTTGCTGTACCAATACGAATAGCAAGTGCTCATTAATGTTTTGATTTTAGAGTTTTATTTCTTGGAACAAGGAGTATTAGTCATAAGGAGTAAACTCCAGTCATATGTCAGATCTGACCAAAATATTATTTTTTTTAAATTCAAATACAATTCTCCCTTTCGGAGTCCAAATGTGTCGCCAGCCCTGACGTTTACCTTCTTCCCTCGCCTTATAAAATAGATGACCCGCCGTCATCGAGCGACACGGACCGGCGTGATGCCCATCTTGCTCGATACAGCCTGCGCCAGGTGTATAACATTGTCACCGCACCGGTCTCGGCCCTCGGGTAGGCCAGCAATTATGACATCATTGAGCAACATCGCCTGTTCCCGCTCGTACAAGTCCTCTCTTGATTGCTGACCAGCCCCTTCGGTTACGGACTCGTCACATCGCGCTCGACATTCGGCACCGCATCTTGCCTCCAACGATGTCACGCGTTCCTCCGCTGTGTGAACACTTCTATTAAATTAATATAATATAATAAAAAGTATAACATTAAACTGTGCACCTACACCTTCAACGTATCATCTCCTTTACCCTAAGGTTGACTAGAAGAGATTGCTTTCAAGCAACAAGGCCGCCTTTTGTACATTTTTTTATTAATCGCTGTTAATGTTGCTTAGTTATTTTGTTTCTTGTTTGGTCTACAACAGTGTTCCGCAAAGGGTGTACCGCGGCACACAAGTGCGCCGTGGTCGTTTATTGGTGTGCCTCGGAAAAAATAAACTTTACGTTTATTGATTAATAATAAAATATTGTTTCATTGATTAATAAATAAATGTTGGATAATGTTACTAAAAATGATTTTTTATTTGTGTACCTCCAAAATATTTTCCTATTCCTAGGTGTACCTTGAACACAAAAAGTTTGTGTTAGCATATTCATCATAATTTGTACATTTTTTTAAATGTAAATATCAATTTTTAATATAACATGGATTTTGAGGGCAACACTCGACAACGGCACGAAAAGACAGTGTCATCTGTGGACACAACGTACTATGTTTTTGTCACGGTGTAATATTTTTATTATTGTAAATTAATGATTTTGTACACAGTTTATACATTATTTTTCAAAAGAGTAACTGTAGAGTTTCTTACCGTTTTCTTCTCTGCAGAATCTACATTCCGAATTGGTGGTAGTTTCACTTTTGAAAACAAGATTAATTTGTAAAATGGCGATTCGAAAGTGCTCTTGGAGCATTTGATTAAAGTTCCTTCTGATTTTGATTTTAAGTTCGCTAATAAACAAAAGTCATTCACCAGTAAGTCTTTCATTTTTAGTGCTACTAACATTTGCGGAACACTGGTCTACAATAAAGTGTAAAATAAATAAATAAATAAAGTCTACCATGCTTTCATTTAATCGACCTATTGACTAAGACTTGTTCTCTTTTATTTAAATTATTCATGTTGAACTCGACGTACAAAACAATAAAATAAAATAAAAGTAAAATAATGTAAGTATATCGACGTTTAATAATTATATTTACGTTCACGAGTTAGTATCACAGCACGATAACAGATGGCGCTGTACGGAATTAAATCGCGCCAACGTTTCGTTTCCCGTGCGGTATAAATAGTTGACAGCGCGATTAAGAATTATAACAAAGTTTCTTTGACAAATATGACAAATTTTTAAAATCCGCGTCCTTAGTCGACACTGATGCGGACCTTCTACGGACTAAGAGTTAAGACATAGAAACTGAGAATGTAATCATTTATCATTAGATTCCTTAAATCCTTAGTCCATTGAAATGTTACATGAATGATAAGTTGATAACAAATGACTGTAGTTGACTGATGACTTGATGACTGATGAGCTTTACATTTTATTAGAGGACGCAATTTCATTTTTGGGCAATCTGAACATCTCGGAAACTATGCGTCCTATAAAAAAAATTATAAAGACATAATTTGTAGTAAATCGCTTTGCCTACAAATATGTTCATATAACTTTTTGCCCTAAATTTAAAATTAAAGAAGTTATAAGCAAAAAGGTTAGAAAATTTCTATAAAATATTTCTTTTTTGCTCTATAACTTTTTTTTATACATTTTACAAAAAATTACGTCAGACCAATCTTGTAGATCGCTGCTTTAGAACGAAAGTGACCTAGTTCAATTTTTCAACTTTTTGGGAAATAGCAAAATAAGATTTCATGTTTAGTCATTTTTGCATTCGTTTAAGTATATATCCGAAACCAAGTAAGTTAATTGCCCATTGATTGTTGATATATTTTAATTAACTATTATGCTTGATAATTATTGTAATTAAGTCATTTTTGTATTAAAGTTAGAGTAAAATATTTTATATTACTACTAATAATATAAATGAATACTTACTAATAATTCATTTATTTTATTTGGCTAATAGCTTTTAATGTTGTTTTTAAGTAAAAACTAGCCAAGTGAAATCTTTAGCTTAATTTAATCGAAGTGATATCTACTTGGCGCTCATTTAGATCTCAATACTTTTTTCGGCGAAGTCCACAAAGAACATATTCTTATTATTGAACTTGGCTGTCATTTTTCACATTTATGTTTTTGGTGGGATATCATTACTTTTTGTAGAGATATTTATTTGAAATTTATTCTTTTTTCTTGCGTTTATACTTTAGATTGACTTCTGTACTATATCTGTGTATTGAGGCGCCACGCGCGCCAGCCGCCGCGCCGATGCACTCAGTTAGCCGTTTGTTTAGCGCGTATTACAAGTTTTTTGTATGGGGACAGCCTTTATTTTTTGACTTCATTTTATTTTTATAGTTGTTTTATATAGCAAATGTAACAATACATATTTTGTGCAAGTTTCAAGTATCCACTTATAACGGTTCAGACGCTACAATTAAAAAACGTTTTTTTTTTGTATGGGGACCCCCTCTATTTTTTAACTTTCTTTTGTTTTCAGATTTTTTCCTGCGCTTACACGTAATTACCTAGCTAGATCCCAAATTTCGACTTCCTAGGTCATCTGGAAGTGGGTTAGGTTTCAGTTTTGTCAGTGTTTTCGTTGTCAGTCAGTGGAAAATTGGCGACTTTTGAACCTTCATATTTTTGTAACCGTTTCAACTAGGTTAATGAAATTTGGGGTTCTAGTTGTCCTTATGGATATAAATAAATATACGTAATTTGATCTGTTTCTGTTGAATAGGTATTGAGTTATGGAGGGGTCAAAAGTCGCTCGAAATGGTTCGTGTAAATATACACACGGCGCTGAGTCGCCAGTTCTTTTGCTTGAACTTGGTATTGACACGCTGCTGCGTGTCTAGATCTTATGCATGTAGGTGCAATCTGGATTAAATGGACCACAATAGTATAATTTTTTTTTGTTTCAATCAGAAAAAGAATTGCGTGATATTTGCCGAGACCCCTCCTCTGTAACCCTCCAATGTAAGATTAGATGCGATTTGACTCGACCCCCTTCCCCCTTAAACATCTCACGTAATTTATGGACGCCCCCAAAGGTCCTACAGAAGTAAAAAAAAATGTTATTTAGAAGGTAAAAATAGCATCTATAAAATAAAAATAAACACCATGGAAAGTGCGGGGATCGAACCCGCAACCGCCAGCGCAACAGCCATACACAAACCAGTGCTGTGGCCTGTGACCGCTGCGCCAACGCGGCGTCAATCAATGAGGCACAGCTTTGTCCAAATATTTTCGAACCAGAAGAGTACTATTTAGTTATTTATTAACTAGCTGCTGCCCGCGACGTCGTCTGCGTGCGTTCACTGCTCGTTCCCCGTAGGTGATAGCGTGATAATATGTAGCCTATGTTCTGACCCGACTTCTTAATAATATTCGTGCCAAATTTGAAGTGAATCCATGCAGTACTTTTTGAGTTTATCCCGGACATACATTTGAAGAAATAAAGGTTCACTGCTCGTTCCCCGTAGGTGATAGCGTGATAATATATAGCCTATGTTCTGACCCGACTTCTTAACAATATTCGTGCCAAATTTGAAGTAAATCCATGCAGTACTTTTTGAGTTTATCCCGGACATACATACAGACAAACAGACAAACAGACAAAAATTCTAAAAACTATATTTTTGGCTTCGGTATCGATTGTAGATCACACCCCAAGTATTCTTTTAAAAAAATATTCAATGTACAGTTTTGACTTTTCTACCATTTTATTATATGTATAGATCTGTGCCAGAAGTCGGTACTAGTTTTTGTAAATAAAAACCCTTTTTAACCGACTTCAAAAAAGGAGGAGGTTTCTCAATTCGACCGTATATATAATATATATATATATATATTATCCCCGAACATACATAAAATATATATATATATATATATATATATATATATATATATATATATATATATATATATATATTTTATGTATGTTCGGGGATAACTTCGTCGTTTATGAACCGATTTTGATAATTCTTTTTTTGTTGGAAAGGAGATACCAGGATCTGATGATGGGATTCCAGAGAAATCGAGGGGAACTATAACATACTAATATATTTATAATTCAAATATATTGACGGCTGTCATCAAAGTTCATTAATTTGTAAAGATAGATTGTTCACATACAGTGTCGTGCTATCGTGTCTTGTCCATAACTCCGTACAATATAAATTTTTGTTATCTTTTTAGGGTTCCGTACTCAAAGGGTAAAAACGGGAATTACGTATTTCAGTTGCCGCTGTAACAACAAATACTAAAAACAAAATAAAATAAATATTTAAGGCGGGCTCCCATACAACAAACGCGATTTTTTGCCCTTTTTGCTCGATATAAATATAGCATTAGCAACAGATAGGCACTTGAAATATTCCCAAAAATTAAATATTACAATAGTTTATTAAACATTATACATATTTACAAATCACAACTTAAGAACTAAATATTTACAGATAGTTATGGTACAAATCATGTCCGCGTGGAATTGTGCCAAGAATGCTGGCAGCATTTCCCCGTTGAATCGCTATGCCGATTCTCTGGGCAAAAAATGCACCAGCCCTCTTGTCACCAGTGGAGGCAATAAGGCGAGGAGTTATCTCATTTAAGAATTTTTTTGCACTGCTACTCCAAGGTCCAAGTGTTTCGACTGCAAACGGCACAAAGATGTAATTTGGAATTAGTGACGAATATTTGTGCCGTTTAGTCGTTTCAGCTTTCTCCGCCGCGGCTCCAAAATACTCAGTTGTATTTTTACTTTAATAATAAATAATAAAATTAATATTTAAGGGGGGCTCCCATACAAAAACCGCCATCTTTTGCCTATTTTTGCTTACCAGGACAAGATAAACTAAAAAAGGTTACGATATGAAATTTGTGTACCTACTGTTGTTTACTTAGTCAATGGTACGGAACCCTTCGCGCGTGTGCTACGTACTCGCACTTGGCCGATATTTTTATAGTTGTTTTTATTACCTTTTAAGCGGTTTATGCGTTAGATATTTTATAATATTTGTGATAAGACTACCTGTCGCATATTAAGTTAGCGATATCTATACATACATACAAATAAATAAAATTGGAGTGTCTGTTTGTAATATTAAAATAACCGCTTTTAAGTTCCGGCTAATCTCTGAAACGGCTGGACCGATTTTGACGGGACTTTCACTGGCAGATAGCTAATATAGTAAGGAGTAACTTAGGCTACTTTCATTTTAGAAATTTATTTATTTTATAACTGCGAATTGTACAATAACTTTTTTGTTAAATTCCACTCGGACGAGGTTGCGGGCACAGCTAGTGAACTAGTGATAAATAAATTTAATAGCTGAAAATATAAAAGTGCACGCCTTCACGCCCTTTAGAAGGTTGTTTACACAGAGTACATTGCAATTTGCAATAGTAGGGCACGACGATGCGCCGAAGCAACAGACTTTCTTTTTCCTCTGCATTATCGTAACAAAGATGAAAAAAACCTAATTAATTCATAGTTTTTCATGCTTCTTTTAACAAGTGATTATGTAATTTGATAAAGTCTAATATAAACAAGTAATATAATTAAAAGAAAACAAAAAACCCGCCTGCGTAAAAAACGGAAAGAGCAAAGTCAACATTTTTTAAACTTTCTTATTGTATTTCTTTATTATTATTACAGTAATAATAATCATAATATACATTTTTGAAATCCTTGTATTGAGCCCTTTAATTTGATACCCATACTATAGTATTCTAAAAAAAAAATATTTCTTCATTAACTACAATGGCTTCGCACAGCCGCCATGTTTGTTTTTTTTTTAATGTCACCTATCTAAGAACACGGGCTGCTAAGACAAATCTAACGATATCTCAATTATGCAAATCCGTTCAGCGGTTCTAGAGAAATGAGGTAATTAAGAATATTACATACATACATACATACATACATACATACAAGATACGCGCGAAAAACATAACCCTTCCTTGGCAGTCGGGTAAAAATGTTTTCCAAATTCCAATCTAAAGTGTAACTAGCTTCAGTTCTCAAAAATACATGTAGTCATGTATTTAAAGAAGACGAACTTTTAATTCTCTCCTTGCTCCTATAAGGAACACAATACAAAAATACAAAAAAATACAGTCGAATTGAGAACCTCCTCCTTTTTTGGAAGTCGGTTAAAAAGTGTGTGTGTGTCAGGTTCGACGCACGACTGGAGTTTACTCCTTCAGATCGACTGTCTAAATAAACATAAAACAGGCTTACTAGTCTAAGAAATTGTGATCTTCTGTAAGGTTGAAGTCAAGTTGGGGTTAAGGTAGTAAATGTAATTGACGTGAAATACCCTAATGGTCTATATTATCCCCTGCTTTAAAAGTATATTCGCAGCTTAAGTTCAGGATACACTGTGTCCATAATCGATGAAACATACTTTTAGATTATTATCTAATACCCGGGCGAGGGCGGTGCGAGTTGCTAGTTTTATTAGCCTTAAGGCCCCCGTAGACGATCAAATATTTGATCAAACTTCATATTAAATTTCTGTTTGACCAACGTGTTTGTCAAATTATTTGATCGTGTGCGGGGCTGCGGACTTTTTTGATGTATTTGTTATATTATGAAAACATGAAGTTTGATCAAACAAGTTTGATAAACAAGTTTGATAAACAAGTTTGATCGTTTACGGAGCACATTACGCTCGCGTTGGCCTGAGCTCGGCCAACATGTATTGCAGGTTTAACGTGAACGAATATAAGTAGCGGACATCGCGCAGTAGCGACACAGCTCTCTCACAGCGGCAGCACAGCGAGCGGCGACAGTAGGATGAGTGCGAGAACTTCATTGGTGTTGTTGGTTGTCTGTTGCTTCAGCGGAATTCTGTCGAGTGAGTTTATACTTATAAATAATTATTTAATTATATTAATAAAAAAAGGAGGAGGTTGTCGTAGTAAGGAGTGTACTTCAGAACTTTAGTCTGGGTGGACCGATTTCGATAATTCTTTTTTTAATCGAAAGTGGTGCTTGTCACGTGGTTTCATTTTTTGATCGAGATGTCTACTTTTTGAGTAATCTTTGACGCGTGTTTTCTTGACTATTTTCTTCGTATATTTACTCAGGTTGTATTACTTGTCGATGTAATTGAAGACGGTTTTTTTCGTTTGCGATTAAACAAAATTGTTTTAAATATATGTACATATATGTAGGTACCTACTTACGAGTTGACCCGGTGATCTTGGTATCCTATTTTTAAAGGACTTAAAAGACTTAATAACACAATCATTTTTCAAACAACAACAAAAAACGCTTTCATTTAAATATTTCAAAAATGTATTTCTCGTTAGTCAAATGTTTTAGGAAGTTTTCAAGTTGTGATTCCAATGTTCCGGCTTAAAATAAATATACAAATAGAAGAATATAATACGTAATATTAGTATAACATATATAATTTCACAGAATATATTAATTTTTACTCAAAGATTCAAGATTAAAACGGAAACAAAATAAAATATAACTAGCTTCTGCGCGCGACTTCGTCCGCGTGGAATAGGAACAATTCTGTCATACAGGGTTTTTGCGAAACTTTAATTGTTTACGCAGCGGAAGCTCTCAAAAGGAAAAAGAGACCCCAATTTTAAAACATTCTTCATTGGTGCTCCGCTTCTATTGGTCTTAACGTGATGATATATAGCCTATAGCCTTCCTCGATAAATGGGCTATCTAACACTGAAAGAATATTTCAAATCGGAATAGTAGTTTCTGAGATTATATAGCAAACAAACAAACAAACTCTTTAGCTTTATAATATTAGTATAGACTAGCTGTGCCCGCGACTTCGTCCGCGTCGAGTTTAAGAAAATATAAAATATTAAAATATTTATTGTTCTTGTTCAGTTCGCGGCGAGCATCTCAAGGAAAGAACGCTGGCTCGCCGAGCTTCAAATGTTTCGCTGCTAATTACTTCTAACGACGATATCTCAAAAACTATTTATCTGATTGATATAGTGTAAAGGTCAATTTTAATATACATTAAATGGCTGAGCTAACTAACATATTCATTTAGATAAAGATTAATATTGAACTAAAGAAAATAGCTTTGAAAATAACGTAATGTTTTTAATTAAAATTTTTAACATAAAAGTGGTTATTGTAAGTCAACCGTTAGAGATAGAGATATGCTGTCGCGGACTTTTTTGTAGCATTTTTATAGATTTTGAATTCGCTAGTACATTATACAACTATATCTTTGCTAGTTTACGCAGCGTTCGCGTGGAAAGCTCCCCGTTGGCGAGATTTTTTGCGACCTCTTCAACATTTATCGTCGTATTTCTGCTAATTTACATAAAAGCATAATAAATTATAGACCTAAACCTTCCTCAAGAATCACTCTTTCTATTTTTAAAAACCTTGTAAAAATCCGTTCAGTAGTTTTCGAGTTTATCGCGTTCAGACAGACAGACAGGAGGACAGAAAGACGCGGCCGGGGGACTTCTTTTTATAATTATTGATATAACATATAACTCTAAAAGTACTTGTCAGATCTCAATTAAATTTAAATGGGACCACATGACACGCAAAACCTTTCAAATAAAACAAAATTGATCGAAATCGGTCAACCCAGTCAAAAGTTCTGAGCGAACATACATAAAAAAAACAGTCGAATTGAGAACCTCCTCCTTTTTTTGGAAGTCGGTTAAAAATGAATGTTGCTAAGCGCATAACTGGAGAATGGCTCAACCGATTCGGCTAATTTTTTTTGTATGTCCCTTAAAAATCCCACGGAAGGTGATGCTAAAAAAAAACATAACAGACAGAACGAAGTCTGCCCGGGCAGCTATGTAGTAAAATATAAAATTGTAAAAAGGTAAGTAATTCTTTAAACTGTAAATTTCTTTCAAACACAGATTTTTCTATCTCAAAGATCACGGGATTTATCTTGCACATAAATCAATAATATACCTAAGTACAGTGGAGTGAAAGCATGTTCGTGCGCGCTTCAGCCTTGAATATCCCACTGTTGGGATAGGCCTCTTTCCCCATGTAGGAGAAGAATCAGAGCTTAATCCAACACGTTGCTCCAATGCGGGTTGGCGGATATATTCCCTACTATGAGTAGGGAACTACTATCGCTATCAGGTGTACATGATAACAACCGGGACCGACGGCTTAACGTGCTCTCCGAGGCACGGTGGGGAGACCCACAAGGACTGCACAAACACCCAGACCACGGCAAACATCTGTATGGCCAATACAAATGTTGTCGTGTGCGGGGATCGAACCCGCAACCGCCCGCGCAACAGCCAGTGTTGTAACCACACGTCCTCAAAATATAAAAGAAGTTACACTATTTATAACTCAAGAACGGCTGAACCGATTTGGCTGAAAATTGGTAGGCAGGTAGCTTAGAACCAGGAAACGGCAGCAGTGGATCGTCCTGGCAGACCCGAGGGCCTGACCGGGTACGGGCCTTGAGGTTACCCTCTTTACCCGGGCTTTCATCACCGGGGCATTTTGCCACCGGGGTCAAGCAGGAAACGGACATAGGATACTTTTTATCTCAATTGGACCCGGTAGGTGGCGCTGCTATCGACATGTAACTCCGAAACTACTGAACCAATTTGTATCAAATTTTGTAAGCTTCTGTAATTTGGTCCAACTTGGGAGATAGGGTAGTTTTTATCTCAATCGGACGCGGTAGGTGGCGCTGCTATCGGTATGTAAGCAATCAAATTCGGTAGCATTTTTCCGGGCAGGACAACGTCTGCCGGGTCCGCTAGTTAGAAATAACTCAAAAAGTACTCGTCAATTCAAATTCAAGTGGAACATGGTGACAAGCACCCAATTTCGTCAAATCATCAAAATCGGTACACACAGTCATAATATATAAACCTACATACAACAACTACAAACGCCCGTTTGTGCTTGTGTATTGTGTGTGTTACCGGACCCCGACACTGGAGAAAATCCTACTGGGGGCCGTTGAGTGGGAAGCGTTTATTATATATTTATTATTCTTTACTTGACAATTTTTTCGTCCATTTACGTTATACATATTTGTCGATGTAATTGAAGTCGGTTTTCTTTTCGTTAGCGATCAAACACAATTATTATAAATTAAAGAAAGAAACTTAACCCTGCGTGTTCTCCACAAATAAATAATTAATAGACGTAACCTCGGGGTAACTATTGACGCTGCAAGGCCGAGCCGACCTAAAACATTATAATTGTTACAAAAACCGACTTCAATTTACATCGACAAGTCATTTATTACTTACTTGTTTAATTGTGGTAATTTTAATTACCGCTCCATTGTTTTACTGTTGTAACTCTTTTTCCGAGGTTAGCCTTACTTTTTTAACTTTATCTATCTATACTAATATATAAAGCTAAAGAGTCTTTGTTTGTTTGGTTGTTTGTTTGTTTGTTTGAACGCGATAATCTCTGGAACTACTGGGCCGATTTGAAAAATTCTTTCGTTGTTAGACAGCCCATTTATCGAGGAAGGCTATAGGCTATGTGTCATCACGCTAAGACCAACAGGAGCGGAGTCCAAGCCGACGAAGTCGCGCGCAGAAGCTAGTATTTCAATAAAGCTAATGACCGCTGACGACAGCTCTGGTGTAATGGTGCGTGTGCCGTGTCGGCGGCGCCTAAACATCGACGGTCACGGGTTCGATTCCCGCTCGGAGTGGATATTTGTGTTTATACAAATATTTACTTCCAGTCTGGTTGTTAGTTCTTGTGGGTCTTCCCACCGTGCCTCGGAGAGCACGTTAAGCCGTCGGTCCCGGTTGTTATCATGTACACCTGATAGCGATCGTTACTCATAGTAGGCAATATATCCCTCAACCCGCATTGGAGCAGCGTGGTGGATTAAGCTCCGATTCTTCCCCTACATGTAGCTAAAGGACTTTATCTGTATACCGGAAATGTTTTCTAATGTTTACGCGAGTTTCACTCATTATAATGAAACATATTTTTCGGATCACAGCAACTCCTCCCGGGGGTGTCCCCCCATCACGTTTCCAGTTATTATAACAACTAGAAACGAAGTCACTGAACCACTGAAGAACTGCGCAATCCATACCAAGCGGGACGTTTCCAATTTGACGTCGAAGGGATGTCACAACTCTATATATTATCTCTATATATATAAAAGAGATTTCCACCCATTGACTCATCACGATATCTCTGGAACCATAAGGCGTAGATACTTCTTTAGTAGGAACATTCCTTTCGCCGAGTAGAGGTCAGCTAAGAACGGATTTTATTAAATTCCACCCACAAGAGGGGGTTGCGGGGGTTAATAACATATACGGCAAAACAACGTTTGCGGGGTCAGCTAGTATTTAATATTGTTTTTACTATTTCAGGCGATCTGAAGCTGCCATGTGTAGCTACCGACATGGCGTGTCTGGAGAAGTTCGTCGTCACAACTCGGGCAAGGCTGTTGCGGGGAATCCCAGAACTGGACATAAAGCCCTCCGACCCGTTGTTCCTCGAACAAATCGACGGCGACCTCCCGCTACTGAAGTACAAGTTCTTCAACACTACCCTCGGCGGGTTTAACGACTGCGTGTTATCGAATTTAGCGTAAGTCTTTGATTGTTTTAATTTAACTATTGGTCGCCCAGATGTCGAAATTCGACCGTAATTAAAATTTTAAATTAAAGAAAACCAAAAAATAATGAAAATAAAGAACCTTTTGATGCAAGCCAGATGCAAATTTTCGACACTCGCAAGATAATCAAAACCTACAGGGTACTTCCCGTGAACTCAGAATCTTGAAATTTGGTACGAAGCAACGTCATAAAACAGTTATAACACAGATGAAGGAAAAATTGAGAAAAGTATAAATTTTTAGTTAAATCACATAATAAAATATTTTTAATAATTTTAAACTTACTACCTACCCCTTTTCTCATGGACACGTAAAGGTATTAAATTGAAATTCATATCAAATACTCAAGTCTATAATAATCAAACTTCTATGTCAACGCTATCCCAAGAAACAGCAATTTAAGCCGCATATTTTGAAAATCGCAACTACTCGCAAGGGAATCAAAACCTAACCATTGTGAATGCTTGCATTTTGAAATCTATTTGGAGAGATGTTGTTCGTCCACCGAAAAGGGAGGATCCTCCAACCAGACGGGTGTTGTGTCTGGTAGGGCTACTGCCCCGACGGTTGTTGTCGGGTTCTTGTATATATAGTTCATTTCTCTGAAAACTTCGATAGCGCGATTTAGAATCTTCAGTTCGTTTGTGGCTCGATAGATGTCGCCACATCTATACTAATATATAAAGCTGAAGAGTTTGTTTGTTTGGTTGGTTGTTTGTTTGGTTGGTTGGTTGTTTGTTTGTTTGTTTGTTTGTTTCTTTGTTTGTTTGTTTGTTTGTTTGTTTGTTTGTTTGGACGCGGTAATCTCTGGAACTACTGGGCCGATTTGAAAAATTCTTTCACTGTTAGATAGCCCATTTATCGAGGAAGGCTATAGGCTATGTGTCATCACGCTAAGACCAATAGGAGCGGAGTCCACGCCGACGAAGTCGCGCGCAGAAGCTAGTATTTAATATCAGAGTGATAACTGAATACAGGTCACCACAACGTCAAATTACTGTTGCAATAAAATGCATAAATATATACAACAATATACGGCAGCAACCTCAATAGGTAGGTAGGTATACTTCAAGTTCTCGTTTGATTGTCGTGGGAGACTTCAATGTCGATTTTAAAATGAATCCCCAAAATGGAATTTCCACATGTTTTTCATCCATAAACATGTTTCCGTAAACAGTAGCACTACACGAAGTAGTACAACTATAGATAACGTTTTTTCGAACTTCAATGTTCAATGTAGTAGGTACTTATTCATACCTTTTTCTGTCACCATTTACAGATCTGGTTCTTTAATACTTAATTAGTATTTTTAACCAGATTTCTAAATAGTGACTAAAAACTTTGTATATAAATAACTTTGTTATAAGAACTTTTGCAAGGCTGCTGCAAATATTATGTGTTAATATAAATTAAAGGATTACTGAAACGATAAAGAGACCTTTTATGCTCCTCCAGCTTTTCACACTGTAATGTTATGGATTTCATTTAGCAGCAAAATACCATAACTTTTACTTATATACGTACAAGTTTGTACGGAGCCCTCGGTGCGCGAGTCCGACTCGCACTTGGCCGGTTTTTTTCGTTTGTGAGCTAATACAATTATATGTAATAATATTTCTGTATACAATTTTCCAGAATAACAAGAAATGTGACGAGCTTGCAGTACGACCTGGAGTGCCCGGAGCTACGTGTGAAGGGTGGTTATGAGATGAGAGGTGAACTGTCGTCAGTGCCGGTGGAGGGACGGGGAAGTTTCGAGATCATTACTGGTGAGCTTCAAGTAGATAGCACTAAGGGCCTATGCATACCACGTTTTTTTACGCGCCGTCGACGCGCGTTTGTAGCGATACAGACGCGATACACACGCGAGTCAGACGCAGCCTGTAGACCTTTGCACACCTGTACAATAAAAGCGCGCCGTCGACGCGCGTTTTTAAAACGAGCCACGACTGCGCGTTTAGAAAACGTGGTTTGCATAGGCCCTAAACTGTTAATTTCAGATCAAAAAGTTACTTTGAAGTGAAACTTCTTTAGGCGCATAGGGGGTAAAATTTGAGCGACCGCTAAAGCGGCAACGCGTCAAGCGGCCCGTACTTGGATGGGTGACTGCCTGGGAACACCGCATAAAGTTGGATTATTGTTTTTTTTTAAATTAGTTTTTATTGTATTTTCGATTCGTTTTTTTTTTATTATTTTTTTATTTAGTTTTTTTTAAATTAGTTTTGCAAAGAAGTTTCACTTCTGACGTGTACTTTGTACGCACGCAAGCTTGTGGTATGAAGAGTATAGAGAGAGAGAAATAATACGGAAATACAATGTTGATAGAACATTGAGAGTTTTATTTACTTATACGACTATAGGTCGACAAACAAGCGTACGGCTCACCTGGTGGTAAGTTGCCGGCTCTCGACCACAACGACCAACGCGAGTTGGCCAATTTACTCACCACACGGACCACCACCTCACCACAGGAACTGCTTAAGAGTAGTATTAACACACAGAGAGAGACGATTTACCCGAAATATCTCTTCAAAAAAAGAAATTAATATATTTTTAAATATCACTGTCGGTGATTGGTCTATTCTAATTAAGGAGTAAACAGTCAATTTTCACTGTGTTTTTAAAATTATTTACTTAATTGTACACCACAAACAATATATTTTTCTTGGATATCAAAAATTGAACAAAGTCTTAAATACACATAGGTACTTATCGTAATTAATAAAAAAATAACACATCAGATGATAATCAATACGATTTACAGACTAGTAAATCAACTGCAGCGGGTGTTCATGTCCTAAATGTCAGACATAAGTGCTTAGACGTGTTTGTCGACCTAATAATAAATATTAAGTTGATATATTTATAATTATAATTGTGCTTGCTAGCAAACGAAAAAAAAACCGACTTCAATTGCATCGGCAAGTTATAAATAAGTTAACAAACGCACTAGTCGTCACTACGATTTTCGAGGGTTTCCCTCGATTTCACTGGGATCCCATCATCAGATCCTGGTTTCCTTATTACAAAAAAAGAATTATCAAAATCTTTTCATAAACGACGAAGTTATCCCCGTACATACATAAAAAAACATACATACGGTCGAATTGAGTAACCTCCTCCTTTTTTGAAGTCGGTTAAAAATGCGTTTGATGCCGTGTACTTCCCTATCGTTGTGAAGAAGGTAGAAGGGATGCGTTTCAAATATACTCCACTTAAACTGATTACAGACTACCTCAGTAAGAGGACTTAAGTTGGTGATGCGGTGAGTGATTGTGAGCCTGTAGAATGTACCACAGGGTAGAGTCTTGGAGCTACTCTGCTCCTGGTGTTTCATCTTCTACGCAGATCATAGCGCAGTGGTATTATCAAATACAACCTGGGGTCCAGTCAGGGCTGACGCGCAGGCGAGCCTTGAGTTGGTTGAGGATTGGCTAAAAATAATCTCACACACCCAAAAAAAAACAAATTATCTTACTTTTTCACAACAATAGGGCTCTATCTAATACTAATTCCGCTCCGTCACAGTTTCAACACACACATACACACACTGTACGAGACAACCGAACATGTAAATAGTTTTACGTATAAAATAGGTTTAATTTTATCGATTATAATTTCATATAGTTAAAAGTATTAAATTTAAGTAAATAAGCTTATAAGAATAGAATAGTAAAACATTCGATTTAAAACTACGATCCGCAATAGTTATTACAAAGTAATAATATTATGTAAATAATTAATTACGTATAAAGTTGCTTCATAAATTAAGTTTCATAGTTAAAGAATCATAGAAAATGTTAACTTGTGCGACTAGTTACTAGTTGAACAGATTCGCCTTAGTTTTGTTCAATATCTAGGTTAGAAAGAGATGGCGATAGATTTAGTATGAAAATAGACAAAGATAGCTATAGTTCGGGAAGAAAATTCGTGTTTTGCTTGATAATTTCTAATATTCTTACGATTTTATTAATGTTTCATGTTTTATAGATAGATATTCATACGTTTTAGCATAAATTATCATCAAAATGTTTGTAAATAGATAGATACGCACGCTGCGCGCACAGGAATAGTACTGACGCGGGTTCGGGACTCGGAGGGGATATTTATACTTCGACGGTGGGGGACGGGGAAGTATAAATATTCCAGAGATCGATTTAGCTCGATTATTCCGAATTTATCGCGCGCGCAGCGCTAATTGTATGTTAAAATGCTAGATTTTAATGTAATAATATAGGTAAGATATAGTTTTAAGACAAATATGTTGTAAATTGCATTTTATTGAAAATAAAGATATTCCGGGGTGAGGTAAGGGTCCGCTGGCTAGCTACTCCCGAAATCATATAAATAGGACGCCATATCGGGCGTCATTAGGTCACTTCTCTTGGGACACCTGAATAGGTCACTTCTCTTGGGACACCTGAATAGGTCACTTCTCTTGGGACACCTGAATAGGTCACTTCTCTTGGGACACCTGAATAGGTCACTTCTCTTGGGACACCTGAATAGGTCACTTCTCTTGGGACACCTGAATAGTCAAGACTCAAGATAGTAAGAAGTCTACATAGAAGCTTGCCAGCCTCCCTTCTCTCTAACGGGATCTAGTGAAGCGCTATAGTGGTGTTTTATTGAAGAACCCCTGCACACGACGAGCACGAATATTCGTACCGGCTTTGTACGCAATCGTTTATGTACCGGCTCTGGCAAATCAGACGTCATAATACAGTCCGCTAGCTCTCCCTGAGCTGGGGTCCGGTACAGTTTGGTCCTTCGTTCGCCGGATCTACATAGTTTTCGCCGTGTCCGCCGTGTTCGCCTTCGTCTTCGTCTTCGTATTCACCGTTCGTTCGTCATGCCGCTCACAAGATCGCAAGCTGAGAAGATGGATCAAGCCATAGAAAACATAGAAAAAGCTCAAGAGGAAACCTCGACTATAGAAATCGCGTCGCAACAACCGAAGCCGCCGAACTTCCCCGTACACCACGAGGAACCACCTAGATCTCCGTCGGCAGCCCCGGACCAGGGAAAGAACGCGAAAACTTCGTCAAAGAAAGCGTCAAAAGAAAGAAGACGTTTACAACTTCAAGCAGAAATCGCTCAACTCAGGTACGAGATGAAAATAGCAAAAGCCAAACTCGAAGCATACGAATCTGACGACGACGACAGCGAGGTCTCGTCGCACCAAGGCGAAGAACGAGTAGCAGAGTGGTTGGACAACCACCCGGAGGTCACCACAAAGCCTATAGAACGACAGGACCCTGGGGAACAGATATCGAAGCCCGCCACACACGAAGCGAAAAATAACTCGTCAATCGTCGAAGAAATACGAAAGGAAGCCCCTGAAGCGACAACAGTAACATCAAACAACACAGACATAACGCAGTTAGCGACCGCCATCACCACTGCCATGAGGAACGCCAACCCATCAAGGTACATCGGAGAGCTACCGTGCTTCAACGGGTCACATACAGAATGGCTCGCCTTCCGCGCCGCATATTTCGAATCGTCTTCTCAGCTCAACGCGGCGGAGAACTCGGCGAGACTAAGAAGAGCGCTGAAAGGGAAAGCCAAGGAAGAGGTCGCCAGTCTTCTCATAACCAACGCGCCGGCATCAGATATAATGAAGATTTTAGAAAATCGATTCGGAAGACCGGACGCTATCGCCAGTACAGAATTAGAGAAGCTGCGCCACCTACCACGTCTCACAGACTCTCCAAAGGATATCTGCACGTTCGCTAACAAAATACGGAACTGTGTCGCGACCCTACAGCTGCTAGCTAAAGATCACTATCTACATAACCACGAGATAATGAAACAGCTGGTCGAGAAGCTCACGCCGACCATGCGAAGCAAATGGTTGGACTACACGCACGCTGAAGACACCGAGAAACAGAAGAATGAACCGGAAATAAAGCTGTTCTGCAAATTCATGGAACGAGAAGCGAACAAGAATGCGAAATACGCACCAGCGGAACACATTACTCCCGAAGAAAACACAACGCCTGTACGAAGACACCGCGCGCTCGCGACGAACGAAAAAGACAAGAAGTTCCCTTGCTCCGTATGCAAAGGTAAGGACCACGAGCCGCCGGAATGCACCAAGTTAAAGGCAGCAGAGGAACGCAAGCGGTGGGACATAGCGAAGAACGCGAACCTCTGCTATAGATGTCTTCGTTACAGAAGTCAAGCACACAAGTGCAAGCCGCGCGCCTGCGGTAAGGACGGTTGTGAACGTACTCATCATCCGCTGCTTCACTTCACGTCGACTCGAAGCGAAGACAAGAAAGAAGAAACAGAGAAGGTCACCACCACACAGAGCCACGACGAGCTACACGCTTATTTAAAGTACATCCCGGTGACGATCAGCGGCCCTAAGAAAAGTATAGACACGTACGCGCTGCTGGACGACGGCTCCACCGTGACCTTAATAGAAGAAAGTATAGCTTCGAAGATCGGCGCGAAGGGCCCTATAGATCCGCTGAACATAGAAACCATAGATCGAAAATTATCTACACACTCGTCTCGTCGCGTCACGTTCAACATCAGGGGGCAAGATAGTGAATATAGACTACAAGCAAGAATTATAAAGAAAATGAAAATATCGCCGCAATCGATAAGTAAAGAACGAGTACGGGACTGCGAACACCTCAAAGACATCGCTAGTAACCTTACATATAGAGACGCTCGCCCTACTATACTGATCGGTCAGGACAACTGGCACCTATTAATAGCATCGGAAACGAAAAAGGGTAACAGAACACAGCTAGTCGCATCGAAAACACCCTTAGGATGGGTCCTCCACGGGTCTAGCTCTCGCACCGTCGGTCAGCGGGTTCACTTCGTACACCATCTCGCTGACACAGATACAGATAGTGAAGAAAATCGTATGGACGAGATGCTTCGACACCACTTCGCCCTGGACTCCGTCGACATAGCAGAAAAGAAACCGCGCTCCGACCCCGAACAACGAGTGATCAGCATACTAGAAGCGAACACCGTACAGACGGACAGCGGTCAATACGAAACGGCCTTACCATGGGTAAACGACAGTTCGAGAATGCCGTATAACTACGAAAACGCGCTCAAACGACTTCGTACTACGGAGAAAAAGATAGATAGAGATCCGCTGCTTAAAGAAAAATATACAGAGCAAATGAACGCATTAATAGAAAAGGGCTACGCGGAACGAGCGCCGACAGAGAAAACGACGCATAGAACGTGGTACCTACCTCACTTCCCCGTCGTCAACGTCATGAAGCCCGGCAAGGTACGAATAGTTCACGATGCAGCTGCCAGGACGGCTGGTACGTCATTAAACGATCACCTGCTTACCGGCCCGGACTTACTACGCTCGCTCACAGGAGTACTTATGAGGTTTCGACAACATCGCTACGCGGTAACAGCTGACATCGCCGAGATGTTCATGAAGATCGGCATAAGAAGTGAAGACAGAGACGCTTTGAGGTACCTGTGGCGCGGCGACAGAAGAGACGGGACCCCCGACGAATATAGAATGAAGTCGCTCATATTCGGAGCTACCTGTTCGCCGGCAATAGCTATTTTCGTTAAAAACTTAAACGCTCGCAAGTACGAAAAACAGTACCCGGAAGCCGCCGCCGCGATCGTGCAAGCTCACTACATGGATGATTACCTCGACAGCTTCACGACAGAACAAGAAACCATACGAATAGCGAAACAAGTACGAGATATACACGCGGCCGGCAACTTTACGCTACGAAGCTGGGTATCGAACTCGCTACACGTACAACAAGCTTTAAACGAAGTATCGGAGTCGTCGCAACATGTTAAACAGCTGGACGACGGAACGAAGACAGAACGAGTGCTCGGATTAATGTGGAACCCGCAGATAGATAGCCTAGGTTTCAACTTAAACCTAAGCCGCATACCGCCAGCGCTTCTAGATAATACAGCTCCGACGAAGCGGGAAATATTAAAAATAATTATGTCTATATACGACCCGCTCGGCCTCGCTTCGCCTATAATAGTACGTGGAAAACAAATTATGCAAGAAGTGTGGCGGCGAGGTACAGACTGGGATAAGAAGATCGACTCCGACCTCACAGAACAGTGGACCGCGTGGCTACAACACATGAAAAGCTTACGTGACGTCACCGTGCCGCGCGCCTATATAGACTACAGTGAAGCGACGTCACTACAGTTACACGTATTCGTTGACGCCAGTACGACCGCATACGCTGCGGCATTATATTGGAGAACAGTTAACACGGACGGACAAATAAATCTCTCCCTCATCACCGCCAAAGCCCGCGTCGCGCCGCTCAAGCTAACGTCGATACCGCGCCTCGAGTTACAAGCCGCGGTACTAGGCGCTAGAATGGCAGCGACAGTCCTTAGCGAACACGATCGTAAACCAGAATCCAAGACCTTCTGGACCGACAGCAAGACAGTATTAACGTGGCTAAAGACAGGGTCGAGATCTTACAAACCGTTCGTCGCTCATCGCATCGCCGCCATAGAAGAAACCACGAGCAACAGCGAGTGGAGGTGGGTGCCGACGAAACTTAACAACGCCGACGACGCCACTAGGGACGTACCGTACGACTTCAACAAGACGCATCGGTGGTTTACAGGGCCACCATTCTTATTAAAGCCTCCGACGGAGTGGCCATCCGAAGTCCCAGCGAAGCTCGAAGTCACCGGCGAAGAACGCACACATCACCTTATAGGAAAAACGTCGACATCCATCAATCAGTCCGTACCCGACAGTACACGATTTTCGAGGTGGGAACGGCTTATACGCGCGACTGCTAGAGTACTACAATTTATACAGCTGTGTAGGGGTCAACGAAACGACGTAGTGAACTATAGACGCAAGACACAGTACACCGACCCCGACTGGGACAATAAAAATACATCGAAACGCACGGAAGTTAAAAGAAAACAGTCGAAAAATAGTACGGAAAATTCGAAATATATAACTATAGACGCCGCGCTATTAAGAAGAGCGGAAACAATTATAGTACAGGCGATACAGCGGGATTCGTTCGGCGAAGATATAGACAGATTACAACGCAACAAATCGCCGTCGAATAACAGCAGACTACGATTATTAGCAACTACATATGTAGACGGAATCATACGCGTCAAGAGTCGAGTCAACGCAGCGGCGGGAGTCATGGAGACACAGAAGTCACCAGCTGTGCTGGACGGCAACCATAGAGCTACGCGACTATGGATAGAGTACACGCATAGAAGCCTACAACACGCCGGCGTCGAAACAACAGTAAACGAGTGTCGACAACACTATTGGATCCTACGACTCCGCCCTGTGACTAGAATAATCGTTCGCAGCTGCCTACCATGTCGCATCCGAAGAGCAGCACCACCGTCGCCACCAACGGGTGACCTACCACCGACTCGTCTGGCTCATCATAAGCGACCGTTTACATACACCGGCTTAGACTATTTCGGTCCGTTAACAGTGACTATAGGAAGACGTCACGAAAAGCGTTACGTAGCACTCTTCACATGCCTCACCACTCGAGCTGTACATCTCGAAATCGCCGCATCGCTATCGACCGACTCAGCAATACTAGCGCTACGCAGAATGATAGCACGCCGCGGATGCCCCACCGAAATCTGGTCCGATAACGGGACTAACTTCCACGGCGCGGACGCCGAACTTAGAAAAGCGGCACTACAAGCTACGAGTGAAGAAGCGAACGTCAGAGCCATCACCTGGAGATACATACCGCCCGGCGCACCTTTCATGGGCGGAGCGTGGGAGCGCCTAGTTAGATCGGTGAAGACCGCTCTCACAGCTGTGTTACACGAACGGAGCCCGCAGGAAGAGGTTCTCGCTACGCTACTCGCTGAAGCCGAATACACAGTAAACAGTCGGCCCCTTACGCACGTCTCAATCGATATAGAAGATCCCGAAGCCCTGACTCCTAACCACATACTACTCGGGGGGTCAGCGCGAGTACCGTTGCCCGGCGAGTTCAACGATAAAGATTTAATAGGCCGCCCGCACTGGAGAGCCGCACAGCGCCTAGCGGATCAGTTCTGGGCCCGATGGGTCCGCGAATACCTCCCCGAACTCCAACACCGGCGGGAGCCCCGAGGGTCCGGACCAGCCATAGCAGCCGGCGACGTCGTACTCATAGTCAACGGGAATCTACCTCGCAACACCTGGCCGCGAGGCGTCGTAATAGCAACATACCCCGGACAAGACGGAACGGTTCGAGTTGTCGACGTCAAGACGTCTGGAGGCGTCTTAAGAAGACCCACGAAGCGACTGGTGATACTGACATCAGCATCGGTCGTCTCTCCCAGCACAGCGGGATGCAGCGTCGCGACGAGCCCCGACACTGCACGGCGGGAGAATGTACGAGACAACCGAACATGTAAATAGTTTTACGTATAAAATAGGTTTAATTTTATCGATTATAATTTCATATAGTTAAAAGTATTAAATTTAAGTAAATAAGCTTATAAGAATAGAATAGTAAAACATTCGATTTAAAACTACGATCCGCAATAGTTATTACAAAGTAATAATATTATGTAAATAATTAATTACGTATAAAGTTGCTTCATAAATTAAGTTTCATAGTTAAAGAATCATAGAAAATGTTAACTTGTGCGACTAGTTACTAGTTGAACAGATTCGCCTTAGTTTTGTTCAATATCTAGGTTAGAAAGAGATGGCGATAGATTTAGTATGAAAATAGACAAAGATAGCTATAGTTCGGGAAGAAAATTCGTGTTTTGCTTGATAATTTCTAATATTCTTACGATTTTATTAATGTTTCATGTTTTATAGATAGATATTCATACGTTTTAGCATAAATTATCATCAAAATGTTTGTAAATAGATAGATACGCACGCTGCGCGCACAGGAATAGTACTGACGCGGGTTCGGGACTCGGAGGGGATATTTATACTTCGACGGTGGGGGACGGGGAAGTATAAATATTCCAGAGATCGATTTAGCTCGATTATTCCGAATTTATCGCGCGCGCAGCGCTAATTGTATGTTAAAATGCTAGATTTTAATATAATAATATAGGTAAGATATAGTTTTAAGACAAATATGTTGTAAATTGCATTTTATTGAAAATAAAGATATTCCGGGGTGAGGTAAGGGTCCGCTGGCTAGCTACTCCCGAAATCATATAAATAGGACGCCATATCGGGCGTCATTAGGTCACTTCTCTTGGGACACCTGAATAGGTCACTTCTCTTGGGACACCTGAATAGGTCACTTCTCTTGGGACACCTGAATAGGTCACTTCTCTTGGGACACCTGAATAGGTCACTTCTCTTGGGACACCTGAATAGGTCACTTCTCTTGGGACACCTGAATAGTCAAGACTCAAGATAGTAAGAAGTCTACATAGAAGCTTGCCAGCCTCCCTTCTCTCTAACGGGATCTAGTGAAGCGCTATAGTGGTGTTTTATTGAAGAACCCCTGCACACGACGAGCACGAATATTCGTACCGGCTTTGTACGCAATCGTTTATGTACCGGCTCTGGCAAATCAGACGTCATAATACAGTCCGCTAGCTCTCCCTGAGCTGGGGTCCGGTACACACACATAAGCACGCGTACACACAAACACACACACAAACACACACACACAAACACACACGCGCGCACACACTCGCACACAAGCGCACGTACACATACACTTCTTCCACGTGACTCCTTCTGCCACGGGAGCGGCAGCACGGGGGAGTGCACTCAGAAGAAGAAGTCAAGCTTTGTAAAATTGACGTAATGTAATTGATGAATTAAATATTGTTATTTTTTCTCCTTGACAGGAAGATATTTCGTACACGTCAACTACAAACTGAGTAACTATCAAGGAGACGACGGAGAAGTTTATCTATCTGGGGAGAACCTTGAACTAGTTTGTGTGCCGAAAACCTGCGGCACCTTTAATTTTGAAAATCTGTCCAGTGGACAGAAAGATCTGCGTAAGTATTGTGAAGCACAACTAATACAAATAATTCAAACAAATCGACGGTCCCTACGTATATAAAGACATGTCGAAAATGGCGTTTTTTTTTATTGCACAATTGGCTTTAGAAGTTCCATATGCACATACCTGTATAGGATTTTTTTTTATATATTATTTATTTAACGTCATTTACAAGACGTATATGAGTACAAGTATGATATTTTTAACGAATAAGTGTCGTAGATGCGGACATCTATTACTTATCGTTTTGTACGTTGTTTTAAAATGTGCGCCACACGGTGCGAACGCGGTCATGTCTGACATAGCGTCATTTACTCCGCTGCTTGTTCGCGTGGTAAAATATTAATGTTTTTAGATTTAGTGGCGTCTTTTTAGTTATAAGTATTCAACAATACTAAAAACCATGAATAAAAGTAGATCAAAGTTATTTTTTGGATATAATGGATATTGCAAACTCCAGAAATGATATTTTTATGCGTTTCTGAAGCACAAGATTTAATAAAAATATCCGTTTGAAAACAATAACACAATTCTACGTTTTTATAATACATTTTATTTAAATTCTATTTTATAAACTTTTCTTTTTTCCCGCGTATAAAAAGGTATGTCAGACATGTCTTACATACTTTTATTTTAATTTCAGCGTAGAAACAGTCATCTATCGGTTTTTCTAAGAAAACATAAAAAAAGAAAATATGTATAAATAACATTATGAAGTTCCTAAAGCTAATAAAACATTATAGAAAAAAAATATTTATAATTGTACATAGAATTATTTCTAGAGCGGTTTGAACCTAAAAAACGCTCTCCTGTAAACCTCGGTTTTTGACATGTCTTTATGTACGTAGGGACCGTCGAAATATGAATCGCTGAAATGCACAGAACTCGCCAGTTTTCGAGACTGCATCGAATTAATTATTATTTTTGATCCCGACCGAACAGGTCATTGTTAAGTTTGTTAAAAAAGAAAAATTAAAGTAAAAATAAAACCGAAGGTGTAAAGTTCGTCGAGACTTAAATTAAAATAAAATTCTATTTGTAATTTTGCAACGGGGAAATGCTGCCAGCATTCTTGGCACTATTCCACGCGGACATGATTTGTATCAAAACTATCTGTAAATATTTAGTTCTTTAGTTGTGACTTGAAAATATGTATAATGTTTAAATAAAAATGTATAGTCGTTTTAAAAAAAAAAGTAATGTATTAGATTTTTTGTCTTTTCTTCGTTTCCTTTTTTCGACTTTTGTTTCCTCAAACGAAGTATAATAATAATAATTTCACTTTATATTTCTCGTTCCAGCGGACGGCGCGCTGCAGTTCGCTCGCGTCCACTGGCGCGAGGTGATGCAGTACATTCAAGACCCGATCTGGTTCGCGTGCATACAGTCGTACATCGTGAAAATGAACAAGATGCTGTCTACTATACCGCTTAAAAAATATATAGTTTTCAATTAATAGTATACTATATCTTCACTATTAAGTATTTTTATTAAGGACTGGGAGCTCCTTATTTTTTGACCCGCGTAGTTTCCAAACCCGTGGCACCAGCTGGCTTACTCTTGACTTCAAGAGTAAGCCTGCTGGTCCGTAGTAACCTATTTTGGATCTCCGGCTGTCCGAGCCTATTTAGAATCCACTTTGCTATTCCGTCGTATGTACTCTCCGGCGCGACTTCACTCACTTCTTTTAAAAATTCAGTGGTTTTTGCATGAAAGTATAACAAATATATTGTAGGAAACTGAATCGCACATATAACACATACCTATATTATCTATTAGTATTTAATTTATAAAATACTAGCTGACCCCGCAAACGTTGTTTTGCCATTTATGTTATTAACGGGGGTTAACGCAACTCCCTCTTGTGGGTGGAATTTCGTAAAATCCGTACTTGGCGAAAGGAATATTTCTACCAAATTTCAAGTCTCTACGCCTTATGATTACAGAGATATCATGATGAGTCAATGGGTGGAAATCTCTTTTATATATATATAGATTAAAACCCATTATATATTTATTGAATAATCATATCCGCACGATACCGTAGTATACAGCAGGGTTGAGTTTGACACTAGCTCTTTCTCTCGCTATCTTTATACCGACATTTATATTGTCATTATAATATAGGAACAATCGAGAAGGATCGTTACCGCGCACGATCGAGGACTGCTATTATTGCATAAATAATACTAGTAGCCTACTAGTATTATTTATGCAATAACTAGTAGTAGGAATAGTAGTTGTAAATTTTATAAGTTTCTGGTTGCCAAGTGGAAATTAAATCAGCGAAAAAAATGGATTACTGCTGTTAAAAGGCAAAAGTAAGTATTACTATAACCTACAACCGTATTCTATAGAATAATATCATATACATATGTGTATATCGTGCAACGATTAAGACTTTTTAACAAGTATTAAATAAATTTCCTGAAAATCTATTTCATTGTGTAGATGACATCATACATATATGATACAGCAATATATCCGCAAAAAATTCTTTAATTTTGTGAAGTTCGGATTTGTCCCTATTCACCCCATTTTACGGTGCTTAAGAAACAATTAATTGATACATTTTATTCGTTTACATTCAAGACATAAGCGAATAATTGAGGTGATAACTATCCTCTCCAGTAAGTTAGATCAAAATACGGGTACCTACATGTGAAATTTGATTGAAATCGGTTCAGCAGTTTTGGAGTTTATTGGCAACATACATCGTGACACAAGATTTATATTATATAAGATAAGGTCCTTAATACATATATCAATAACTGGTATGCATAACATTCAATATTTTTCTTTTCAGCGTACATAATTATATACACCAAACAAAACCATTAATTATTTAAAAAAAAAATTATTACAAAAGAAAATATTAATAATGGAATGAAAAGCCACAAGTTTGCTTTTAAATTTATTCTAAGGGTCACCAAATATATCAATGCCTGGTAAATATTTTGCTATTTTATAATAATTCAAACATAGTCGCCTGATTTCCCGTATGAGTTTTTGTTTGTCGAATATAAAAGATGTTATGAATTTTATTTCGTGGGTACCTACGTAGGAACTGAAAGAGAAATTTGCTCGGCCAAGGCCAAGTGTACACGATGATGCAAGTATTTCATAAAAAAAGCACAGCTCGAGAAGCGTGCGCCTGTCCCGAAGGCTTATCATCCCAAACCACGGCAATCGCTGGTTGTATGGCTGTCTGTGTGAGATGCCACTGGCAGAAAAAGCTAGATACCTCTTAAAAGTACGTTGTATACATTCCACGCGTTGAGAGTGCACATTATAGTTGGGGCTCTAAACAACACTAGCAGATTCAAGAAGGCTGCGACCCAATGCATTGTACAAAACTATTTTTGTAGCCCGAGAGAAACCATTGGTATTACGTCTAATAAAGCCCAGTAAACGAGCCGCTTTCGTAACCACTTTACCAACGTGTGATTTATTATAAATGATAACTCCCAAATCCTTAATTTCCGCCACTTCCTGGAGTGATTTATTATCAATTAAGTAGCTTGTAACAAGCGTTTTTTTTCCTTCTGTATTTGATAAAGAAACATTTGTTAACATTGAGAGTCATGTTATTGGATAAAATTAATAATTATCATCTATACTAATATATAAAGCTGAAGAGTTTGTTTGTTTGATTGTTTGATTGTTGGTTTGTTTGTTTGTTTGTTTGTTTGTTTGTTTGTTTGTTTGTTTGTTTGAACGCGGTAATCGCTGGAACTACTAGGCCGATTTGAAAAATTCTTTCAGTGTTAGATAGCCCATTTATCGAGGAAGGCTATAGGCTATGTACCATCACGCTAAGACCAATAGGAGCTGAGTACACGCCGACGAAGTCGCGCGCAGAAGCTAGTAATATAATACCTGAAGTAACCTAGCACCTACATCATTATTTAAAAAAAATACAGTCGAATTGAGAACCTCCTCCTTTTTTTGAAGTCGGTTAAAAATAAGTCCCCCGGCCGAGTCTTTCTGTCCTCCTGTCTGCCTGAACGTGATAAAATTGAAAACTACGCAACGGATTTTTATACGGTCCAACAATAGAAAGAGTGATTCTTGAGGAAGGTTTAGGTAGGTATATAATTTATTATGGTTTTATGTAAATTAGCAGAAATACGGCGATAAATGTTGAAGAGGTCGCAAAAAATCTCGCCAACTGGGAGCTTTCCACGCGAATTCCACGTTTGTCTGTACGTATGTCCGGGATAAACTCAAAAAGTACTGCATGGATTTACTTCAAATTTAGAACTTACACGAATATTATTAAGAGGTCTGGTCAACATATAGGATACTTATCACGCTATCACCTACGGGGAACGAGCAGTGAACCTTTATTTCTTCAACGCATTCTGTAACAACGTGTAATCTAACAACGCATCGTAGGTATTTTTGGCGCTGTATACACTATACAGTATAGCGTTCACGCAGACGATGTCGCGGGCAGCAGCTAGTAGTTAAGTAATGTACTAGCGAAATCAAAATCTAAAAACGCTACAAAAAAGTCCGCGATAGCATATCTCTAGGTATCTCTAACGGTTGACTTACAATAACCACTTTTATGTTCAATTTTTTTATTAAAAACATTGCGTTATTTTCAAAGCTATTTTCTTTAGTTCAGTATTAATCCTTATCCAAATGAATATGTTATTTAGCTTAGGTATTTAATGTAGATTAAAATTGCCCTTTACACTACGTCAATCAGACAAATAGTTTTTGAGATGTCGTCGTAATAATATTTATAGTAGATTAGTAGCCAAGGGCTGTAAGGCATCAATTGCAGCCCGAGTTGTGAGGTAAGTAGAAAAAAACCGCCATTACAAGAATAAAACATTTTATTTGTTGATAGTAAAATGAGAACGGGAGTGCAGCTTATATCTTCATCACTTGATGAACTCATGATTTTTTCCTAATTAGCACGTATCTCAAAAACAAACAATACTTATTTAAAGTAAAGTTTTTCTATTCCCGCCTTTATTCATTAAAAAGAATCAAGTAAAGAACTTTTTAAGTTTTTTTCAAGATCGAAATTGAGCTACGCCGTTCGTTAAAGCGACCTCTTTGGTCATTGGGCTGAATGCATGATGTCTACTGCCAGTATGATGGTTAGATGTACGAGAACTTTTTGAAAGAAAGAAGTGTTTTTTTTAATTACTTACCGCCCTAGGGCGTTTCTAGCTACATTATTACCCTAGAGCGCTAATTAGTCACCAACAAGCCCCATTTGGAGGTAATAAGAACCTACTTACCGAACAGGAGAGATGTAACATTATATTTGCGAGTAGCGTTTATTGCCAGTTGGCACATCTATGGGATCGTACTCAACTCAATTATCATGTAAAAAGCGATATGTGAAAACAGTGACTACTGAATACTGATTAAGTGATTATATGAATAGGATTATATTAATTATTGAGCAAGTGAGTAGTATTCAGTGCAGTATAACAGTATTGTCAGTTGTTACTGGAAAATTTCATGCCTCCGACTTATTATTATGTATTTCCTAATAATTATGCATACTGCAGCATTGGTTAATGGTTATTGAATTAATTGTTCATAATTCATTATCATTAATCATGTTTACAACGAGTGACAAGAGTCCGCGACGACACGAAAAAAGTATCGATACTTTGTGGTATCGAGTACATTTCCATTCGATACCGATACTTTTGTACTCGATACTTTGCATTCGATAATTTTACTCAATGAGTACTTTTTGGCAGGTATCGTATCGAAAATTTTAAATGAGTACCTTTTTATGTTTTGGTTGACTGGTACGATAATTTGAAGCGGCGACCTTTTTTTTGGAAGTCGGAACAAACAAAAATACTCGAAAGTGTTTGTTTTGACCGACTGAAATTTATACGAGAATTTGAAGCAACGACCTTTTTTGGAGTTTACTCCTTATGAATCGATTTTCATAAAGGTCCCTGGTATGAAAAAAATATGAGGTGTAAAATCTGTTGAACGAATGACCTCGTTACCACGTTGGAAATCACGAAAAAGTCGTTGATAGACTAATAATAGTTTTCTAATAGCGGCATCGGTCGATAGATAGATAGCGCTATTTGATTATTTTATTTACCATTTGATATAGTATTAATCTTTTTCTTAGACTAGTAAGCCTTTTTTGTGCCTATTTAGACAGTCGATCTGAAGAAGTATTTTTTTTAAACTGTGCATCTTTAGCTAGAGCTAGAGTTTGATAAAATAAATAATAACTGGTTCCCTTGATTAATTTTTTCTATTATAAATTTTAACAACCTAAAATGTTAACTTTTATTTTATTAACACTATCTATCGGATATCGGAGATAGCTTTATGACGTTTTCTAATAATCCCATAGAATGCCGTTGAAATGTAATCAAAAACACCGATAGATGGCGTTACTTTATTCGTTTATTTACCATATAAAATTACCGCACTCGTAGGAAGCATACGCTGTTGATTCACTTATAAAATTAATTTCAAAAACTTAGGTTTTAGTGACTATTTCTTCTCATAGTTTTGGTTACCGCAGGTGGAAATTGATTACTACTTTGAACATTTGTTAATATGTGTATATATTTCACGGATTCATCATAAAATAAGTGTTTGTGTTTAAAACTAAAGTGTTGATTTGTAAATATTGTGCGGGTAAAGGTGAAACGTGTCGTCAGCTGATTCATTCTCCGTAATAAAAGAACCACGCCGCGTGCTTAATCAAGTCGATTTTTTCGCAACCAATCGTAGCTCGGCGGTGGTCGGAAGTCGGTGAGTGCGGAATTAAGCCACAAACTTGACACTCTGAGTTCGAGACCTAGGGTCGTGGATGAGCGATATCTATACATAATATATGTAAAACAATAGCTGAAAACACTCAAAGAAATAATTAATTCTCACTACAAGTCTATAGTTATTTATTCACAACTCACACTTTTAACTACATTAAAACATTATCACACTAATCACTTATACTATACTTATCGAGCAGTAACGCTAGCCGCACAATGATTAAACAATAACTGACTCTTCACTTACAAATTATCGTATTTATAGGACAGAAATCCCGCCAATAGTTTACAAAGACGGCGAGTGACCAATCATAAAATTAGTATTAAATATTCGGAAGATGGTGTCTCCATCTATATGCTCTTTCGATACATTAACAAGTAATAATTACAGTAAAACAACATAAACCATCTTATAAAATTAGTAGAAGCATAAATTAAACGATAACAGTATTTATTGAGTAACTATCCTGTAAAACTAAACAATAAAGATACCGACTGACTAATCGTAAATAAATATTAACCATTCGGAAGATGGTGGCGACATCTTTGTACTGTTCCGGTATTAAGCGAATATACGATAAAAGTAATATCAATACAAAATCCAATATTGTAATAATTGTCAGTAAATGCTAACATTCGGCCATCCGCACAAAATTCACGTCCTCGTGAATAATAGCAAAACACAATTATTAGAGAAAAAAAAAAATATAACTTAAGAATGCAATAACAAAAAATATCATGGTAGTTTACAATTACATACGGTACAGGTCTCATCTACCCTGAAACCGTGAAACTCAACACAACAATTACACACGGTACAAAAAATAACTTAAGAATGCAATAACAAAAATATCATGGTAGTTTACAATTACATACGGTATAGGTCTCATCTACCCTGAAACCGTGAAACTCAATACAACAATTACACACGGTACAAAAAAATAACTTAAGAATGCAATAACAAAAAATATCATAGTAGTTTACAATTACATACGGTACAGGTCTCATCTACCTTGAAACCGTGAAACTCAACACAACAATTACATACGGTACAGGTCTCATCTACTCTGAAACCATGAAACTCAACACAACAATTACATACGGTACAGGTCTCATCTACCCCGAAACCGTGAAACTTAACACAACAATTACATACGGTACAGGTCTCATCTACCCCGAAACCGTGAAACTTAACACAATAATTACATACGGTACAGGTCTCATCTACCCCGAAACCGTGAAACTCAACACAACAATTACATACGGTACAGGTCTCATCTACCCCGAAACCGTGAAGCTCATTTCAACAGTACAGGTCGCCTCTACCTTTAAAACAATCACATACGGTACAGGTCTCATCTACCCTGAAACCGCGAAGACTATTTCAAAGGCACAAGCCGTTTCCACCTTATTTCAACAGTACAGGTCGCTTCCACCTTTAAAACAATCACATACGGTACAGGTCTCATCTACCCTGAAACCGCGAAGACTATTTCAAAGGCACAAGCCGTTTCCACCTTATTTCAACAGTACAGGTCGCTTCCACCTTTAAAACAATCACATACGGTACAGGTCTCATCTACCCTGAAACCGCGAAGACTATTTCAAAGGCACAAGCCGTTTCCACCTTATTTCAACAGTACAGGTCGCTTCCACCTTTAAAACAATCACATACGGTACAGGTCTCATCTACCCTGAAACCGCGAAGACTATTTCAAAGGCACAAGCCGTTTCCACCTTATTTCAACAGTACAGGTCGCTTCCACCCGCCGCAACCGGCAGGCAGAGCAGCCCGCAGACAGAAGACAGTCAGCAGCTGCGTCGCCCAGTCAGGCGGCGTCCGAGGCCCGCAACCGGCAGGCAGAGCAGCCCGCAGACAGGAGACAGTCAGCAGCTGCGTCGCCCAGTCAGGCGGCGCCCGAGGCCCGCAACCGGCAGGCAGAGCAGCCCGCAGACAGGAGACAGTCAGCAGCTGCGTCGCCCAGTCAGGCGGCGCCCGAGGCCCACAACCGGCAGGCAGAGCAGCCCGCAGACAGGAGACAGTCAGCAGCTGCGTCGCCCAGTCAGGCGGCGCTCGAGGCCCGCAACCGGCAGGCAGAGCAGCCCGCAGACAGGAGACAGTCAGCAGCTGCGTCGCCCAGTCAGGCGGCGCCAGAGGCCCGCAACTGGCAGGCAGAGCAGCCCGCAGACAGAAGACAGTCAGCAGCTGCGTCGCCCAGTCAGGCGGCGCCAGAGGCCCACAACTGACAGGCAGAGCAGCCCGCAGACAGAGGGCAGTCAGCGGCTGCGTCATCCGGTCTGGCGGCGCCCGAGGCCCGCGACCGGCAGGCAGAGCAGCCCGTAACCAGAGGGCAGTCAGCAGCTGCGTCACCCAGTCAGGCGGCGCCCGAGGCCCGCAACCGGCAGGCAGAGCAGCCCGCAACCAGAGGGCAGTCAGCAGCTGCGTCACCCGGTCAGGCGGCGCCCGAGGCCCGCAACCGGCAGGCAGAGCAGCCCGCAACCAGAGGGCAGTCAGCAGCTGCGTCACCCGGTCAGGCGGCGCCCGAGGCCCGCAACCGGCAGGCAGGGCAGCCCGCAGACAGAAGACAGTCAGCAGCTCCGTCACCCGGTCAGGCGGCGCCCGAGGCCCGCAACCGGCAGGCAGAGTCCGACAATCAAACCCAAGATAACAAATAAAACACGGACAATGTTTGCCACGCAAACATATGCCACACACACCACGTCTCGTCAGAGGCCAACCCGTGGCATGACCCTGCGTGTTCAAATCCGCTATAAACTAAAGATGCGTTATAGTCTATTAACTATATTTTTCTAGCGCGCTATTTTATTTGCTATCATTATAACACGCTATTACAAAACCTGGCTGCAGTCTCAACGCGGAGACCAACGGAGACATTATTATTTTATCTGACAACACGCTAGTTATCTTGCAACTTAGCAACTACTCGCAACGCGCTGTACTGTATTAAATTGTATCGCAAAACTTAAGCTACAATATTGTTGTTCGAATTTAGTAGGGAAGTGGACTGAGGTTGCCAATCAAAGAATCAAATCATAAATTATGCGAGGTTTCGATCTTTATTCGACCTTCATCAGGCATCTGTATTAATACACAATGAAAGAGTCATTATACTACAATTATACATATATTTAACAAGAAACTAATAAAACAACGTAAATTACCTTTATAATTGATATAATTGACATCTATTTTTCGTTTGAATTTTTTTATTAATATTACTTTATATTCTCAGATACATTCAAAATTCCTTTATTTCCTTTCAATTTTTATTATTGTGACAATATACTATATTTTTGTTAAAGCATTCTAGGATCTAAAATTATGTATTCTCTTGACTCATTAAAAAGTGATATTTTTCCCCATAGAACGTCGTTTATTCTAAAAAAATATACATTTAATCATTATAGGTTATTGTTTCTTTACCAAGGTAGCAAACAAAGTTCAGGTAATAGTACGAATTACTACCTTGTCAAAATTTACATTATAATTCGTTATATCCATTATTTCATCAATTGCTTGTTTAATACTTTGTCCGGCAGTTAATATAATAAAAATAAAAAAACAATAAAACAATTTTTAATATGTCATCAAATTTCGAACAATTAATTGTACCAATACCTATAAAGATTCACTATACCAACCATTATTTATATCCTAGTAGTTAAATTATATTGTTTTATAATTATATTTTATCAAACTGTTTCTAGAATTCATTACATTCTCAATTTTTTTTTAACCAAAGAAAGTAAATATAATGTCATTTTCTCTAATCACAAACAACTAGTCAATATAGGTTCTCTGTTATTTACTATAATACCTAACCAAATAAGTTAATACTATAAAATTTAATGTTACCTTGTCAATAGGTACATATTAATTTCTTATATTCATTATTATTTGTCAGGCAGTTACTGTAATCCAAAACCAAAAAATTAATGCAGAGTATGTCTAATACATTAAAATCCAAACATCTAATTATTCCAACAAAAGCACTAATCATTTGTACTTACAGATCATTATATATTGTATTAATTTAATTCTATTTTACTGTTATTACTAAATTTCGTTACATTTTGAACAAAGGAAAGGTCCAATTTATGTTACCATTATATATTTAAACCTATAAAAATTCTATTTTTAATTATACTAATTTTGAAAGAACTATTTAATTTTTATTTGTACATATATTATAGAATTCTATTCTATTATTACGTTACTTCTAGACTTTATTAATCCTTACAATAATTAAACGTTTCAACATAATATTTTTTTTTAATTAAATTAATTTTGAAAAAAGAAACAAGTTAATTGTTTTGTTATTTAATTCTACTTTTATATTCTTTTAAAATATCCTTATATAAAATACTTAAACCGTTTGTATCCGTTCTTTTATTCACTGTCTCATTTACCTTTATAAATATCATTTAGCTTATGTTCCGTTTTAGCCAATTCCCTTCATAGCCCAAAATTTCTACATTATTAATATCAAAATTGTGATGATGTTCAAAATTATGTGACGCAAGAGCTGTCTTATTTTCGTTCAGAATATTGACATTTTTGCAATTATTTCTATGTTGTTTAATTCTAGATTCCAAGAACTGCTTGGTCTGTCCTACATAGCACAAATTACATTCACATGGGATTTTATATACCATACCACAACGTTCCTCTTTATTAAGTTTATCTTTTAATTTTGTGTATACACTTTTTACTTTTAACAAATTATAACAAGCTAGTCTCACATTAGTCCACATAAACTATCTGTTAACATTATAATTCATAAGACAACTTAGGCAAGAAAGGGAAACGACAGTATGTGATAGTGTTTACTGTTTTTACATAATTATTTAGTCGTTTAATTGCTTGTTTAAGTTACAACTATTATTTATTATAGGCATATTTAAAAGTTCATTGATTGTATTTACAAAAAATAATTCCACAAAGCCGTTTTATTGCCTTCACTGGACTTTTCGAAAAAGTTTGGTGAATGGCTACCGCGAGGCATTTTACTAATTCTTTGAAAGTTAAGCCATTCAAAAGTACTTATTACTTAACTACCAATTTAATTGTCTAAAACTTATTTACAAATCACTATCCACAGTTTCACTTTGTCACACAGTAACATCCTACCTATTTACAATTCTTAAAACGAACAGACACTATTGTTTGTTTTTTTTGTCACTTTGTGTTGGTATGTAAAGAAGTGTAAATAAATAAATAATATTTACAATAGCACGAGGAACGTACGAAACATGAGAAATATTATATTTACAATTACAGTACTGTAGTACAGCTAGCACAGCAACCAAATTATTATTTAAAAAAAAAAAAAAAAAACGAACGTGCGAACGCCTTGTTGTTCACAAAACAACGCGTACGTAATAAGATAATAATAATAATAATAATAGATAGAGTATGCCGACACGTCATAACTCACTGTCAAAATAAATCAAATAACTCACTATTAAACATAGCAGAGCACACAGCGGGTGTACACTTTCCTTGCCACGGAATCATGTATTCAGCAGCCGCTTGTGTTGATTTCCCGTAAAGGCCGGCCGCGAGCTTAATCTCATAGCGACCGTGAGGAAGAACTCTCACCACACGGTAAGGCCCTCGCATACAGGAATCCAGCCTCCTAGTCGATTGTGCCTGTTTTCTAACAAAAAAAAACAATGAACTCACTTCAAAAGTACGGAGCAGCCTACGACCTTGGTTAACGTATGCATCTTGACGCTGTCGATTAGAAAGCTGTCGTTCAGTTTCCGACTACCACGACGGCTCACACTATGATCTCGCTCACGATCTGGCATTGTAACTAAATCGAAACAAATGCTGAATCGGAAGAAAAAAAAAAATCTGTTAGCAAAATGAATCACAACTACCCACGTATCCCAAAACAGAACTAAATTCAATAACCGGTAAATAGAATAACGTAAGCACTTGTACACCGATGAGAATGGAACAGAACAACCGAAAAGAACTAAAATATCGGTGTACCCACTAATCACCATGAAATATTGCAACTTACTTGCATACTCAGTAAAAATAGAATTTAAACAAAGAAATCAAAACTCTGAACTAAAAATACAATCAATAGCACCAAAATAACAAATTAAGTGGGTTAAATGGGTTCATCCCACTTCTGAGATGTAAAACAATAGCTGAAAACACTCAAAGAAATAATTAATTCTCACTACAAGTCTATAGTTATTTATTCACAACTCACACTTTTAACTACATTAAAACATTATCACACTAATCACTTATACTATACTTATCGAGCAGTAACGCTAGCCGCACAATGATTAAACAATAACTGACTCTTCACTTACAAATTATCGTATTTATAGGACAGAAATCCCGCCAATAGTTTACAAAGACGGCGAGTGACCAATCATAAAATTAGTATTAAATATTCGGAAGATGGTGTCTCCATCTATATGCTCTTTCGATACATTAACAAGTAATAATTACAGTAAAACAACATAAACCATCTTATAAAATTAGTAGAAGCATAAATTAAACGATAACAGTATTTATTGAGTAACTATCCTGTAAAACTAAACAATAAAGATACCGACTGACTAATCGTAAATAAATATTAACCATTCGGAAGATGGTGGCGACATCTTTGTACTGTTCCGGTATTAAGCGAATATACGATAAAAGTAATATCAATACAAAATCCAATATTGTAATAATTGTCAGTAAATGCTAACATATATTTACTTTTTTTTTTCTTATACATACTTATAAGAAGTTTATTAGAATAGAGGGAGGAAAAAGTAAAGGAATTAATTTATTTAATAAAATGAAATTTTACTGTTGCAAAAGTACGGCAGACAACGGTGGGGGTATCATCGCTTGCAATAAATGCAAGCATTCTTTTCATGCTCAGTGCTTGTTTCCTTGCGACAAAAAAGCAATTACACCCGATTTAAAGCGGACATGGATATGTCCCGATTGCTCATCTAAACTGCCTAAGGATACTAAAAACGACAATACACCGGTCAGAAGCTCGTCGCGACCACCTCAACTAAGTACAGAAAATATTAGTCTACAAAGAGGAGGTTCCAGTACTATGTCTCCCCCCAGTCCGTCAACACTGCAGCGCTTTGATTATGCGGAAACTATAAAAATTGCTGTGGCCGCGGAGTTTAATCGTCTCAAGGAAAATCTCAGAACGGTTGTCCGAGAAATATTATCTGAAGAACTGAAACCGATAAAAGATGACATTATTAATATCAAAGAATCCTTCAGTTTCTTCAACCAACAATTTGAGGATTTAACAAAGCGAGTAGTCAAGGCTGAAGCTGAATTGAAATCTTATAAGACGATGTCTTCTGAATTGAGTCAGCTGAAGACAACAGTATCTAACTTGGAAAACCGAAATAACATCAATGACCAATGGTCGCGAAGATCTAATATTGAGATATATGGCATACCTGAGAAGAAGAATGAAAACCTGTTCCAAATTCTTAACAATATTTCAGAGCGTACTAGTTGCAAGATCGACCCAACAAAAGATATAGATTTTATAACAAGAGTATCGCCGAAGCAATCGGATAAAAATAAAAGAATAAAGCCTATCGTGGTACGTTTTTTAGCACGCTACAAGAAGGATGACTTCCTCTCTGAAGCTCGACAACTTAAACTAAAAGCTAGCGATATTGGATTTACTGAGTGTGAAAATCCGATATACATAAATGAGCATTTGACTGGCGCAAATAAGGCTTTACTACACCGTACTAAATCTGTAGCCAGAGAAAAGCTATTTGCCTACGTTTGGGTTAAAAATTGTACGATCTTCGCACGAAAAAATGACTCGAGCCCGGTAATAGTTGTATCAAGCGAACAGGATTTAAACAAAATAAAGTAAATGCAATATTATATATTTTTTACAAAGCCTTAAATTGTAAAAAATTGTTTTGTTTTTTCAAGTTTATTAATGTCGCGTTGTCGCATTGTACTTACATAATAAGTTTAGATGGTCATAGTTTAAAACTGAATGTTGTATTCTCGTTTGGGAGCACTCTAATAATTAATTCATATTCAAAGGGGTTATTGATAACATATAAATATTTGTATATAAATAATGCCGTCACTTAAAAACCTTCTCGTCTATTATCAGAATGTACGCGGATTGCGAACCAAGACTGGTGTCTTTTATCGAAATCTTTTATTGAATAACTATGACATAATCTGTCTTACAGAAACATGGCTTCTTCCTGGTATATTTAACTCTGAATTATTTGATGATCGCTTTCTGATTTATCGATGTGATCGGGATTACGACAGTCGTGGAGATAAGCTGGGTGGTGGGGTACTGGTGGCTGTGCGTCAGGAATTCGCGGTCCATAGTTCAATCTGTTTGCCTTTTAACACTTATTCTGCAGAGGCGATTGAAATTATAATATCAAGTAAAGCCTCCCATCGTCTCCATATTTTCTGTGGATATTTTCCACATAGTAAAAATTATGCTGAAGCTCTGGGTGAGTTTTTTGATCATGTAACAGATGTTTTTCTTAATCAGCCAGACGATGACTATCTAATAGTTGGGGATTTTAATATTTCGGCTGCAAAGTGGTCCTCTGTTGGTAATTTACTTTCGGTTAATCAATGTAAGAAAGCGGGTTCAGTGAGTTTATTGCATAATTTTCTTTGTGTAACAAATTTCAATCAATACAATACCATTTGCAATGTCAACCAAAAACAACTCGATCTTGTTATGAGTAATTCCGTTTGCGAGGTTGCTCGCTCTGAGAGACCGATGGTTCCGGAAGATAGTCATCATCCTGCCCTAGAGGTCACATTGCATGCCTATTGCAATAGTTCGTTATCATCTGAACCTCGTCTTATTCGTTTGTTTCATCAAGCAGATTACGAAGCCATCAATGAAACTCTGGCGAAGATTGAGTGGAGCCGTGTTTGTAGTTCCAATGATATTGACCAATGTGTAAAATCATTTTATGACATTATTAATAATATAATTTCGAAAAATATTCCGACACGACGTGTGACAAATAATAACCGTTTCCCTATTTGGTACTCTAGGGCACTCATAAAAATAACCAAAGAAAAATTAAAAGCCCATAAAAAATGGAAGACTTACGGCAGAAGCAGTGACTATGCTTCGTTTAGTCTGCTTCGTGAACGCGAGAAGCGGGTACAACAAACTTGTTATGATAGTTATATTTCTAATGCAGAACGTAATATTAAACGTAACAGCAAATTCTTTTGGACCTTCGTGAAATCTAAAAAAGCTCCCACGGTTTGCCCACAAAAATGTTTTTAAATGATATTTCTTATAGCGGAGTAGAAGAAATCTGTGAACAATTCAATAGGAGTTTTCATTCTGTGTTTGTATCTGATTTGGAGCCCATGAGCACCGTTACGTCTTACTCTACCTCAGCTAGCTCTACATCTATTAGCTCTGTTAATTGCTCAGAAGACACTGTTGCTACATACTTAAAAAACCTCGACATATATAAAGGATCTGGGCCAGATGGTTTACCTCCGATATTTTTAAAAAACTGTCGTAAACAATTATCCTTACCATTATCTATTTTGTTTAATTTGTCTCTGAAAACTGGTATTGTGCCTGAGATTTGGAAGCGTTCATATGTAATTCCTCTACACAAAAGCGGTGACAGGCACAACATCGCCAATTATAGGCCCATCTCTAAATTAAGTACAGTAGCTAAACTATTCGAAAAAATTGTATATGATCATATTTTTCCACTCTTAAGACCTATTATCATTAATCAACAACATGGGTTTGTAAATAAAAAATCAACAGAGAGCAATGTCTCTGAATTTGTTCATCAAGTTTCCTCAGCCATGGAAGATGGTTGTCAAATGGATGCTGTATATACTGATTATTCTAAGGCCTTCGATAAAATTAGTCACAAAGTCTTGGTTTGTAAGTTGGAATCGATTGGCATGCATGGGGATCTCTTGCGTTGGGTTACTTCTTACCTTCGTGATCGGAGCCAGGCAGTGACCATTAAAGCAGGGGTCTAATAACAAAGGCGGCAAAGTCCAGTTAAAGTAATTTTACGGCATTTAAAAAAAACGGATATCTTTTAGAGGATGCTATATATTTACTGTTGTTTAGTATTTTCTTATATACAATACTGATGTACTTGATTTCAAACTATATTTTAATCCTAAAACAAGTCGGTAAATTTAAAAACTTAAATAATGTAATGGACTTTGCCATATTTGTTAGTTAAGGACGGATTTTTCCGTTTTTGTTAGGAACGGTTATTGACTTTGCCACATTTGTTAGAATATTATATAAACAGTCAACGGTCAGGGTTGTCAAAATATAACATTAAATTAATTTGAAATGTTTTTATTTACTTCAACGAATCAATAAAATTAAAACATACAAGACCACTTTAAACCAACAAAGCAGAGTTTTCCGTGCGAGACTCGCAATAATTATTTTCTTCATTTTCTACATTATTAATGTCTGCATTATGTTGATTGATAATATTTTTGTAGTAGCTTAGTTCGTTAACATTTTGCCAGTCTGGTCCATAATGTTTAGAAAGTAATGCAGATACATCATTAATTTTCTGGGATTTCATTGTGACACCCTGCGTAATTTCATGTGGCGTAATCATCATAATATTTTTTCCTCGCCGACACACTCTACGAAATGTTCCCAAATCACTCTTATAGAACACTTCACCTCGTACTAATGTATTGTTAGTGTCTTTGCGGCATCGTTTGATTATTATACGTTTGGATTCCATAAATTTAAAATGCCACTGCCCTGGAGGTTTTAGTATTTTCTCGACCGCACCTTTCCAATCGAGCATTTTGCAATCATTAATACCCATGAGTACTAACGTAGCATGATTTGCAATGATGTCGTGATACTCTTGTGGTTGGATTATGACATCTTTTCTTTTGATTTCACGCTCTATATGACCGAATACTCGGTCCGACGGTAGATATGAATGACCCGTTATGGGGAAATATATTTCTATTTTTTTAATATTAGGATGCAGAAGTAGCCACTTTGAACACATTCCAATAAGAATTGAATTTTTATTTTGACCTCCGCATCCATCGGAAATCAACCTAACTGTGTGGACGTTCGTTAAATCTGTAGCATTAAGACGATGGTAAACTGCCGTGGCCACTGTATTCGAATCTTTTGAAAACTGGTCTTCGCCCCATACATACGAGAATACATTTTCTTTAGTTAAATTATCCTTCGAACTACCTTGTACTATGGTCAAATTATTAATGTAAAACTGTCTACTGTAGTAGGTGGACTGGTCAGGCAATTTAGGCAAAGGTTGATTCTTCTGGCAGTCAAATGAAAATGTAATTACTTGTTCAGGCTTTGATTTCAAAACATCATAAAAAGCTTTTGCTCGAAGAGAATGTACTCGTTTTAAAGTCATCAGTTCTGTTTTTTTAGCTATATCAGCCTGAACCTTGATTTTTTCCTGAAATTGTAGACATGTAGAACAAATATCCGTTTTTGGTGATCCAAATCCTAAATTAAATTTGGTATTAAAAACCTTTCGGAAAAGTGCTCTCGTAGCAATCGGCTGAATATTCTTTTCCTTGTACATCTTATAAAGCTTTGAGATATTTAATTCTGCAGGCAAATAATGACGAACAGACGTATAGCCACGGCAGTAGTGAGGTTCTGAACAATTTAATGACTGAATAAAAGTTTCTATGCCGTTCCTTTTTTCTATAAACTTATGACTTCTGTGATCACCACCTCGCTTCTCTATAGGGCACTCGCCTGTCTCAAAATGTTTTCTTATTACAGTCTGCACTCTGTGTTTTTTTATGTTTAAATAATTTTAAAAAACCTTTTGACATACAAGGACAGGTTTTTTATTTGCAGGTATGTAAAACTTCGTAGTAAAAGTTTTCGCCCTGTGTGTATTTGTTCTTGACCTTTTACGTTTTGTTGGGACACTCTTGGTGTATTTTAGAATAAGGGTGTCCTGTGCTTGTTTAGTCGCTATTTTATAAAATGCTGCATGAAATTTCATGATGTCATTCATGCTTAAAGAATTGCACTGAAATCCCTTTTTATGCGTGCAAATAATTCTCTCGGGTAACGTCGATGGTTTATATCTAAAAAGAAAAATAGAAATTGTAAATACTTTTAGTTAAATTTCTATTTCGTGGAGGTCTAGAAATGCCACGAAACACTGTTTTAATGTATCTCTAACTATACTAAGACAAGTGATCATCTGATATTTGACATTACTAAAAAACTGACAGTTAACTTATAATCGCTTGTTTTACGTGGTGGTGAACTCTAGCCGTAATGAAAACCATAACATATTATTCTTTTGTTGCGATACGATAATATGACACGCCACAATAGTGCGATTCTAGTTTTAGCTGGTTAAGTGCACAAAATCAGGCGAATGAGAGAACTAAATACACTTTAATTTATTCATTAGTAACGAGTACCTAGTCATAGATTTTAATATTTTATATTTATTATTATTATTTATATTAAATTATTACATAATTTTATCGTGCATTACTAGGTAATTGTGAAAAAATTATTTTGGTGTACAACCCTAAGCAAAGTAACTACTGACCTTCGTTTCTTTGCCACATTTTGCTTCCAGTTTTCGGGATCCGCAGTTCTTTTCCTGGCTTTATTTTTAGGCACAACTTTAGGTCGGCACTCCATCCTTATCTTTTCAACTTTTTTTTATTAAAATTGAATGTTTAAATACTTATAATTACAGAAAACTAAAACACGCACGGAGCAGCTTCGTTAGAAACGGCCATTGAAAACGCTCCTCTCTGATTGGTCGAAACGGACATTGCTAGTTTTATTATGACAGTTGGGGACTTTGCTGGATTTGTTATAAAACGTTTAGTAAATGCTTGAAAATCTATTCAATTTTGCCGGATTTGTTAGAAACTCTCGAAGTGATCCAGTAAGAAAAGTGTTGCTATAGTCAATAAAATTAAAATCAGCGTTTGGTATTATGTGGGACTTTGCCGCCTTTGTTATCAGACCCCTGTATATTTAAGGATTCTGTTCCTCGTTTCTCCCGGTTACTTCTGGCTTACCACAAGGCTCGCATCTCGCTCCGTTACTTTTCAATTTATTTATTAATGACGTGGCCGAAATATTTGATCATTCTCATTTTTTGATGTACGCGGATGACATGAAAATTTTTAAAAGAATCAATAAATGGTCTGACTGCGAGCTACTCCAAAAAGATCTTGATAAGTTAATTGTATACTGTAGAAACAATTTATTGAATTTAAACATAAAAAAATGCAATGTAATAACGTTCTCTAGAAGCCCAAAACACTTTAAGTTTGATTATAATCTAGATAATATAGCACTAACGCGTGTCACGGAAGTAAAAGACCTTGGTATTTTATTAGACAATAGACTAACGTTTAACGAGCATCTAAATTATATAATCACCAAAGCCCAACGTATGCTCGGTTTTGTTTTAAGAGTAAGCAGGGATTTTAAATACAGCTCAACACTTTCCCACCTCTTCGATTCATATATCAGACCTCTACTCGAGTATGGTTCTGTTGTGTGGAATCCGCAGTACAAAGTTCAGATTAACGGGTTGGACAGAATTTTCAAACTTTATTTAAAACATTATAAGTACCGTTTTAAGTCCATTCCCAATTTTACATGTCTTAAACATAGACGAATTGAAAGGGATCAGATGTTTTTGTACAAACTTCTTAATAATTATGTTGATTCTCCTTTTTTATTAAGTGAAATAAATTTGAGTTGCCCCCGAACGAATTCTCGTCATAGACATCTGTTTCACGTCCCGTTTTACAAAAAAAAGTACACAGGCAACAATTTTATATGTCGTTCTACAAAATTCTATAACGAACACTTACAGGAAATTGATATTTTTAACTGCACAATAGGAAGATATAAGCGGGACCTTAAGCAAATGCTTAAAAATATGAATGCTTAGATATAGAGATTTTTTCCTTTTTTTTTTGGACTTAGACTAAAACTAAATCTAACAATTTTATTCCAATTTTTGATTTGTTTAATTTTTTTTTCTAAGCAATATGTTTCACTCAATGCTATAGTGCTGTTGTATGTATTAGTTAATAGTGGAAACTTTACTGATTTCAGTTAATGTAATTAGTTATAATATATTAATGTAATATTAAATTGTATGTTTCCCAAATAAAAATAAAATAAAAAAAATAAAAATAAATTTGATATGGTATTAATCTTTTTCTTTCGACTAGTAAGTCTTTTTAGGGTTCCGTACCCAAAGGGTAAAAACGGGACCCTATTACTTCCGCCCGTCCGTCCGTCAGTCCGTCTGTCACCAGGCTATATCTCAAGAACGGCGATAGCTAGACAGTTGAAATTCTCGTTTTCGTTTTGTTGTTATTCGTTTGTTGTATGGCAGCCCCCCCTTAAATATTTATTTTATTTTGTTTTTAGTATTTGTTATTATAGATGCAACAGACATACATAATTTGTGAAAATTTCAACTCTCTGGCTATCGCCGTTCTTGAGATACAGCCTGGTGACAGACGGACGGACGGACGGCCAGCGAAGTCTTAGTAATAGGGTTCCGTTTTTACCCTAATTATTCATTTTGCTCCAATTGGCCCATAAATGACAGGTCTATAGATTTATCATTAGTTGGCAAATGATGCCAAAAGGCTCTTCGAGATTCTGGCATCATGGGCACCAACTTATTGATAATATCATTTTTTTTTTTAATGGAAATAATACCCAGTAACTCTTTACTTTTTTAATACTTACTAAACCTAAAAAATATTTAATATCTTTATTTGACCACCCCAAAACCTAGTATATGTATTTTACCATTTCAATACCTAGTAAGTGTGCGAGACATACTAGGTTTTTGAAATGGTTTTGTGACTTACTAGGTTTTGAAAAAGTCAAGTCCATGAAGTCGTTGCACTTACTAGGTTTAGGGTATGCTGTAAAATATAAACTAAGCACGATATCGACGTAGGGGTTTCTTCATGTTGTAGGCACTTATTGGGAAATACGTTTTAGCTAAAAAACTCAAATTCTCATTTTTGGAGACATACTAGGTTTTGAAATGGGGCAGCCGAGAAGTACTCGATACCTAGAAGTATCGATACTTTTATGAGTACGATACTTTTTTCCGATACTACTCATGAGTACAGTATCGATACTTTCTATTCGATACCGTGTCCCTACCACCAGTCACCACTAGTTAGGGATGGACGATATACATCGATGTATTAAAAACACTCGATGTTTAGAAACGATGCATCGAATCAAACCGATGTATTGTTAAAAAATTTAACATCGAGTATAAATCGATGTTTCTTTGTTCGATGCATCGAGGAGGCAAACAAACCCGCTAAAATTATTCTTTAATGGATGGATTGTCTCTCTACGGTTCATAGATAACATAGGTTCATAGGTTCAAAGAAAAAAATAGTATTTTTCAAATTTTATGTTTTTATTGCTTTAAAACGTATTTTTCTGTGCCTTTAGCACATGCTAACAAATTTTTGTTTTTCAAAGCTTGTTTTACAATTTTTTTACAATTCAAATAAATACACAATTCGTTTTAACCCCCGCGCCAAAAAGAGGGGTGTTATAAATTTGACGTGTCTGTCTGTCTGTCTGTGGCTCCGTAGCTCGCGAACGGATGAAGCGATTTCAATTTAGTTTTTTTTTTTGTAAGAAAGGTGAGTTACGGGCAAATGTTTTTAGACATGTTTGATAACAATCGGTTGAGTCGTTTAAAAGTTGTGGGGGGTGAAAGTGGGGAAGAATAACCGAATGTCTGCAATTTCTGCAAATATAATCGAGTGATGTCTCAAATGGAAGCGCATCACGTGCACATTACAAAATAATATGTTTAACGAAAATCGGCTGAGGCGTGAAAAAACTCCGGGGTAAAAGTGGAGAAAATACCCAATATCTGCAAATATATGTGGTGGGAAGGAAATTAGGATGGATACCTATCCAATGTAATCTTTACCTTAAATATAAATTTGAAAATTTTCGACAAGAATCTATGTATTAAAAACTTAACAAAATCTACATTATAATAAGTGTGTATGTGTGACCTATAAAAAGTATACAATAAAAATTAAATTAAAAAAACCCGTGTGGTTTTATGAAACCACTTTTTTCACATTATAGACATTTAACTAAAAAATTTTGGAATAATATTCTATTAAGGGTATAAAAATCACTTTATCAATCTTACCACGCGGTCGACCGTCACGCGACATGCAACACACACACGAAAAAGTTTGAGGCGATGTAACAAAAGTTTCACTTTAAATATTAAAAAAAAACCTGACACTAACCTGAGCTGGATTTAAAAATCGAAAAATATCGATCCTGGGCAAAAATTGATGGGAACCAAAATTGTAGGAAATTTAATTATAAACAACTTTTGTAATATCTATTTTTCGTGTAAAAGTGAAATCAAGATGGCAGACGAAGCAACAAGTCTGGTATCCCTACTTTTTGAATTTAGACTACCAGTGACCGCTCACAACGAATTTCGAAGGAAAATTGCTGCTTCCAATTTTTGTAAATCTCAGCCCGTTTTTGAGTTAATTCGACTGGGCTACACAGTAAAGATTGAAAATAAAGTTTTATCACATACTGTATTTGTATGCAAAAATAAATATAAATTATAATTACCAAAAATAAAGTAGGATACGTTATTATAATAAAGTATAGTTGGCAGCTCTATATACACGTGTAAATTTTTTATATCTAAAATTCTAAACCACATAAATGTCCAACTTATAGAAAAACACTCGATGTATGGAAAACATCGATGTTTTTTTTGATACATCGATATTACATCGATGCCACTATGCGATGCATTAAATCGAAAAAAACATCGATGTATTTTTTCAGTGTCCATCACTACCACTAGTCCGTGTCGAACTCAAGACGGACACGGACTTTCAAAAATTAAGGTAAGTAATAATTTATACTAGCTCGCGCAGGCGATTAGCCCATGTAGCGATTGGATCCAACCGTTGACCTATATGCTGCGCGAGAAACGAAACGTTGGCGCGATTTAATTCCGTACACCGCCATCTGTTATTGATTTTTGGTACTAACTCTTGTATGTAGAGGCCCTTGATAATTAAACCACGTAGGTATGAGAAGTTGGCACCACACTTTTAAGTTACAAATATTTTGAAGGTTGTTCTAGGTTGTTCTAGGTTTGTTCTACTTTGTTCCAAAACGACATTGGGCTGAGAATGAAACTTTCAGAGAAAACTCGAAAAACTACGATTTTGGAGCTGGCACCGCACTTTTAAGGTATCTATCGCAATTCTGGCGGTTGTTCTGTGTTGTGCTAGGTTTGTTCTATATTGTTCCAAATTATCGCTTTCAAATTTTTTTTATTCAAAAAAAAATCGCGATTTAACGAGTCGTTTATGTACCGGCTCTGGCAAATCAGACGTCATAATACAGTCCGCTAGCTCTCCCTGAGCTGGGGTCCGGTACATTTAAAGTATTTTTTCCAGCTCAGCTTTAGTGTTACATATATGGTGCAATTTCTTTTCTTTTTTTTTTTTCTTTTCGTTTATATGTATATAATTATGTGTTATTTTTTTATCATTCACTTAATTTTTTATCTTCTGTTTATACTTTATTATTTATTAGTTTATGATAAAATATATATTAAGTATATTTTATTCTTCTTTTTATTTATTTATGTATTTTCTATAAGTATTAGGATGTAGACATTCGTATGTAAGTTTATTATACATCTACACCACCTACTCAATTTTGTTAATAAGTTTCCTTTTATATCTGGGTTGCCTGGAAGAAATGGCTAATTAGCCATAAGTCCGCCCATTGTACTTCACTGTTATTACTTATCTGTAAGCTTTTAGCTTTGTTTGTTTATATTTGTGGTGTACAATAAAGTATAAAATAAATAAAATAAAAAGCGACACCCTGAAGTTAGATAGTCAACGAAGAAGAAGTTAGCAACGTTAAGCTAGCCAATGAAGTATAGCTTCTTACGTGCGTACATCAGTACAGTAGTACACACATACTTTTTGAAGTGAAATTTCTTTAGAATCGTTGTCATTTCAAACCGTACCTATGCAACGGAAAAACGACAGGTAAGAGACATAAATACAAAATTAGTGAGCCAGAGCGAGAGAGCAAATGTCGATCAATTTTGTTTTAATTGAAAGGTGTTGCTGGTCATGTAATCCCATTTTAATTTAATTGAGATCTTACAATAGGGTTGCCAACCATACTTTATAATAACGTATCCTACTTTATTTTTGGTAATTATACTTTATACTTTTGCATACAAATAAAGTATGTGAAAATACTTTATTTTCAACCTTTACTGTGATGCGTAAAACAAAATACTAATTATGGGTACTTAACTACATATTTAACGGTACACATAAGATATAACGGATGTTGGAATACTGATACAAGACAAATTAAATAATAGGATGGACGATTTGTATTCCGAATCTATAACACCTAATGATGATTAAGAACTTTCAGTGAAAAGTACAGTTGAAATATTTGAATACGCTAAATCGAAAATAATAAATTTGACTTTAAAACTTTTACTATCTACTTATAAAGTCATTACATAATCTATATGACATAAAAGCTTGTCGCGAGATATGAGTACTCGTATTTCCTTAGTTACATTATTTTAGTAGTTAAGGCGCCTGGGGGGGCAAAACGCCGCGCTAGCCGTTTTTTGTGCAGTTTTTTGAAGCTATCTACTTTTTATTGGAAAGAAATATAAAACTAATACAAACACATTTAATTTCTACATAATTTTGATTACATGATGGTCCTTTTTTTTAATTTTTTTAAAGGATTACATTTTAAATAATCGCCTTACAACGAAACCACAAAAATGAGAAATAATTACTGATACTGTGCGTCTCCTCGTGAAGTAAACATTATTTTATTTTGCTACCGACACTAATGGATTGACAATTTAATAAGGAACAATTCGCATGAAAATTTTTTTCGAAAAGACCTAAATTTGATGTGTTATTGATTTTTTTCTAAAATCTGGGCGTATTCACTACTGTACTCAAGCGCGGTTGTATTGGAATTCAGTCTGCCGCAAGGTTTGGAGGGAGAAGCTTGTGTCGTTTGTCACCGTCTCGGCTAGCGCACGCTCACGTCATATTATAAATCTATACGTCTATACTCTATACATACAAATAAATAAAAGTGGAGTGTCCGTTTGTAATAATAAAATAATATCCTTTTACTAAATGCATATCCATGTATACACGGTACATATACCAAAATTACATTTTTTACAATTTATTGTTGTCTGTATGTCTGTCAGTTTGTTCCGGCTAATCTCTGAAACGGCTTGACCGATTCAGACGGGACTTTCACAGACAGATAGCTGATGTAATAGGCTGTTACTTTTATTTTTATTTTGTATCTCTGCGAACTGAACAATAATTTTTTTTTAATTCCACGCGGACGAAGTCGCGGGCACAGCTAGTAAACAATAATAATTTATTAGCAATTAGCATATTGTTAGCATTTTTTGTTGACTTTTGTTTAGGTTAGTTTTTTTTTGTTTGTTATTTATTGTGAAAAAACGCTCTGTGTGTGTATTTAAAACTATTGAGTTTTTTTTTTAAAAACGCTATTGTTGTGTAGGTATCTAAACAATGGTTTTAGCACCTTTGAAAATTATAGAAACGACACCCATGATAAAGAGTTTTGCTAGCTAATTTAATTTGACCATGTACCTATAGGTTTTTACTTTTTACCTAGACCTACGTTAAAATAAAAAAAAATCTCTATATATGTATATAAAAATGAATCGCTGAATTTGTTGCTAAGCGCAAATCTCGAGATCAGCTGAACCGATTTCACTAATTCTTTTTTTATAATATTCATTGAAGTACGAGGATGGTTGTTACGGTGAGAAAAATTAAAAAAAATTGCCTGAAAAGTCTAAAAACAACACTTTTCTATATTCCCATACAAAAGATTCGTAATAATACTTAAAAGGCAATTTGAACTTTAATACCATACAATAAAGTTTAAGAGTTAGTGGAAGGGTTCCGGAAAGGCAATTGAGTGATGTTAGTATCGTATAAATATTAATGTCAATATTTGTCAATATATTAATTTATATATTTTTTTGTTTTTACATAATGTAATTGTTGACTTATCAACTTTCTTTTTTCTTTTTTTTAATCTTTTTACTAGCTGACCCAAATTGCCGTTATCCCGAATAGCAATTGAGTGACGTTAGTATCGTATAAATATTAATCTCAATATTTGTCAATATATTAATTTATAATTATTTTTTTTACATAATGTAATTATTGACTTATCAACTTTCTTTTTTCTTTTTTTTATCTTACTAGCAGACCCAAATTGCCGTTATCCCGAATAGCAAAATAAGTATTTAAAAAAAATAATTAAAGAATCGACTGTTAGGCGGTACGAAGTTCGCCGGGTCAGCTAGTTATTTATAAGTTTAAGTAATTATACTTCATTGTTAGTATTTATTGAACGTAAGTGTAGTCACTGAATTCATTACCTAAAATATATACGCACCAATTAACATTTATTTCTTATAAAAAAATAATATATTTTTTTATTGAATGCCGTGCGGTCTGCGGATCCCTAGATCTGTAATTTTTACGTGTATTCGTAAGTTGTAACCAAATGCCGCTAGATGTGCCGCGAGAGGTGGGGTGCGGCAAAGAGGGATCGAATGCTCAAGGTTATTTGCTTGGCATACCGCCTTAAAATCAATCACATCAATTTATTTAATTTACTTGTTTACAAGCAAATCTTGCGACAAGCTTTTATATCATATAGATTATGAAGTAGACAGTAAAAGTTTTAAAGTACATATTTAATTGATTTTTTGCGTTTTAGCGTATTCAAATAAAAGCTTGTTTTTTAGAAAGGTTTTGTACTTTTAATTTATTTTGACTTTTTAGTCTGTTATAAATTTCTTTTATATCTAGAATTATTCTTAGCAAGCCCTTTCATTTGATAACCATATTGTAGAAGTGCACTAAAAATAACTAGTCCGCACTCTTGGATATGCCGCCATGTTGCATTTAGAATGACGTCACAAATTTAACGATGCATTGTCATCCAAATTAAACTTGCATTACACATTCTTACATACATACATTGCAAGTTAAATAAACGCTTGTAAAATGGCAATATATACCTACTTTAAATGCTTCGCCACTTCAGCTTTCATTAAGTTTTTTGAGTAATGAATCTATAGTGGCGAGAAGAGAGAAATAAAGCGTCAATTTTAATTAAAAAATCGGCCAAGTGCGAGTCGGACTCGCGCACGAAGGGTTCAGTACCATTGGCTAGGTAAACAACAGTAGGTACATTGATTTTAAAATCGGGCAAAAAGCGGCAAAAAAGTCACTTTTGTTGTATGAGCCCCCTAAATATTTATTTATTTTAGTTTTATTGTTTATTGTTAAAGCAAATATACAATTAAGTATTTTCTGAATATTCCAAGTGCCTACCTGTTACCATTTATTAATATCGAGAAAAAAATAGGCAATAAAACGCATTTGTTGTATAGGAGCCCCCCTTAAATATTTTTTTTTTTTTAGTATTTGTTGTTAAAGCGGCAACAGAAACATATAATTTGTGAATATTTCAACTGTCTAGCAATCGTCATTCTTGAGATACAGCCTGGTGACAGACGGACGGACAGACGGACAGCGAAGTCTTAGTAATAGGGTTCTGTTTTTACCCTTTGGGTACGGAACCCTAAAAACGAATTATTTATATATTTAAATTTAAATTTTGATTGTCAAACAAGCTTTGAAACATTAAAACAAATGTTATCATGCGCACGCAAAAGTACGTTTTTAAAGCAATAAAAACATAAAATTTGAAAAAAAAATTTTTTCTAACAAATACTTTATTTTTTTTCTATCCAAACCATTTAATACTCTTTTTTTTTGTCAAAAAAAGTTGGCAACCCTATCTTACAAGTACTTTTAGAGTTATATCTAATAACGCGTATTTACTTGACTACTTTTTCGTCGACCTACGTTGTGTTATACCGCAGAACTTTTTACTCGGTGTACCGATTTTGATGATTCTTACTTTGATCTAAAGCTAATACTTGTCGTTGTCATGTAGTCTTGTTGAAATAAGATCGAGATCTGATTACAACTTTTTGACTAATTTACTTGACTATTATTTCGTCTTATTACGTTGTATTACTTGTCGATGTAATTGAAGTCGGTTTTTTTTCGTTTGCGAGCAAACACAATTATATACAACAAGGTCGGCAAACAAGCGTACGGCTCACCTGATGGTAAGCGATTACCGTAGCTTATAGACGCCTGCAACACCAGAAGCAAGCGCGTTGCCGACCATACTCCCCAGGAGCTCTGCTCACCTTAGGTACTCTGTACGTACCTACTCACCACAGAAACACAACACTGCTTAGAAGCAGTATCATTTAGTTGCTCGACTGCGGAAGAACCGTTACCTTATTAAGATCTTTCCCCAGTCAAGCTGCTCTAGGTTTGAACAGGATAATTATATCCTGCTGTGCCCGCCTGAATAAAATATAAATTCAAATTCCAAATTAGACAATTTTAACATAAGGTACATTACAAACATAGGTAATGTACCCAGTGTTGTGCAATAATCTTAAAATAATGTCATCTATCCAAAAGGTAAAATTATCTGTAATTCTGTAGTTTCCTTTATTTTTCACCATGAAACTTAACTTTGTCTGTCATTTCTGGTCATTTCTAATCGCAACCTGTGAAACAAATGGTTATTGTTGATTAGTTCAGAGGAAACAGAGACCTTTTGTTAGTGCTAGAAGGGTTCATCTATCATTAACCGAAATGTCAGCTTTTGAATATAAGCGCTCTGAAGGTCCCGATTGTCTGTCACAACTCACAACTCACAACTCACAACTCACAACTCACAACTCTCGAATTGAACTCGAGTTAATACGAGTTAGTACACCGAGTTGACACTTCAATAGGATGTGACATTTTGTTAAAAAAATATCTTCTATCGAGAATACTTATATCATTATTTTTTAATTTATTAATACCTATTACTTAGAGTATACATTACAAGATACAGCTAGATTGGTTTATTTCAGCTACTTCCATAGTATAATATCCTATGGCATTTTACTGTGGGGCAATGCGGCTGATATTAGCGTCATTTTTATTCTGCAGAAAAGGGCTATCCGTTATATTTACAAAATGGGATGTAAAGAATCTCTGAGAGAGAAGTTTAAAGAGATCAACATCCTGACCTTTGCATCGCAGTATATTTATGAAAATATAATGTACATACGGAAAAATTGGCATTAGTCGTAGTGATCGACTTGCCTCAAATGAGCCGGCATGATTCCGCCGGCTTTTTTTTCTCTCGGCCTACACTAGGGACATTTTGTTATTTATTGTAATATTTAATAAAGCCGAGGATAAAATAGGAAGAGCACTTTAGGAGGGCTCAGCTTGGACGTTAACCCTAAGGGTGTCGCAGTGTCGCTGTTCTAGTTAGAGTGAACGTCAACTTAGAACTTCGTCGGCATAGAGATGTTGAAATACAAAATATTAAGTAATGTAAAGACAGAAAACTCAATAATAATTTTAATTAGGTACTCTACTCTTACTCTTTCTAATCGTATTTGCTCGTGTTGGAGCGCCTGTTTATTTTTGAACAGCAATTTCTCTCAATTTCAATATCTTGTTATTATGTCGACGCCCCCGGGGAATAAAGTAATAGAGAAAAGTAAATTTTACAGCAACTTTTACGAGCAATAAACAGTTTAAACGGGCTATAATATTGTATTATACATCATTATTTGCATCATTTTTACTTAATACTTAGCTATAGAAATTAATTAAATATAACGTGTAGGTACTTTTAGTCATTGCCAAAAATGTGTAATACTGATTTTTATATTAAATGTATAGTAAGTAACGGCACATAAAGATTTTATTCCCTTGAAGTTGTAATGTAATGAAAACTATTTGCATGTGTTAGAGTAGAGAAATAAAAATGTAAATAAAAGTAATAAAAAAGAATTTATTTAATATTCATACTTTATTAATCTAAGAATATTGTCTGATCAGTGAATTCAAATTAAAATTATTTATTTTTAAAAGTGAAGCTACCACTGATTCGGAATGTTGATTCTGCAGAGAAGAATCGGCAAGAAACTCTACAGTTACTCTTTTGAAAATAATGTTTTGGTACAAAATTAGTAATACATAGTTATCTTGCATAAATTACAGCGTCAATATAGATCATTATACGAGTATACACTTATTCAAACAAAATATCAATAATACTTATCTTTTCTATTTCCGAGAGCTCCGCACCGGTCGATGTCTCAAACAAGAATGAGCCAATCGAACGTCTGTTAAGCTAGAATGGTCAAATGGGCAGAACCACTTAAATTTTTGGTAAATATTGAGTGCTTTTTAAGTGCTAATTTAGTGCACCAATATAAAATTTTACGCCCAAGAAACATGATCATAAATTATAAAACTGCTAGCTTTCACGTAAGCTAGCAATGGACAACCGGCTATAACGCTCATAGTGTTAAGCAGACCTAGGTGTTAGCATTAATAATTTAGTGCTCATTGAGTGCTTCCAATATATGTACAAGAATCACAGAGAAAAAATTTTTTTTAATTTTTTTTATTGATTATAGAAAAATATGGCTGTAAAGCTAGAATAGTCAAATGGGCAGAATCACTAAACTTTTTGCTAAAAATTTAATGCTTTTTAAGAGCTAATTTATGGCTGTAATATCAAATTTTATGCCCATGTAGCATGATCATAAATTATAAAACAGACAGCTTTCACGTAAGCTAGCAATGTACTTCCGGTTATAAGTCTTATAACGCTCATAGTGCTAAGCAGAACTACGTGTTAGCATAAATAATTTAGTGCTCATTAAGTGCTTCCAATATATGTAAAAGAATCACAGATATTTCTTTTTTTTTCGATTTTGGAATCGATTATAGATATCTGCTAGCTTATAATTAAGCTAGCAATGTACTGACGGCTATAACGCTCATAGTGCTAAGCATAACTACGTGTTAGCATTAGTAATTTAGTGCTCATTAAGTGCTTCCAATATATGTAAAAGAATCACAGATATTTCTTTTTTTTTCGATTTTGGAATCGATTATAGATATCTGCTAGCTTATACTTAAGCTAGCAATGTACTGACGGCTATAACGCTCATAGTGCTAAGTCTAACTACGTGTTAGCGTTAGTAATTTAGTGCTCATTAAGTGCTTCCAATATATGTAAAAGAATCACAGATATTTCTTTTTTTTCGATTTTGGAATCGATTATAGATATCTGCTAGCTTATAATTAAGCTAGCAATGTACTGACGGCTATAACGCTCATAGTGCTAAGCATAACTACGTGTTAGCATTAGTAATTTAGTGCTCATTAAGTGCTTCCAATATATGTAAAAGAATCACAGATATTTCTTTTTTTTTCGATTTTGGAATCGATTATAGATATCTGCTAGCTTATAATTAAGCTAGCAATGTACTGACGGCTATAACGCTCATAGTGCTAAGCATAACTACGTGTTAGCATTAGTAATTTAGTGCTCATTAAGTGCTTCCAATATATGTAAAAGAATCACAGATATTTCTTTTTTTTTCGATTTTGGAATCGATTATAGATTTATGCTAGCTTATAATTAAGCTAGCAATGTACTGACGGCTATAACGCTCATAGTGCTAAGTATAACTACGTGTTAGCGTTAGTAATTTAGTGCTCATTAAGTGCTTCCAATATATGTAAAAGAATCACAGATATTTCTTTTTTTTTTTTCGATTTTGGAATCGATTATAGATATCTGCTAGCTTATAATTAAGCTAGCAATGTACTGACGGCTATAACGCTCATAGTGCTAAGCATAACTACGTGTTAGCATTAGTAATTTAGTGCTCATTAAGTGCTTCCAATATATGTAAAAGAATCACAGATATTTCTTTTTTTTTCGATTTTGGAATCGATTATAGATATCTGCTAGCTTATAATTAAGCTAGCAATGTACTGACGGCTATAACGCTCATAGTGCTAAGCATAACTACGTGTTAGCATTAGTAATTTAGTGCTCATTAAGTGCTTCGGCCAGTCTTTAGACAATAGTATTTCGATTTATGGGGTTTTTTGAAAAAGTGGGGGGAGGGGTGTGTGGTGGATTATCCTCTGGTGCCTCTCCCATCCCTAGAAATCTCATGATTATAACGATATCACGGCAAAAAAATTTAAGGTAAAAATTATTTAAATAGTTACCGAATACCTAATTTTAATTGTGCGTATTTTAGCTCCGATGCTGCAAGAAGTGCATTCATACTCCGTTCCGTAGCTTTTAAAACACTTACACATTATAATAATACACGTATGTACGTAGAAACTATTTGTAACACTTTTATACATAATATTATTCGTATTTACGTTAAAACTATCTCTTGATTGACAACAGTAATATACGATACGAAGAACAGATTAATATGAACTGACATATCGATGTAGATGTTTTCGTTCTATCTATCAAACAGGCAAAAGTCTAAGACCATACAGCCTATTCAGTCGGGATTCTTTTCAATACATTTTTTTATATGAAGGCAAAACCTATTTAATCGTAAATCTTTTTAATTTTGAGCTTAGATAAATTAGATTATCTACATAATTTCGTTATAAAAAATAAATAAATAACCCTAACCTATCTAACTCATAGTTTTTATATATTAAATTAAATTAATACTTGTGCATTGTAGGACAAATTAGAACGACATAATATTCTAATAAAATTAGTAAAATTGTGTGTTAGAATATATATACAGAAATCCGAAAAATACCCAGAACCCAATCCGAGCACCCCACTATCCACGTGGTCTTGGTCTGTCTTACCCCTAGAGTGTTCTGTTGAGAGCCCGGAGCGGATAAGGCTGGTCGCCGAAGGCGACCAGCCTCATCCGCTCCCTACGCATTCGTTCATGCGCTTTCGCACAGCGGGAGAGGTCTGTCCTCCTTTCGCGCCGGAGCCGTGTTATACTAATTTCAATGGTGGTAGGTTAAATTTTTTTCGTAACGTACTCGTAATTATGTGGATAAACCGTCTAATTTTGAAGTTAGATAGGTTTTGCCTTCATATAAAAAAATGTATTGAAAAGAATCCCGACTGAATAGGCTGTATGGTCTTAGACTTTTGCCTGTTTGATAGATAGAACGAAAACATCTACATCGATATGTCAGTTCATAACTTCATATCAGTGCTGCCAACTTAGCGCTTTTCGCGCCAGATCTAGCGCTTTTTTTGTTTCGAAGCGCGTTTTAGCACCTAGCGCTAAATCTAGCGCTTTTTCAAATTATATGAAACTGTATTTAATACAGCGTAAAACATAATAAATTTAAATGTTAAATAAAATTATTTCTACCAAAATTGAAAAACTAACGTAGCAAACTTTACTAATTTACTTCTTCACTACGATCGTTTCATTCTGTTTATACTTTTATAGTTGACCTACGGTTTACACATTTGCAGTGCTTGATTTATTCACTATAATTAATTTCAACAAATTATAAACAACGTTAAAAGAGTGAGTGGAAGCAGGCATAACGCTTTTAAACATTGATTAAAACCTGTGCCTCGTGACCGTGATCCAAAAAAGCTTAATGTAGGTACTTTTTGTAAACGGGAGTTTTTGGCTTCAGTGATATCAAAAGACATCGTAAAACAGCATCTTATTTAAAAAGGTAAAAAGTTAAAAACATTGGACACAATGTGCGTTTTCCAATTACAGAGCATAATGCGACTCAGTGGCGCACAATACTAAACCACTCAGCCACCACTGAGTTGGTAATTTGGTATCCATTGCAAGCACGCACACGGAAGCCCTACTTTTGAGAGTGTGAAGCGTTGCTGTAGCTTTGGAACTTTCAACGTTGAGCATTGAGCATTATACCGCATAATGCGCTTTAATGCTGATATTGGAAAACGCACAATATCTCCACAATAAAAAAAATTTGCAGTTGGCGCGAAATCTAGCGTTTAAAAAAAATTTTTAGCGCTTTCTAGCGCTTTTTTACAGCTCTGACAGCGCGTTTTCGCCAAGACTAGTTGGCAGCACTGCTTCATATTAATCTGTTCTTCGTATCGTATATTACTCTTGTCATTGTCAATCAAGAGATAGTTTTAACGTAAATACGAATAATATTATGTATAAAAGTGTTACAAATAGTTTCTACGTACATACGTGTATTATTATAATGTGTAAGTGTTTTAAAAGCTACGGAATGGAGTATGAATGCACTTCTTGCAGCATCGGAGCTAAAATACGCACAATTAAAATTAGGTATTCGGTAACTATTTAAATAATTTTTACCTTAAAATTTTTTGCCGTGATATCGTTACAATCATGAGATTTCTAGGGATGGGAGAGGCACCAGAGGATAATCCACCACACCCCCTCCCCCCACTTTTTCAAAAAACCCCATAAATCGAAATACTATTGTCTAAAGGCTTACCAGTGCTTCCAATATATGTAAAAGAATCACAGATATTTCTTTTTTTTTTCGATTTTGGAATCGATTATAGATTTATGCTAGCTTATAATTAAGCTAGCAATGTACTGACGGCTATAACGCTCATAGTGCTAAGTATAACTACGTTTTAACATTAGTAATTTAGTGCTCATTGAGTGCTTCTAATATATGTAAAAAAAGTGTGTGTAAGTACACACGTGTTATACTTATGTACGCACGTAAGAAGTTATACTTCAAGCTAGAGTATTAAAATACTTCCAAAAAAACCTATTACTTAATAATTAGACAATAAGTCCACAACGCCATCTCTTAGAAATGATAAAGACTACTTTTTTGTTATAGTCCACAACACCATCTCTTAGAAATGATAAAGACTACTTTCTTGTCTGCAAAACTAGCGGCATCTATTCATGCATGCTTGAACTATGTCGTATCCATACGCGCATTGTAAACATTTACTCTCATAATTTTTCTCGAACTCGCCATAAGAAGTATAACTTCAAAAATCACAGATAATTTTTTTCTACTTTGGAATCGATTCTAGATAACTGCTAGCTTTTAATTGAGCTAAATAATTTTTCTTCTATTTCTACCATAGCAGTGCCCAGTAAAAACCTAATGTTGTTAGGTAGTGTCTATATTAAATGAAAAAAAAAGATTCTAAATTCATTCAATAAATATATGTAAGAAATCAATAAATAATTATTATATACTAGCTTCTGCGCGCGACTTCGTACCCGTGGAATAGGACCAATGATTTGAGCGAAACTTTAACCGTTTATGCCACGGAAGCTCTCAAAAGGAAAAAATCCCCGATTTTGAAACATTCTTCATTGGTGCTACGCTCCTATTGGTCTTAGCGTGATGATATATAGCCTATAGCCTTCCTCGATAAATGGGCTATCTAACACTGAAAGAATTTTTCAAATCGGACCAGTAGATCCTGAGATTAGCGCGTTCAAACAAACAAACAAACAAACAATCAAACAAACAAACTCTTCAGCTTTATTATATTAGTATAGATGATTTTATCACAATAGAAAATAAATCAACTTGATCACCTCGTAAGATCATCAAAAATTATTACTAACCAACTGATTTTTTTTTCTTTTAGTTAGTGATTATCTATATAATTTAATAGTAATAATGTCCTACAAATTGCGTGGTGCGTTATCCCGGTCCTACGCTCACTGCTGCTCTACCCCCTACTATCTCTGTTAGCTACCACAATCGAGAGTTTTCGAAGAGGAATTTTTTGTTCGCCTCATCAAAATGTAGCCACTCCCAAAAAATTAGCTTGATACTGATCAGGTGAAAAAAATGTACTAGGGATCCCTACCTAATATATTATGTTCTGAAATACAGTTTCATTTTTAATATTTTGTCTACTTTGTAGTCATTTATTTTCTATTTTTTTATTTATTTGATACTTTATTGCACAATACATACATAATTGTACAAAAGGCGGGCTTAATGCTAAAAGCATTCTCTACCAGCCAACCTTAGGACGTACAAGAGCGGACGTTTGTAGGTGTGCAAAAAAAAAAATTAGTATACCTATGGAAATATGAGTATAGATATAAACATACATAGAAACATACTTACATACATACAAAGATACATACATACATACATATATACATACATACATATATACATACATACATATATACATACATACATATATACATACACACAAAATACTTAATGCATAATAATCTGACGACAATAAAACCAAATAATGTTAAATTTTAGCTAAGAAGAACTCTTTAACTTGTCTCTTAAATGAGTCACGTGCTCTATTGTGATAAAATCATATATAATAATTATTTATTGATTTCTTACAAATATTTATTGAATGAATTTAGAATCTTTTTTTTTCATTTAATATAGACACTACCTAACAACATTAGGTTTTTACTGGGCACTGCTATGGTAGAAATAGAAGAAAAATTATTTAGCTCAAGTTATCTAGAATCGATTCCAAAGTAGAAAAAAAATTATCTGTGATTTTTGAAGTTATATTTCTTATGGCGCGTTAGAGAAAAATTATGAGAGTAAATGTTTACAATGCGCGTATGGATACGACATAGTTCAAGCATGCATGAATAGATGCCGCTAGTTTTGCAGACAAGAAAGTAGTCTTTATCATTTCTAAGAGATGGTGTTGTGGACTATAACAAAAAAGTAGTCTTTATCATTTCTAAGAGATGGCGTTGTGGACTTATTGTCTAATTATTAAGTAATAGGTTTTTTTGGAAGTATTTTAATACTCTAGCTTGAAGTATAACTTCTTACGTGCGTACATAAGTATAACACGTGTGTACTTACACACACTTTTTTTACATATATTAGAAGCACTCAATGAGCACTAAATTACTAATGCTAACACGTAGTTATACTTAGCACTATGAGCGTTATAGCCGTCAGTACATTGCTAGCTTAATTATAAGCTAGCATAAATCTATAATCGATTCCAAAATCGAAAAAAAAGAAATATCTGTGATTCTTTTACATATATTGGAAGCACTTAATGAGCACTAAATTACTAATGCTAACACGTAGTTATGCTTAGCACTATGAGCGTTATAGCCGTCAGTACATTGCTGGCTTAATTATAAGCTAGCAGATATCTATAATCGATTCCAAAATCGAAAAAAAAAGAAATATCTGTGATTCTTTTACATATATTGGAAGCATTTAATGAGCACTAAATTACTAACGCTAATACGTAGTTAGACTTAGCACTATGAGCGTTATAGCCGTCAGTACATTGCTAGCTTAAGTATAAGCTAGCAGATATCTATAATCGATTCCAAAATCGAAAAAAAAAGAAATATCTGTGATTCTTTTACATATATTGGAAGCACTTAATGAGCACTAAATTACTAATGCTAACACGTAGTTATGCTTAGCACTATGAGCGTTATAGCCGTCAGTACATTGCTAGCTTAATTATAAGCTAGCAGATATCTATAATCGATTCCAAAATCGAAAAAAAAAGAAATATCTGTGATTCTTTTACATATATTGGAAGCATTTAATGAGCACTAAATTACTAACGCTAATACGTAGTTAGACTTAGCACTATGAGCGTTATAGCCGTCAGTACATTGCTAGCTTAAGTATAAGCTAGCAGATATCTATAATCGATTCCAAAATCGAAAAAAAAAAGAAATATCTGTGATTCTTTTACATATATTGGAAGCACTTAATGAGCACTAAATTACTAATGCTAACACGTAGTTATGCTTAGCACTATGAGCGTTATAGCCGTCAGTACATTGCTAGCTTAATTATAAGCTAGCAGGTATCTATAATCGATTCCAAAATCGAAAAAAAAAGAAATATCTGTGATTCTTTTACATATATTGGAAGCACTTAATGAGCACTAAATTATTTATGCTAACACGTAGTTCTGCTTAGCACTATGAGCGTTATAAGAGTTATAACCGGAAGTACATTGCTAGCTTACGTGAAAGCTGTCTGTTTTATAATTTATGATCATGCTACTTGGGCGTAAAATTTGATATTACAGCCATAAATTAGCTCTTAAAAAGCACTAAATTTTTAGCAAAAATTTTAGTGATTCTGCCCATTTGACTATTCTAGCTTTACAGCCATATTTTTCAATAATCAATAAAAAAAATTAAAAAAAAAATTTCTCTGTGATTCTTGTACATATATTGGAAGCACTCAATGAGCACTAAATTATTAATGCTAACACCTAGGTCTGCTTAACACTATGAGCGTTATAGCCGGTTGTCCATTGCTAGCTTACGTGAAAGCTAGCAGTTTTATAATTTATGATCATGTTTCTTGGGCGTAAAATTTTATATTGGAGCACTAAATTAGCACTTAAAAAGCACTCAATATTTACCAAAAATTTAAGTGGTTCTGCCCATTTGACCATTCTAGCTTAACAGACGTGCCAATCGAGTCGGAACACTCGTTTTTATAGGCGACGACAAACAAGTATGACACGTATTTGTTTGTTTTCTAACGTTTAGATACTATATTGATTTATTCACTTAATTTAATGTTATCAAATTTTACATTATTACAATATAAACTAACTATGGATTTATATAAAAATATGAAATAATCTGACACATGCATTATATTATATATTAAATACGATACTAAAAACAAAATAGTATCACACGAATACATCACTTTTCATTCGTTATGAAATTTGTTAATCATGTTTACGGGTTTACCCCCCGTTTTCGTCCCCGGTCCCGTTTTTATCCTTTGGGTATGGAACCCTAAAAAATTATCAAATAAATACGCATTATTATAAGACCGTCTTTTATTACTGCGAGTTTAATTTATAATCATTTCAAAATCAACTTAAAATAATGATAAAAAGTTCCATCTAATTACTTCCATTAATTATAATATTATTGTCACAATATAATTATATTTTAGTCGAATTTGTTTTTCAACTTGAGTGAATTTGATGTGTTTGTTACAAGTTGGCACTCCTATAAGTTCTTTCTCATAATATAATTTATGATTATTATATCAATATTCATATCACTAATGCGAAGAGCGAATACAGTGACTACATCTGTACATCACTACAATGACAATAATGAATAATTCATATGAATTGTTTCATTATGGATGTACCTACTCGTAATACTATACATTGTATAGTTAATACTTAGTAGTATACAAGTATACACTATACACTTAATCACTTATACACTATACAGAATTACAGATACTAACTTTACTAAGTGCCTATTTTAGGAATTTAGGACATAAAGTTTTAATAGACCGCGTCAGAAAGGACACGATTTTCAAAAATTATTCAAATTCAAATAATTTATAGTTAAATCGCCGCTGACCTATATATATATATACTGCGCAAGAAACGAAACGTTGGCGCGATTTAATTCCGTACACCGCCATCTGTTATTGATTTTTGGTACTAACTCTTGTATGTAGAGCCCCTTGATAGGTACTCGTAAGTATAAGAAATTAAGAATCGGGATAAAGTTAAGAAATATTTTTAACGCTCAATATTAGGTACCAAGTCGTTACAACTTTTACCAATTTTTGTGGGGCGATAGTAGATCTGTGGCACTTTTTATAGCAACACTGAATAAGCGCAAAACTAGGATGAAGGCGCAAAATTAGCTGCAAAGTATCAATTTAACGTTAACGTCATTGAAAATAAGCTAGACGAGACGCCGAATATTACAGTGTTAGAAACTTTGCTCTAAAACATTTATTTAATAGTAAGAGAATACGTGTGTTTGTTTAATACTTTATGTAGTGTTTGGGCCATCATATACATAAAAGTTAAATCTCAGTTATTAATTAATAATAATATTATTTTAATAAATAAGAAAGACATGAGAAATCTGTAATTGTGTATAAGTTGTTTTTGGGGTGAATGGGGACGTCTCAGGTATGAATAGCAACGAAAGCGGGGTTAAACGGGATGAAACTGAGATCAATAGGGACGACTTATGTATGAATAGGTACAGCTATGTAGCGTTGTCACTGAGCAGTTAAACGATCATTTTAAAGCTATTTTATAATAAATTGATATATTATAAGTTTGTTGATTTTGAAATGTTTAAATACTTCAATAATAACTTACAAAAGGTTCGTTCATTACGATTTTTCAATAAAAATAAAACATGGAAGACATAAGTGCATTTTATTACTATATTTTTAGGTAATGCATTACTAATCATTTACATTTACTAGTATCATACTAAAATGCAAGAGTTAGTGGTTTGCTTAGTACATTAATTAATAAGATAAAACAAAATAAATAGGTAGCTAGAAATTATTATATATTAAACAAGAGCCAGCCCTGGTGAATTTCTCTATTGACCCTATTTTCGTCCCTATTAACCCCAATTTCCGGGTGAATAGGGAATGCATAATTATATTTTAAAGTTTTTTTCATAAATTGAAATGTTAATTGCAAATTTTTATATTTTATGACCAAGATACCATAAAGACTCAATCATTTCGATCACCATACAGCAATATATACGCAAAAAATGCTTTAATTTTGTCTAAGAAGTTCTGATTTGTCCACATTCACCCCATTTTATGGTATTTTACAGCTTTTGAAGTAAAACTCTTTTACTCAGGGTTGATAACAACAATATTATGTATATCCACAAGAATATTTATTGTTTTGAAATAAATAGTAATAATTGCAGTGTAAACACGAGAAGGAATAACAAAATTGTAACTCCAACTCCAAAATCAATGTAATTTAGAACCTCCTCCATTTTAGAAGTCGGCTAAAAATCTGTATGATAAAAAAGTTTTAATGATACCAATTTTGTACATTTATCACTTTACTAATATTTTTTTAAAACAATAATATTTAGAAAGAAATGCGTTCTGAAGGTACTAGACCAGTGCTTTTAGCGTTTAAAAATGGTAAAAACCAAAGAAATTTATAGTAGAATGAAACACGTTGCAAAAGGAAGAATACAACGAAAATGATAGGAAAAATAAATTATGGCCGATATGAGGTCGGAAAGTGATAGACTAGAGAGGGGTTGTTTAGGGGTAAAAAACGGTTTATCTCGATTTCTGGCTAAACTACAAGTCCTATGGAAAAAAATTCAATGGCAATGTTGTTGGTAATAAAAAGATCTACAACTTTTGTATTTACACTTTTTTCACATAACCTCAAAATTTATGTGAAAAATTCAAAAACCAAGATTTTGGTTTTTTATTTTTATCTTTTTCAATTTTCTTTTGTTTTTTACAAAATTTGACTAAAACTTACCTTTTTATGTCCCAAATGCAATGTAATTTTTTTTATTTAAAATATTTACTTTTTCACCTTATTTTGACCTCAATATCGAAAAAGCACCCTCATTTTCAATCGAAAATTCTTACGTTAAAATATCAGCTTTTTTAACAAAGTTGGTAGCCTTTTTGTTCGTTGAAATCTCTAGTTTTTGATTGTGTAAAAAATATTATATACAAACATATTATACTTTTACAAAATATATAGTATACTTTCATACCCTTTCTCATTCTCTTCAATTCAAAAAAATATAACGTTTTTTCTTCTGAGCTGTATAACTAAGATTTCTATAGTTTTTTTTGCTTATTCTTTGATATGTCAACTTGTTTAGTTTGTAAATTATTTACCTACTTCTTCTTCCATTGGGAACGTAACATTAACGCCCTCTATTGGAACTTGTTCTCGCGTAGGAGTGTATAATTATTATTCTTGCAGATAACTTTTCTACTCCCCGATAGATGGCACTATTACGAGTGCTTTCGATTGGGATTTTAATAAAAAAATTTAAAGTTTTTTTTTTAAATTAGTTTGCCAAAGAAGTTTCACTTCTGACATAAATCTGACACTTATGTACTTTGTACGCACGCAATTATTATTATTTATTTTTTTTGTAAGGTGGTGCTTGTCACGTGGTCCCATTTTAATTTGATCGAGATCTGTCGAGTGGTTTTAGTTATATCTATGTTATATTATCTAATAATGCGTACTTAGAATAATAACGCATTGTTGCGTAATTATTCTAAGAATGCGTATTTACTTCACTATTGGTCTAAGATCCGGGAGTAGACAAAATATTCCCTCATCTGTTAATTAGATGAAACAATTTTTTGTAGGCTGATTTCAATATTGTGAATTTATAAAAACAACCTCTGCCACCATCAGCCTGCTGCAATTTTTTTTTTAATCTGATCCCTCTCATGTTAATTAGATACACGTAGTAAGCTAAAACCGTCAATATTGTACATTATATACCTGACTGTAGTAGGCAGCCATCTCTATGATTGCTATACTTACCTGCAGCCTGGTAACTTGGGTCAGCAACAGAGTACATACATAATATTGTTACATAATATAGGTACAAGTAAGTATGCAACTCTATTTCTTGTTTTATCATTATCAACTACAACAATGTCTGTTCATTAAAAACATGACATATTAAACTGAATGTAGAATAATTTGCATGTACTAATTAGATATCACTTCGACTAAATTAAGCTAAAGATTTCACTTTGCCAGTTTTCACTTTTATTTGGCTAATAGCTTTTTAATTTTGTTTTTAAGTAAAAACTAGCCAATTTTGTTTTAAATGAAAGGTATAGTGTGTCATGTGGTCCCATTTAAATTTAATTGAGATCTGACAAGTACTTTTAGAGTTATATCTAATAATGCGTATTTAATTGACAACTTTTTCGTCGACCTACGTTGTATTATGCCGTATAACTTTTTACTCGGTGTACCGATTTTGATGAGTCTTAATTTAATCGAAAGCTAATACTTGTCATGTAGTCTTATTTTAATTAGATCGAAGTCTGATTACAACTTTTTATGTAATCTTTAATAGCGCATATTTACTTGACTATTTTATCGTCTTATATTACGTTGTATTACTTGTCGATGTAATTGAAGTCGGTTCTTTTTCGTTTGCGAGCAAACACAATTTTATTTATACTTTAGATTGACTTCTGTACTATATCTGTGTATTTCAACAAGACTACATGACAAGTATTAGCTTTAGATCAAAGTAAGAATCATCAAAATCGGTACACCGAGTAAAAAGTTATGCGGTATAACACAACGTAGGTTGACGAAAAAGTAGTCAAGTAAATACGCTTTATTAGTTATAACTCTAAAAGTAGGTAATTGTCAGATCTCAATTAAATTAAAATGGGACCACATGCATGACACGCAACACCTTTCAATTAAAACAAAATTGATCGAAATCGGTCAACCCAGTAAAAAGTTCTGAGCTAACATACATTTAAAAAAAAAAGTCGAATTGAGAACCTCTTCCTTTTTCGGAAGTCGGTTAAAAATACTCTCGTAACGCTAAGTTTTACTTCAATAAGTTATTAAAATAATTTCTACAATAAAAAAATGATAAAAATTGATGTTATAAAAACTTTATACTTACTGAGAAATGTAAGGATGTCTTCTGTAATGTTGTCTAGTATACGAGTTAAGTTTCTAATTTTAAATAATCTCATTGTATGAAACAATATCAACATTGCGTTTGCTAGCAAACGAAAAAAAACCGACTTCAATTACATCGGCAAGCAATGAATAATAAATAAATTAACAAACGCACTAGTCGTCACTACGATTTTCGAGGGTTCCCCTCGATTTCACTGGGATCTCATCATCAGATCCTGATTTCCTTATCATGGTAAGTTGGGATATCTCCTTTCCAATAAAGAATTATCAAAATCGGTTCATAAACGACGAAGTTATCCCCGAACATACATATCTATACTAATATATAAAGCTGAAGAGTTTGTTTGTTTGTTTGTTTGTTTGTTTGTTTGTTTGTTTGTTTGTTTGAACGCGGTAATCTCTGGAACTACTGGGCCGATTTGAAAAATTCTTTCAGTGTTAGATAGCCCATTTATCGAGGAAGGCTATAGGCTATGTCTCATCACGCTATGACCAATAGGAGCGGAGTCCACGCCGACGAAGTCGCGCGCAGAAGCTAGTAAAAATATATAATTATGTAAATATGGTCGAATTGAGTAACCTCTTCCTTTTTTGAAGTCGGTTAAAAACTGTAAAATGATTAAGTAGGTATAATTACCAAGGGCCTCTACATACAAGAGTTAGTACCAAAAATCAATAACAGATGGCGGTGTACGGAATTAAATCGCGCCAACGTTTCGTTTCTTCCGCAGCATATAGGTCAACGGTTGGTAAAAACCAATTTTACCGAATGAATTGTTGAATGAAAAATAGGGTTGGCGATTCTTTCCAAAAAAGATCGATTTTTGAATCGATTCGAATCGTAACCTGATAAATCGATTCATATATAAATCGAGGTCCAAAAGATCGATTTCCAAAAAATCGATTTTCGATTTTTTTAAAAGTGAAACTTTTATTACATTGTTTCAAACTTTGTCGTGTGTGTGTTGCATGTCGCGTGACAGTCGGCCGCGCGGTAAGACTGATAAAGCGATTTTTATACCTTTAATGGAATATTATTTCAAAAATTTTTAGTTAAATGTCTATAATGTGAAAAAAAGTTTCACTTTTACCGTGGTTTCATAAAACCACAGGTTTTTAAATTTTGTATTTACAATGTAAATATAAATCCATTTTATGAAAAACAAGAAAGATACCATATGAATCGCAGAATGTGTTGCTAAGCGCAAATCTCGAAAGCGGCTGAACCGATTTCGCTAATTCTTTTTTTGTAATATTCCTTGAAGTACGAGGATGGTTCTTACAGAGAAAAAAAATCTAAATAATTGCCTGAAAAAGTCTAAAAACAACACTTTTCTATATTCTCATACAAAAGATTCGTAACAATACTTAAGTCACTTTGAACTTTAATACCATACCATAAAGTTTAAGTGTTAGCGGAGGGGTTCCGGGAAGGATAAGTATTAAAAAAAATTAAAAGAATCGACTGTTAGGCGGTACGAAGTTCGCCGGGTCAGCTAGTCATAACTAATTTCTATCTCACCAGTAAAATCAGGGATTTGAAGCTATACTTCTTTTGGCGCGTTAAAGAAAAATGATGGGAGTAAATTTTTACAATGCGTTTGTGGATGAGAAGTAGTTCAAGCATGCATGAATAGATGCCGCTAGTTTTGCAGACAAGAAAGTAGTCTTTATCATTTCTAAGAGATGGCGTTGTGGACTTATTGTTTAATTATTATTAAGTGGTAGGTTTTTTGGAAGTATTTTAATACTCTAGCTTGAAGTATAACTTCTTAAGTGCGTACATAAGTACACACACACATTTTTAGTTTAGGGAATTCGATAATAAAATTATTTTTATTACCATATCAAAGTATAAGATTAGGTATAAAGGAAGACATTTATTCTCTAAATGTATTTGTTATGTTTATTTTCTAAATGTATTTGTTATTTTTATTTTCTAAATGTATACGGAAACAAGCTAACTCGCGATTTTTTGAGTAATTAACCCTTTAACCGGCAACACCGTAATATTATGAGTACGTTCAGCTAATTGTAAACAATTTTATGGTTTTTACTAAAACAGAAAAAATCGAAGTCGATTTTCAAGGGTGAAATATCGATTCACTGAATCGATTCAGTACAACATATCGATTTAAAAAATCGATTTATTTGGTCCGAAAAATCGATTCTTCGATTAATCGATTTCAGATCGCCATCCCTAGAATGAAATGTACACTTACCTGAATTTTTGGAAGGCCGCGTCCGTCTTGAGTTCGACGCGGACTCTTGAGTCTTGTCAGTCATAGGGATGTTCCGATACCATCAAAGTATCGATAACTACTTATATCAGTAGTCTCAAATTATTTATCGAATTCGATACTACTCATATAAATACTCCTAATGTATCGATACTTACTCATATCGATAATTAAAAAAAAATTTTTAAACCAAAGGTAGCAAATGTTAAAAGAAAATAATTTCTTGAGGGATCTGTAATTCTGTACATCACTACAATAACAAGAATTCATATTGTGCAGATTACAGAATTGTTTCATTATTAATGTACTCGTAATACTATACATTGAATAGTATACAACACAGAGTACATTGTAATTAATAGTAGGTATACAAGATTTGAAGATTACAAGTATACAGAATACAGATACTAACTTTACTACTTTTACTACTTGTATTTTATATACGAGATAAAGATTTACTAATTTATTACTTAATAGACCGTGTCAGAAAGGACGCGGTTTTCAAAAATTATTCAAAATTCAAATAATTTATTGTTGCATCGCCGCTGACCTGTATATATATACTGCGCAAGAAACGAAACGTTGGCGCGATTTAATTCCGTACACCGCCATCTGTTATTGACTTTTGGTACTAACTCTTGTATGTAGAGCCCCTTGATAGGTAGGTACCTACTCGTAAGTATGAACATATTTTACAGTTTTGAAGTAAAACTCTTTTACTCAGGGTTGATAACAACAATATTATGTATATTCACAAGAATATTTATTGTTTTGAAATAAATGGTAATAATTGCAGTGTAAACACGAGAAGGAATAACAAAATTGTAACTCCAACTCCAAAATCAATGTAATTTAGAACCTCCTCCATTTTAGAAGTCGGCTAAAAATCTGTATGATAAAAAAGTTTTAATGATACCAATTTTGTACATTTATCACTTTACTAATATTTTTTTAAAACAATAATATTTAGAAAGAAATGCGCTCTGAAGGTACTAGACCAGTGCTTTTAGCGTTTAAAAATGGTAAAAACCAAAGAAATTTATAGTAGAATGAAACACATTGCAAAAGAAAGAATACAACGAAAATGATAGGAAAAATAAATTATAGAGAGGGGTTGTTTAGGGGTAAAAAACGGTTTATCTCGATTTCTGGCTAAACTACAAGTGCTATGGAAAAAAATTCAATGGCAATGTTGTTGGTAATAAAAAGATCTACAACTTTTGTATTTACACTTTTTTCACATAACCTCAAAATTTATGTGAAAAATTCAAAAACCAAGATTTTGGTTTTTTATTTTTATCTTTTTCAATTTTCTTTTGTTTTTTACAAAATTTGACTAAAACTTACCTTTTTATGTCCCAAATGCAATGTAATTTTTTTTATTTAAAATATTTACTTTTTCACCTTATTTTGACCTCAATATCGAAAAAGCACTCTCATTTTCAATCGAAAATTCTCACGTTAAAATATCAGCTTTTTTAAGAAAGTTGGTAGCCTTTTTGTTCGTTGAAATCTCTAGTTTTTGATTGTGTAAAAAATATAATATACAAACATATACTTTTACAAATATAGTATACTTTCATACCCTTTCTCATTCTCTTCAATTCAAAAAAATATAACGTTTTTTCTTCTGAGCTGTATAACTAAGATTTCTATAGTTTTTTTGCTTATTCTTTGATATGTCAACTTGTATATTTTGTAAATTATTTACCTACTTCTTCTTCCATTGGGAACGTAAAATTAACGCCCTCTATTGGAACTTGTTCTCGCGTAGGAGTGTATATTATTCTTGCAGATAACTTTTCTACTCCCCGATAGATGGCACTATTACGAGTGCTTTCGATTGGGATTTTAATAAAAAAATTTAAATAGTTTTTTTTTTTTTTAAATTAGTTTGCCAAAGAAGTTTCACTTCTGACATAAATCTGACACTTATGTACTTTGTACGCACGCAATTATTATTATTTATTTTTTTTGTAAGGTGGTACTTGTCACGTGGTCCCATTTTAATTTGATCGAGATCTGTCGAGTGGTTTTAGTTATATCTATGTTATATTATCTAATAATGCGTACTTAGAATAATAACGCATTGTTGCGTAATTATTCTAAGAATGCGTATTTACTTCACTTTTGGTCTAAGATCCGGGAGTAGACAAAATATTCCCTCATCTGTTAATTAGATGAAACAATTTTTTGTAGGCTGATTTCAATATTGTGAATTTATAAAAACAACCTCTGCCACCATCAGCCTGCTGCAATTTTTTTTTTAATCTGATCCCTCTCATGTTAATTAGATACACGTAGTAAGCTAAAACCGTCAATATTGTACATTATATACCTGACTGTAGTAGGCAGCCATCTCTATGATTGCTATACTTACCTGCAGCCTGGTAACTTGGGTCAGCAACAGAGTACATACATAATATTGTTACATAATATAGGTACAAGTAAGTATGCAACTCTATTTCTTGTTTTATCATTATCAACTACAACAATGTCTGTTCATTAAAAACATGACATATTAAACTGAATGTAGAATAATTTGCATGTACTAATTAGATATCACTTCGACTAAATTAAGCTAAATATTTCACTTTGCCAGTTTTCACTTTTATTTGGCTAATAGCTTTTTAATTTTGTTTTTAAGTAAAAACTAGCCAATTTTGTTTTAAATGAAAGGTATAGTGTGTCATGTGGTCCCATTTAAATTTAATTGAGATCTGACAAGTACTTTTAGAGTTATATCTAATAATGCGTATTTAATTGACAACTTTTTCGTCGACCTACGTTGTATTATGCCGTATAACTTTTTACTCGGTGTACCGATTTTGATGAGTCTTAATTTAATCGAAAGCTAATACTTGTCATGTAGTCTTATTTTAATTAGATCGAAGTCTGATTACAACTTTTTATGTAATCTTTAATAGCGCATATTTACTTGACTATTTTATCGTCTTATATTACGTTGTATTACTTGTCGATGTAATTGAAGTCGGTTCTTTTTCGTTTGCGAGCAAACACAATTTTATTTATACTTTAGATTGACTTCTGTACTATAACTGTGTACTGTGGCGCCACGCGCGCCAGCCGCCGCGCCGACGCACTCCGTTGGCCGTTTGTTTAGCGCGTATTACAAGTTTTTTTTTGTATGGAGACATCCTTTATTTTTTGACTTTATTTTAAATTTTTACTGGTTTTATATAGCAAATGTATCAATTCATATTTTGTACAAGTTTCAAATACCCACTTATAACGGTTCAGACGCTACAATTAAAAAACGTTTTTTTTTTGTATGGGGACCCCCTCTATTTTTTAACTTTCTCTTGTTTTCTGATTTTTCCTGCGCTTACACGTAATTACCTAGCTAGATGCCAAATTTCGACTTCCTAGGTCATCTGGAAGTGTGTTAGGTTTTTAATCTGTCAGTCAGTCAGTCAGTGGAAAATTGGCGACTTTTGAACCTTCATATTTTTGTAACCGTTTCAACTAGGTTAATGAAATTTGGGGTTCTAGTTGTCCTTATGGATATAAATAAATATACGTAATTTGATCGGTTTCTGTTGAATGGGTTTTGAGTTATGGAGGGGTCAAAAGTCGCTCGAAATGGTTCGTGTAAATATACACACGGCGCTGAGTCGCCAGTTCTTTTGCTTGAACTTGGCTTGACACGCTGCCGCGTGTCTAGAATGCTTAATAGCCGTGCGAAGTTTATATCACTGAAAAGATAAGAGAGATATATATCATTTTGATCTTAGGATATATATCACTCAATTGTTTCTTCATCTCATTTGGCTCAGTGAATGACAACTGACAAGTGTTTCATCGTATGATACAATATGAATCGAAAAGATACAGAGCTATAGCTATCTCTCTCTTTCGTATGATAAGCGCCATCGTCCGATCTCGTTTACTCTGGCTCAGTAACAGAGTTACAGCTGTCTCTCTCATTCGCATGATAAGCGCCATAGTCCGGTCTCGTTTACTCTCTCGCAGTCCGTCAGTATCTCGAAAATGAATCATAACCCTAGTGAGCTGGAGATACATTTGAAATGCAAGTGAGCGGGTGAAACATTAGCTCAATTGAAAAGAAATGTTTCATTTATATCTTTCTCTCATGAGTTACCCATGTCTAATGCTTAATAATTGAAAAGGTTGCAAGTACAGCAGAGGGTACATGCTTAAACATGATCACATAATCACATTTGTATGGATATCCCCGTACAAGAAAGAAACTGTATTTTAAATAATATATTCGATGGCAGCTGTACCTACTTGCGGCCTTGCACTTTCATTTACACCTTGATTACCCTCCGGGACGACCCTGGAAGATGCTGTATTTCGTTTCCTCGGGAATTACGTTTCCCGATATTCCACTTGACCTTTTGTGTAAGGAAGAAAGATAAATTGAACTAAAACATTCTGAAACCAAACAAATTCGCGGTAATCCCGTACTGTAATTTATAATTGAATACATAGTTGGCCCCTACTTTTTTTTTTTTATGTAACTAGGACGGCTAACAAGCATACGGCTCACCCGATGGCAAGATCGCAGCCTATAGACGCCTGCAACACCAGAAGCATCGCAAGCGCGTTGCCGACCCTATCCCCAATCCCCCCAGGAGCTCTGGTCACCTTACTCACCAACAGGAACACAATACTGCTTGAAAACAGTATTATTTAGCTGTGGTCTTCTGTAAGGTTGAGGTACTACCCCAGTCGGGCTGCTCCATATTTTGAGCAGCATTTCCTGCTGTGCCCTACCTCAGTTGTGAACTTATTAATAATTAGGAATTAGGATAGTGCTGCTCTAGCCATTGGCAGAATTTATTGAAGACAAGATAAATAAGTCTCTTACGATTATGTAACTGAATAAAATGGAATCCTTTAATTTGAATTTAATTGTAAGCATTTCTCGGAGCTCATGAACAGGTGCGAGCGTCGCGTGCTTGTCTTTCTCGTCGTCTTAGCTGCAATTTCGTCCATCAATCATATCCGACTTAAACCCTGACTTGTTTTGTGATAATTGATGAACTCTACACTGTTTTCGTTTAGTTAAATGTTCTTTATGTATAAATAATATTCCTTGAGAGGAAAGATAGAATAATTGTATTTGCTCTCAAAGGTAACTGAGGTAGGGCACAACGGGAAATATCCTGGTCAAAATCTGGAGCAAGCCCGATTGGGAAAGTATAACCTTATAGAAGATCAAAGCTAAGTACTCTATGTACTGTTCTCAAGCAATGTTGTGTTCCTGTGGTGAGTGAGATGACAAGAGGTTCTGGGGGAATTGGAGGTGGGGTCGACAACGCGCTTGCGATGCTTCTGGTCTATAAACTACGAATAATACTAATCTCTCTGTCAGTTGTTTGCTGACCTAGTTCTATGTATATATATAAAAAAATACGAGTGTGCTTTAGACCAAACGACTGAAGTAAAACTTTTTTAGACTTTAGGCCTGCATTGTGTCTCATATATACGAAACGTAATTAGCTGTGAGATAAAGAGAGAAGGAAAATCACGGAAAATGTGTGCTCGCATTTCTCTCTCTTGCTCTGTTTGCCTCGCTCGATCACACTTTTCGTAACGCTGCCGTCAGGCATTGACCAGCTCACTCCCCAAGTCAAGCGTGAGTAAAGAAGTTTTACTTCAAAAAATGTAAAATGATTATAACGCTCTACATACAAGAGTTAGTAACAAAACTCAATAACAGATGGCGGTGTACGTAATTAAATCGCGCCAACGTTTCGTTTCTCACGAAGCACATAGGCTAGCGACAAGGCTTATGCAGTGACAATCAAACGAATTTAAACTCGAATTTTTGAAGTCCGCGTCCTTCCTGCCGCGGACACTAAACTTCACTAAAGGCTAAAGCCCGTTTTTAACCGACTTCCAAAAAAGGAGGAGGTTCTCAATTCGACACGTATGTTTTTTTTTTTTTTTTTTTTTTATATGTATGTTAGCTCAGAACTTTTGACTGGGTGGACCGATTTCGATCAATTTTGTTTTAATTGAAAGGTGTTGCGTGTCATGTGGTCCCATTTTAATTTAATTGAGATCTGACAAGTACTTTTAGAGTTATATCTAATAATGCGTATTTACTTGACTACTTTTTCGTCGACCTACGTTATATTATACCGCATAACTTTTTACTCGGTGTACCGATTTCGATGATTCTTACTTTAATCAAAAGCTAATACTTGTCTTGTAGTCTTGTTAAAATTAGATCGAAAACTGATTACAACTTTTTGAGTAATCTTTAATAGCGCGTATTTACTTGACTATTTTTTCGTCTCATTACGTTGTATTACTTGTCGATGTAATTGAAGTCGGTTTTTTTTCGTTTGCGAGCAAACACAATTATTCAGTTTCAATGATATCCCGATTCCTCTCAACTCAAGTAAAAATTTACCTGGTGGAGTGGTGAATGGTGATAGTTTACATGCTGATGCTACTATTTATGAAAATTAACGTCACTCAGCTGGCTGTATCTCGGTGGAAAGTTTGTCAGCTGGTACCTTGAAGGTGTAACGCAGCAACTGAAATAATAATCGACCATGTTATGGTCAGTTGACATTATTTTTCTTTCAAGACACTAGGTAAACTATCACGATTCAGCCTGTAATATCCCACTGTTGGGCATAGAGGCCTCTTCCCCATGTAGGAGAAGGATCGGAGCTTAATCCACCACGCTGCTCCAATGCGGGTTGCCGGATATATTCCCTACTATGAGTAACGATCGCTGTCAGGTGTACGTGATAGCAACCGGGACCGACGGCTTAACGTGCTCTCCGAGGCACGGTGGGGAGACCCACAAGGACTGCACAAGCACCCAGACCAAGGCAAACATCTGTATGGCCAATACAAATGTTGTCGTGTGCGGGGATCGAACCCGCAACCGCCCCCGCAACAGCCAATCGCAATCCAATGCTGTGACCGCTGCACCAACGCGGCGTCTTCGTCTAGGTAAACTATAATCCGACAAATTTTAAGGTGGGAGGAAATAACTAAAAAAAAAAGGTGTGTGTGCGATTCACACACGATAGAAGTGAAACTTATTTGGCAAACTAATTTAAAAAAAAAACTACATAATTTAATATTAGCGGCTTGCAGCGCGGCCCGCCCTTCCCTGTCGGTTTTTCGTTGCATCTGGTTTGAAATCACAACGATTCTAAAGAAGTTTCAGTTCAAAAGCGTTGCGTTGCGTTTACATTGCAAACACTAACAATGTGTGTTACTGCAGAACTTTTGACTGGTTAGACCGAGTTCGATGATTTTTTTGTTTTAATGGAAAGGTGTTGAGTGTCACGTGGTCCCATTTAAATTTAATTGAGATCTAACAAGTACTTTTTCAGTTATATCTGCATATTTCCTTGTCAATTTTTTCGTCGACCAACATTATATTAAACCGTATAACTTTTTAATGAGTTTACCAATTTTGATGATTCTTACTTTAATCGAAAGCTTATGCTTGTCATGTAGTTCCATTTAAATTTTATTGAAATCAGATGACATCGAGATCTGATCACTACTTATTTATTTATTTATTTATTTATACTTTTGCACACCAATACATTAAATTAAAAATTAATAATAGTAATTGACAAAATAAAGAATTACATATTTAAGTAGTAACACAGTTGCATCAGTTGCAACAGGCGGCCTTATCGCTAATGCAGCGATTTCTTCCTGGCAACCTTTGGGCAGAGGACTCATATAGAAAGTGTGGGTAGGGGCGAAAAATATATGAAAGAATTCAAAGAAACTACTTTTTGAGTAATGTTGAAGTCGGTTTTTTTAAACACAATTATAGAGACCGTGGATGTTAATTTTATATGAATAATTAAGCTAATTTTGACCTGCCCGTTGGCACAGTTTGTAGTGACCCTGCTTTCTGCTCCGGGGGTTGTGGGTTCGATTCCCACCCCGAGTCTGGGTTTAATATACATATTCATTTATATATATGTACTATTTATAAGTATGTTTATCGAAAAAAAATATAATATATATGTATATGGCTGTGTGTGTGTGGCTACGGCACTAAAGAATGTAGCCACCCCCTCTCTTCCCGTGGGTGTTGTAAGAGGCGACTAAGGGATAACACAGTTCCACTACCACCTTGGAACTTAAAAAGCCGACGGATGGCGGGATAACCATCCATGCTGGCTTTGAAATACACAGGCCAAAGACGGGCAGCAGCGTCTTCGGTGCGACGGCGCCAGCCCTGCGGTCACCAACCCGCCTGCCCAGCGTGGTGACTATGGGCAACACACACGAGTTCGCGTCATAATGTCGGGCGCGAACTTGTGGAGGCCTATGTCCAGCAGTGGACTGTGATAGGCTGTAGTGGTGGTGGTATGTATATGGCTAGACCCGGCTCTTACTTATAACACAAGCATTAAGTTGCTTACTTTAGGAACAGACTGCCGTGTGTGTATTGTGTAGATATTTATTCGCCCCGGCTTCGGGGCGTTGGGGAAGTTGCAAGAACTATAAGTGTTGCTCTACTATATTATGCATGTATTATACATATAAACTTTCCTCTGGAATCACGCTATTTACTAAAGAAAACCGCATCAATATCCGTTGCGTAGTTTTAAAGATCTAAGCACAAAGACAGAAGGAAGTGACTTTGTTTTAAATTTATGTAATGATTTAGTATGTTTACATCCATGTCAAGCGGAATTCCTAAGTCGTATTGGGGAATACCAAACGACGTATCTGGCAATACCGTTTGCGTACGGTCGTATTATTTCTTGATGTATTAATATTATTATGAACAAAATGTTGTGATTGATACACGCACGTCTAATAACACTTTAGTGATAATAAAGTGAGTGTTATTGTGTTGATATGTTCTATTTTTGGTTATTTCTCGTAATAACAGGTATGTATATTTTTATTCTATATTTATAACTATTAATAATTGTTATTTTCTTTATATAAATGAGTTTTGTTCTATTACAACTAAACATTTAAAACACGTCTACTTAAGCCACAAGAATATGTTTTTTATTATTATAACGAATTATTTATTTCGAAAACGAAATCGTAGGTAGGTAGGTATATTCTATTAATAAATATGAAAGAATAAATATTGTTAAGAATGGTTATTAATAAATGTACAGCTTACACTGAAGATTTATCATGGACACTAATTTTTAAACACAAATTAACCTTTGATTGAATTGAATCCACGAGTGCTGAACTGCTGACTAAGAATGTGTACTGATTACGGGCAAGATGTTTTGTTTGACGCGTAACAGGAAAAACGAGATATTGTAATAACAAGGAAAAATATTTGAATAAAACTTAAACGAACTGACAACGGCAAACTTTAGAACCGGACTTGAAACTACTCTAACAAGACGTCGTGTATAAGTCGTTATTCTTTTTTTTAGTATTAAAACCTTCCGTGGACCTAATTATAAAAAATTAAATTAGCCAAATTGGTCGAGCCAATCTCGAGTTATGCGCCTAGCAACATTCACTTTTAACCGACTTCCAAAAAAGGAGGAGGTTCTCAATTCGTTTGTATTTTTTTTTAATGTATGTTACTTCAGAAATTTTGACTGGGTGGATCGATTTCGATAATTTTTTCTTTAATCGATAGGTAGTGTGTGTCATTTGGTCACATTTAAATTTATTTGAGATCTAACAAGTACTTTTCGAGTTATCTATACATATAATAAAATGGTAGAAAAGTCAAAACTGTACATTGAATATTTTTCTAAAAGAATACTTGGGGTGTGATCTACAATCGATACCGAAGCCAAAAATATAGTTTTTAGAATTTTTGTCTGTTTGTCTGTTTATCTGTTTGTCTGTTTGTCTGTATGTATGTCCGGGATAAACTCAGAAAGTACTGCATGGATTTACTTCAAATTTGGCACGAATATTGTTAAGAAGTCGGGTCAGAACATAGGCTATATATTATCACGCTATCACCTACGGGGAACGAGCAGTGAACCTTTATTTCTTCAAATGTATGTCCGGGATAAACTCAAAAAGTACTGCATGGATTTACTTCAAATTTGGCACGAATATTATTAAGAAGTCGGGTCAGAATATAGGCTACATATTATCACGCTATCACCTACGGGGAACGAGCAGTGAACGCACGCAGACGACGTCGCGGGCAGCAGCTATATCTAATAATGCGTTATCACTTGACTTTTTCGTCGACCTACGTTGTATTATACCGCATAACTTTTTACTGACTGTACCGATTTTGATGATTTTTAATTTAATCGACAGCTGATGCTTACTTTGTTGTCACATTTAAATTTCAATGAGATCTAAATACAACTTTTTGAGTAATCTTTGATAACGCGTATTTACTTGACTGCTTTTTCGTATACCTACGTTGCACATTACCTACTTGTCGATGTAATTGAAGTCGGTTTTTTTTTCGTTTGCGAGCAAACACAATTGGGTATTTATTTATATATATTTCTTTATTTTATTTAGGGACGTGTATTGTACACTAGTACACGTCAGTCCCATCGTAATCTTATTCTAACTATACAATCGGATGTGGCTCGATGAGTATTCTGTATTTTTGGAGATAATTGCGGCAGACATCGGTTTGTTTTAAATTGGCAATAATTCTGATGAGGTTCTTTTGAAGGGTAAATAAAGTGGGAGCATCGGTGCTATTTCCCCATAGGATAACGCCGTAGTTCAGCCAAGAGTGTGCATACGCATAATATGTAGATATGGCTGTGTCTACACTAGTGGTCTTTTTTTTTTGTTGTTGTACAGCATTTGTTTCTATCAGCGATATATTGCTACTGGGGGCAGACACCCGGCTGCTCCCGCTGTATCCAGGGCTGCCTTCCAACGCTTCTGACTCATTATATTTTTCCAGTTTCATCACTGGCGTCGACTTCCAATGTTAGCAGTGACCAAGTATACCCGTAAGTACATATCTATAACATCTTCGGTAAAAAGGTGTGTCGTAAGAGCCGACTAAGGGATAACACATTTCGAACACCACCTTTGAACCTAAAAAAAGCCGGCCGATGGCGGGATGAATATCCAACTGCTGGCTTTGAAATACACAGGCCGAAGACGGGCAGCAGCGTCTTCGGTGCTACAAAGCCAGCCCTGCGGTCACCAACCCGCCTGCCCAGCGTGGTGACTATGGACAACACACATGAGTTGAAACAACTTGTGGAGGCCTATGTCCAGCAGTGGACTGCGATAGGCTGAAGTGAGTGACGTATCTATAAATAAAGCCTTGAACAAACTTTAATTACACATTACATTTTACACTCATGTATCTACACTAGTGACATTTACAGAATTATAGAATTTCTACGCCACGCCCCTGGAGAACAAAATCGTAATAGAGAAAAGTAAATTGTACAGAAGGAGCAATAAACAGTTGTTCTGTTATATCGCGTGTCCTAAACGGGCTGCAATATTGTATTATACATCATTATTTTCAGCATTTATGTATCTCTATAGAAATTAATTAAATATCACGTGTACTTTTAAAGTCATTGCCAATAATGTGTAATACTGATTTTTAGGTATACATATTTAAGTGCAGTGTAACGTTTGACGCCGCGTTGGCGCAGCGGTCACAGCACTGGATTGCAATTAGCTGTTGCACGGCCGGTTGCGGGTTCGATCCCCGCACACGAAAACATTTGTATTAGGAACAAATCTAACAGACACATGATTTTTTCGTAATTATAACTGTTTACGCAGCGCACGCAGCGGAAGCATTATAATACCCCGATTTTGAAACATTCTTCATTGGTGCTCCGCTCCTAAAGGTCTTAGCGTGATGATATATAGCCTATAGCCTTCCTCGATAAATGCGCTATCTAACACTGAAAGAATATTTCAAATCGAACCAGTAGTTCCTGAGATTAGCGCGTTAAAACAAACAAACAAACTCTTCAGCTTTATAATATTAGTATAGAATTATAGATGATAGGTCTCTAAGATCGCAAAGATCAAGGACATTTCCCAAACTGTACCATAACTAAATGATACACAATATTACTATTGCGATTTTATGCCTAAACTAGCCGCTGTGCCCGCGACTTCGTCCGCGTGGAATTAAACAAAAAAGATATTGTTCAGTTCGCAGACTTGTAACAAAAAAAAACTTAAATAAAAGTAGCCTAAGTTACGCCTTATGACATCAGCTATCTGCCAGTGAAAGTCCCGTCAAAATCGGTCCAGCCGTTTCAGAAATTAGCCGGAACAAACAGACAGACAGACAGACAAAAATTGTAAAAAATGTTATTTTGGTATAATATGTACCGTGTATACATACATACATGTATGCATTTAGTAAAAAGCGTTTATTTTAATATTAAAAACAGACACTCCAATTTTATTTATTATATATATGCCTAATATGCCTAAATAAACTTATTGCAATAAAGTATTGTTTATTCACAGAAATGAACCACGTTTCCTCGATTCCACCGTCAGGTCTAAGCGCCAGGTTACGTTTACTGGGTAAGTCTATATAATAACGTGTTAACTAATCTATGTAAAAAAGATGTGTACGCGATTCACACACGATAGAACTATAGAAGTGAAACTTCTATGGCAAACTAATTTAAAATTAGCGGCTTGCAGCGCGGCGCGGCGGCTCGTCCTTCCCTGTCTTTTTGCCGTTGCTTCCGGTTTGAAATCACAACGATTATAAAGAAGTTTCACTTCAAAAAACATTTTGTCGAATATTTAATAAATGACAATGGGTTAGTTTGGTGACTTTATTTACTTTGAACGGAACTGGATTATAACATTTAAGATTAACATGGTTACTTCTATTAGGTACTAAAACTTATTTAAAAACGGGATGTTTACCATGTTTTTTTTTATTTTCGTTTCGCGGAGCTCGATATTTCGACATTAACTGCGAATGTCCCGTTCACGAGACTCTAAATATCCCGTTTTTAAATAGTTTAGTGATGTATTATAATAACCCGTAAAAGTCTCACTCCAGGACAAAGACCATCTCCTCGTATATGAGGAAGCTTAAAGCGTCATCTACCGTGCTGTTCCTCTGCTTGTTAACTGATACTTACCCTTATAAGAGTACTGATCGGTAATCAAGTATTCATGACAACAACCGGAACCAACAGCTATACGTGTTATCCGAGTCACGGTGGGGAGACCCATAAATATTAAAATTCAGACCAGAATAAGGTTCGACATAAGTTCGTCTCTTGTCAAAGAATTGATTGTAATATGAAACTTTGTATAGGTTCGAACCCCGCTGGGTCGTTATTTTGATATGAAAATAAAAAAACATTTTAGAATTTCCTCATATGTGGGAAACACAAAAATAAAAACAAGCAAACGAAAAAAAGCCGACTTCAATTGCATAGGCAAGTAATAAATAATAAATTAATTAACAAACGCACTAGTCGTCACTACGATTTTCGAGGGTTCCCCTCGATTTTACTAGGATCCCATCATCAGATCCTGGTTTCCTTATCATTTAGTTGAGATATCCCCTTTCTAACAAAAAAGAATTATCAAAATCGGTTCATAAACGACGAAGTTATCCCCGAACATACATATAAAAAAAAATATGACAGTGTGAAATCTCTATTAATTCGTATTATTAACCGACTTCAAGAAAGGAGGAGATTACTCAAAAAACGAGACGGACTATTCACTATTCGATAATGTTGTATTATTGAGATAGAAAATTTACTTACTAAATTAACCTTTTAGAGTGATATTACAAGGGGGTAAATGTGTGCTACCACCCCATCCCGATAATGGTGCCTACACAGTGAGCGGTAACGGCAGCGCTGTACCAGGAGAGGTGTACCTCTATGTGTATCTGTCCGTTACTTGCGATCCTGGCTTCGTCCCCGAGAAGGAGTCTTTCTACTGCTTCGAAGGTTTTTGGTCAGATCCGATGCCTCAGTGCGTGCGTAAGTAGTAATTATTATAATATCACAAAATAGGAATATATTGAGGTAGTGCGCAGCAGAAAATATCCTGCTTAAAATTCAGAGCAGTGCAACTGGGGAAGTACTCGAAATGAAATGAAATTAAAATATTTATTTCGCCACTAGCTGCTGCCCGCGACGTCGTCTGCGTGCGTTCACTGCTCGTTCCCCGTAGGTGATAGCGTGATAATATGTAGCCTATGTTCTGACCCGACTTCTTAATAATATTCGTGCCAAATTTGAAGTAAATCCATGCAGTACTTTTTGAGTTTATCCCGGACATACATTAACTTTCATATCATTTTATTATATGTATAGATAAGGTGATACACACACATAACGAAAGTGTCATTTACAAAAAAAAAACTAAACAATAATGAAAGAAAGTTAAGGTAGCAAAATATCAAGCAATAAACTAAAAATTTATATCTGAACATTAGGTACCTACATTACAAACTTAGGTAATGTACCCAGTGTTATAAGCAATATATATTCTCAGGTAGTGTTCAGTTACTGTGGTAAGTAAGATAGCCAGCGCTTCTTGGGGGTTTGCTGGCCCTAATGTTGCTTGTGATACTCCTGGCGCTACCGGCCTACCTTGTGGGCTCCGGTATCCTCTTACCACCAGGTGATCGAACGCTTGTTTGTCACCTTTCTAGTTTTAATTTGTAAAAAGTTCGTGCATACAAAGTACATAATATGTCAGAAGTGAAACTTCTTTGGCAAACTAATTGAAAAAAAAAAACAAAAAGCCAACGTCACGCGGTGTTCCCAGACGGTCACCCATCCAAGTACAGACCGTCCCTGATGCTTCCGCGTTACCGGTCGCTAAAATTTTACCCTCATGCGCCTAAAAAAGTTTCACTTCAAAAAAACATCCACCTCAATTAAGTTGAAGTAGTATCCTAATTTTAATTCAAATCTGTAGTTGTGTGTCTTCATTGTTAACTGTTTGAAATAGCCTTTCGATTGGCCTAAGATCCGGGATATAGCAAAATATTCCCTCATCAATTAATTAGATGAAACAATTTTTTATAGGCTGATTTTAATATTGTGCATTTATAAAAACAACCTCTGCCACCATAAGCCTGCTGCAATTTTTTTTAATCTTTTCCCTCTCATGTTAATTACATGTAGTAAGCTAAAACCGTTAATATTTTACATTATATACCTGACTGTAGTAGGCTGCCATCTCTATGATTGCTACACTTACCTGCAGCCAGGTCAGTAATCTCAGTCAGCAGTAAGTAGTTTGTAAAGATATTACGTGACTAACTTCAAGTATTATCAGGTAATTTTAGTGGACTATAGTGCAACCATTCTCCTAATGTGAAAAATAAGATTTTGCCAAGGGGAATGTACAATTCCTTATAATCTAAATTGTCTCGCTTTGGGGTGAATTTCTTCCAGGTTTCTGCCACCTCAAGAAGCACGACAGCATTCAATACCAATGCCTGACACCTGGCATCGGGCAAGGTTCGAGAGTTTGCGGCCCTATAGAACCCAATGGAACGATGGTGAAACCAGTATGCAGGGCCCCCGACTATTACTACCCGGGGATTCTTGATTATATGACATGCGACGGCGAAAAATGGAATTACGTCCCTCTGTGTGCACTGGGTAAGAATGGATTTAATTTTACTGGCAAATCTGTAACAATCTGTGGAGGTAGGCAGGAAAAATCTTAGTGAACATTTGAATTAGCTTGACTGGGGAAGTATCTCAACTACAGTGGAGATCTCAGTCAAATAATACTGATACAAGTAGTGCTCCTGTGGTATAAACGAGGAGGGTAGCCAAAACTGTCGTGGAGGTAACGAGGTAGCATTGGTAACGCGTCTGCACTACTCCACGTGTAGACGTCCTCACGTTACGATAACCGTTATCAATCAGGTGGAACGTCCGCTTATGTGCTCCTTTACTGGTATAAAATTGGTATTCCATACGTTACTTAGGCTGCTGGCTTTGAAATACACAGGCCGAAGACGGGCAGCAGCGTCTTCGGTGCAACAAAGTCACGCCATTTTTGGCGCGAACTTGTGTAGGCCTATATCCAGCAGTGGACAGCGATAAGCTGAAGTGTGAACTAAAATCAGTAGGTAACCCGTAAAATATCGTTATAAGTATTATTGATGAATGTTATCAATGGTGTTCAATAAAAAGGAACAATTTTTTTTGTATTAGCAGTACTAATTTTTAACTTATTACTGTAATACAAAAGAAAATAGTATTCATTTGCTATAAGCTTTAAGCTTAACTGAGGTAGGGCACAGTAGGAAATTTCCTGCTCAAAATATGGAGCAGCCCGACTGCGGAAGTACCTCGACCTTACAGAAGACCACAGCTAAGTGATAATGTTTTTAAGCAGTGCTGTTTGTTCCTGTTGGTGAGTAATGTGACCAGAGCTCCTGGGGGAAGTTGGGGATAGGGTCTGCAACGCGCTTGCGATGCTTCTAGTGTTGCAGGCGTGAGGCGTCTATAAGCTACGGTAATCGCTTACCATCAGGTGAGCCGTACGCTTGTTTGCCGACCTGGTATATATAATATAATTTTTTTTAGCGCAAACAGTAATTATACGAAAGAGATGATATAGGCAAATATCATACTTGATTGAAATACCATAAGTTGCAACAAAGAATCATAAATGCTAATTGCTATTTAATAAGTAGAAAACGATCTCTGTCAAAACAAATATTGAGGCAGTGGTCTACTCTTTTTTTGCGATAGTATTGTAGTTATAGATTAGGTAAACTGGTAACCTCGACACACGAACCACTGGTTGTAAAAAGCAGAAAGTAACCGATTGCCATTCCATAGCTGTATTAGATACTAGCGACCCGCCCCGGCTTCGCACGGGTGAAATGCTGATTTTTGTTCAATAACAATAAAATATAGCCTACCTATGTCACACCTGAATATTGTAGCTTACTGTTAGTCAAAGAATTATCATAATCGGATCAGTATTTGCGAAGATTACCCCCTACAAACAAAGTTATAAACTTTACATCTTTATAATAATTATTAGTATAGAATTATAGATAGATTGTTGGGTGTCACAGTTACAGAATGCGGCAAAATTACCCCTCCCGATTTACTACTCGTCGCCGGGGGGGACACAGCGTATAAAGGGGAGCTGCCCTGGCACGTGGGGATCTACAGGAAGACGAGCGGCTACGAGCAGATCTGCGGAGGATCGCTGGTCAGCACCGCGACTGTCATATCTGGTAAGCCTGGCCTACCCACGGCTGCTGCCCTGCTGGTGTACGCCGCAACTATTCATAAACATATAATAATAATAATAATAAAAAGAAAGATATACATTCTATGTTTATTGACTACCGCAAAGCTTTCGATTCCGTACCCCACACTTAGCTACTTAAAGTTTTACAAATATATAAAATAAATCCTATTATAATATCATTTCTTCAAGCCTCCATGCAAAATTGGCAAACTAAACTTAAAATAAATCAATCTTTAACTACTGAACCGATTCATATAAAGCGAGGAATATTCCAAGGCGATGCCCTCAGTCCTTTATGGTTTTGCCTGGCTCTGAACCCATTGTCAGACCTTATAAACCTCAGCAAACTTGGGTTCAAGCTGAATAATGAACAAAATAGCACAATATCGCACCTCATGTACATGGACGATATCAAATTATTCGCAACTAATGCAAGTGATCTTTTTAAACTGGCTGACATCACACAACAATTTTCCACAGACATTAACATGCAATTCGGTGTTGATAAATGCAAAATTCTCTCCGTAAAAAAAGGAAAACTTGTACACCATACATATGCACTTAATACTGGCGAAACTATTGAACCGATGAACAAAGTTAGTACATACAAATATTTAGGCTTCAATCAAGCTAGACAGATTAAACAGAAACAGACGAAAATTGATCTCACCACAAAATTCAAACACCGTCTCAACCTCATCTTAAAATCTGAACTAAACTCTAGGAACATTGTAAAAACCATAAACACATTCGCAATCCCTGTACTTGACGTATTCTTTTGGAATAATTAACTGGTCACAAACAGATTTACAAAAGTTACAACGCACCATACATACTAAGCTCACAAAATTTAGGAAACACCACCCAAAATCTTGCATTCAACGACTCACACTACCACGCCAAGAAGGAGGAAGGGGATTAATAGACATTCATAACCTACACAACAAACAAATAACTACACTCCGGCAATACTTTCACACTAAATCAGAACACTCAGCACTACACAGGCATGCAAGCGAAAAAGATAATAAACTTACACCGCTAAACTTACATGACAGACAACTACAGACTAATGAAAAACTAAAGGACCCAAAACAGAAAATCGCTACCTGGGCTGGAAAGTCCCTCCACGGGAGACACCGATCCCACCTCTGCCAAACATACGTCGACAAAGATAAGTCGAACGAATGGCTAAGGAAAGGTGAACTGTTCCCTGAGACCGAAGCCTTCATGTTAGCGATACAAGACGAAGTAATAGCTACACGTAATTACAGGAAACATATTTTAAAAGACCCCAATCAGACTAATGACTCATGTAGACATTGCAATAGTGCCCCCGAAACTATACAACATATAACTAGTTCCTGCAGAAGCATAGTACAGACCGACTACAAACACAGACATGACCAAGTAGCGTCCATCATTCACCAAGAACTCGCACATAAATACAGATTCATAGCCAAAAAACAACCATACTACAAATACAAACCGGATGTAGTTTTAGAAGACAGAAACTACAAAATTTACTGGGACAGGACTATATTAACGGACAGAACAGTGCATTACAACAGACCAGATATTACTCTTCACGACAAACGAAACAAAACAGTTTATCTAATAGACATTGCTATTCCTAACACCCACAATATTCAAACAACAATATCGGACAAACTAACAAAGTATCAGGACCTCGCAATAGAAATTAAAACGCAGTGGAACGCAGATACTGTTCATATTGTTTCCATTGTACTCTCCGCAACTGGAATCATACCTAAAACTCTTACTAACAACTTAAAATCCTAAACATGTCTACCAATCTAACATACACCTTACAAAAAGCAACAGTTCTCAACACTTGCCCTATCACTCGCAAATTTCTGACATCCTCGACAATCACCTCCAACGCAGAACCATCTGCCATACTTGGTTAAGGCTCGTATGGCACATTATTACCTTCTCTTAACAAGAGAAGAGAAAAAGAAAAGTGTATAATAATAATAATATAATAATAATATGTGTGGGGTATCCCTATCGTAATATCTGCCAACGGTTTGATCCCGGTTAGCCTCGCTCACCATCTGAGGCAACTGGGGATCCGGGACGGTTCGCTCGCAGGCAGGATGCAGAAGGCGGTGTTACTTGACTCGGCTAGGATTGTCCGCCGGTTTCTCAGCCTACAGCCCTAACCCCCGGCCGTTTGATCTCCCTGCCGGGGTGTAATCCTCCACCCGCTTATATTTATATGTGTAAGTATATGTAAATTTATTATATTATTCATATAAGTATTTATTATACATATGTATATAATATATATATATTAAACGGGTGGAGTGACAGCGAACATAATAATATAAGTTTATTTCAGACGATGGTCCATACAATGATAAGCATATAAATTAATTTACGTAAGACAAAGAAAATACAACAAAATAAATCAATTTCAAACACAGACAAAGAATTATAATATAAATAAAGCTAAGTATAGGACAAAGTAACAAACATATAATTAAATATCAAATTAAATAAATCTTATAATGTCAATATTAAGTTATGTCAATTTTACATTATATCATTGTCACAATATGTCATGATTGGAAAAAGAAAAGAAAATAATAATACCATAACATAATAAATAACATAGTACCAGTGGCGTGCATAAAGTTTTTAGACAGGGTAGGCAGTCAAAAAAAATTGCGTGCGCACAAAGTACACATGTCAGAAGTGAAACTTCTTTGGCAAACTAATTTAAAAAAACGAATTGAAAAACAAAAATACAATTAAAAATCACCAAATCGATTCCAAATTTCCGATCTATATTATGGCGTTCAATGTATAATTTGAATGCTTGTTTCGATGCGGTTTTTGCCAAAAGTATGTAATTTTTAGTGAAATTGTGCAAATCTACGTAGGTACCCATTACAATTTCAAAGTTTCAAACAGATTTAGAAGTTTCGAATAACAAGAAAAAAAAAATACTTTACTTTCATTAAACACACATCTCCGTTACATATTTCACAAATAAACTTTCCATCACTAATATATATTAATATTTTCACTAATTACATACAAAACAACGCACAAACGAAAAATTCAAAGCGAATACTGAATAATGAAACTGAATTGTCATAATATTACACTGTGCCACTATTGGACGGCGGAAGCGATTGCGTAATCGATTACGCGACCGTGTCAAAAATCATAATTATTGGTACAAACGAGACAATTTGATTTGACAGGTTATTCTTAGGCAGTGCCTCTACCATTGGTTAACCGACCAATGTCAAAAACACAACACTTTGTTCGAATTCCATATGACGCGTGACTTTATAAAATTGTAGGATTATAATTATGTCATTCTGAAATTACTAAGATTTGTATGGGGAGTTTAACTCCGAGTTAGGCTAGTAGTTCATAAAAGGCCCGGCGCGCTGATATCGCATACGTATTATAATTTATACGACGGCGTGTTTTTAAAATTGGAGGAGATTTAAATTGAATTATGGTTTTATGTCTTTTTCAAAAATATTTAATGTTCATGTTTTATATATCATTTTTAGTAAGATGCCAGGGTAGGCAGTGCCTTTCTGCCTATATGTGATGCACGCTACAGCATAGTACAATATACGTCACTAAAATTGTCCTACAGCAAAAGTCATCGTTGACCTATTACTGTACACATCATTTTGTATTGGATCGGACAATCCGTGCGTGAAGCAATCATCCTGAGGATGCCATTGCTGCTGTCTCTCAACCGTCTTAACAATGACCTAACCTTTTGACGAATTAGTGCATGATATCCATCCGTATGAGCCTCGGCAAACATAAGTGACGCGGAGCAATGTGGAGGCAGCTTCAGTAGCATCCTAAAGATGTTGTTGTATTGAACACGTAGGACTCTGGCGGCCCGACGGGTATAACTCACCCATAGACTGCTCGCGTACAAAGATTGGCAATATGCCTTAAACAAAGTTATTTTTACTGAAACGGAGCATCGAACGAATCTACGGGCTATCATATTCCCTCGGACCGCCAGGGCCCTACGCTCACGTTCCAGATCCTCGTCATCGGACAAACTATCCGTCACAATGTGCCCTAGATACCTAAAACTGGTTACATGCTGCAGCTCTACACCGTACAATGTAATTGGAGGAACATGGACCGGCACGCATATACTAGATTTGCCCTTGAAAACGAGTATTTTGCTTTTTTTGTTGTTATATGTAAGTCCATGCTCCAGCGCATACGATGCACAAATATTCAACAACCTTCGAATGGCACCCACCGTCGGACCCAGCAGCACCATATTGTCCGCGTAACTAATATTATTGACACATACGTTGTCGATATAACAACCGGTATGAGTGCTGCTGAGCTCACCGATAAGTCCATTTATGTACAGGTTGAATAGCAAAGGAGAGGTCAGTCCACCCTGCCTGACGCCGCACTCCATACCGTATGGCTCGGACAGAGCTCCATCCCACCTCACCTGGTTCCGCTGGCAGCGATACCATTCCTGAAACAACGATACTACCTCTACCGGCACACCCGCGTTGCCCAGCTTGCCCCAAAGTTTATCATATAGGACAGTGTCAAAGGCTTTTGACAAGTCCAGGAAACACGCGTAAATCGGCGTTTTCCTATCAGTATAGTACTGTACAGCCTGCTTAAGACACAATATAGCACTTTCAGTAGAAAGCCCACTTCGGAAGCCAAACTGAGCTTCATGCAGCTTTATGTGTTTCATTAGAATGTCATTAAGCAGGCCGTCCAGCACCTTGGCCATAATGTTCGCAAGTGAGATGGGACGGTAATTATTTCCATCCGAGACATCCCCAGTTCGGTTCTTAATAATAGGAACTACTATAGTTAATAAGTTCCTCTGGTAAGTAGCCATGGCAAAGACAAAGATTATAAAATTGAGATAGGACGTGTGGCAGGCAGACCCCAGCATACCTAAGATGCTCGATGCTGAGACCATCGTATCCAGGGGATTTACCTCTACTCATACCACTGATAACGCGACTAACCTCCTTCGCTGTAAACCTAACCTTATCCTGATTGCCAATGGTCCCAGCACCGAACGATCGAGACACACCTGTGTTATGCCGCGGTAACACTCTAAAATGTTCACTAAACATATTAGGTTCTCAATTCAATAGTTTTTTTTTTAAATGTATGGTAGCTCAGAACTTTTGACTGGGTGGACCGATTTCAATCAATTTTGTTTTAATTGAAAAGTGTTGCGTGTCATGTGCTCCCATTTAAATTTAATTGAGATCTGACAAGCACTTTTAGAGTTATATCTAATAATGCGTATTTACTTGAGTACTTGACTACTTTTTCGTCGACCTACCTTGTGTTATACCGCATTACTTTTTACTCGGTGTACCGATTTCGATGATTCTTACTTCAGTCGAAAGCTAATACTTTTCATGTAGTCTTGTTTAAATTAGATCAAGATCTGATTACAACTTTTTGAGTTATCTTTAATAGCGCGTATTTACTTGACTATTTTTTCGTCTACTTGTCGATGTAATTGAAGTCGGTTTTTTTTCTTTTGCGAGCAAACACAATTATGTGTGAAACGAACTTGTACTTATGTGTATTGTCCAGCGGCGCACTGCTTCTGGAGTGACAGGACCAAGCTGCTGCCGGCGTCAGTGTTCGCGGTGGCGGCGGGCAAGATGTACCGCCGGTGGAACGACCGCCGCGACTCCGATGCACAGAAGTCTGATGTCAGTTTGTACTTCACTACATTTTATATTTACTACTTACACATATTTATTTCTTAGCATAAACTAACAACCATCTAAGCCCTGACTAATTGACGCCGCGTTGGCGCAGCGGTCACAGCACTGGATTGCGATTGGATTTTGCGCGGGCGGTTGCGGGTTCGATTCCCGCACACGACAACATTTGTATTGGCCATACAGATGTTTGCCGTGGTCTGGGTGTTTGTGCAGTCCTTGTGGGTCTCCCCACCGTGCCTCGGAGAGCACGTTAAGCCGTCGGTCCCGGTTGTTATCATATACACCTGATAGCGATCGTTACTCATAGTAGGGAAAATATCCGCCAACCCGCATTGGAGCAGCGTGGTGGATTAAGCTCCGATCCTTCTCCTAAATGGAGAAGAGGCCTATGTCCAACAGTGGGATATTACAGGCTGTATCGTGATACATATATACATGACAGTCTTAAACTAACTTATCTATATAAAACTAACAATTTAACATTTTTAATTAAACCAAATTACAACACTAAATTATTACTAGATCTTAACTTAATACTACTAATAACCAACTCTACTATAGTTTTGGCACATTGGGATGTTGGTTCAGACAAGATCTGATTGAACAGTCTTCATAACACAAAAGGATTTGTTTACCAGGTACTCGATATCAAGGTGTCACCGTACTTCCAAGGCGCAGGGACCAACTACCAGGACGACATTGCCGTCGTCGTGGTCGCCACTCCGTTCACCTACCGCGCGTCCGTCCGGCCGGTGTGCGTCGACTTCGACGAGAGGTTCAGCGCCGAGCAGTTGAGTGGTTCAGCATTAGGCAAGGTTTGTAAGACTCTAAAAGATGGTTCTCAAAGTTTGAGACTCAAACTGACTACTATGAGCATCCTGAAGAGTATTCTCATAAGGAATTCTTTAAGACCGAGTCCTAAGAGTACTAATATCAATACTGGACTGAAGGTAAACGGACTCTAAGCTAGTTCGTGAATTTATGATGTGATAGTAATTTACTATTCCATATATTGTTTATATTAGTAACATTCAGACACCATATTTTGTATCCAACGCGTCAGCATTATGGTTAACATTCATTTATTATGAGCCATATCGTGGTGGTTTCTTGTCTAAAAATGGCAAAAAAATCTTAGTCGATTTAGGTTTTTTTTTTAATAAGTATATAACTAGGTCAGTAAACAAGCGTACGGCTCATCTGATGGTAAGCGATTTACCGCACCCTATAAACGTCTGCAACACCAGAAGCGTTGCAAGCGTGTTGCTGATCCTACCCCCAATCCCCCCCAGGAGCTCTGGTCACCTTACTCACCAACAGGAACACAACACTGCTTAAAAACAGTATTATTTAGCTGTGGTCTTCTGTAAGGTCGAGGTACTTCCCCAGTCGGGCTGCTCCATATTTTGAGCAGGAAATTTTCTGCTGTTCCCTACCTCAGTTTAAAAGATAACTGCAGAACACTGTTGTTTTACAAACAAATCTTTGGTCTCAATAATTTACAAAGTCTACTCAAAAATTGTAGCTTAAGAGAAAAATTGAAAGGTGTGGTGTAACTAGGTCGGCGGCTGGGGCCTCGTCGACAAGAACGGCCAGCCGTCTAAAGTGCTGAAGGTGGTAGATCTTCCGTACGTCACTGTGGACGACTGTTTCCGGTTAACCCCGAAGAGTTTCGAGGAGTACATCACGAGCGACAAGATGTGCGCCGGCTACATGAACGGTACGTCTCCGACCCCCCGTCCCACGTCACACGTCCCACGTCACACGTCCCACGTCACACGTCACAAGTCACACGCGCTCGGCCCGCAGGCACGGCGCTGTGCCAGGGCGACAGCGGCGGCGGGCTCGCGTTCCCCGCCACGCGGCGCGGCGTGCGGCGCTACTACCTGCGCGGCGTCGTGTCCACCGCGCCCAAGAACGACGACCTCTGCTCCGTGAACTCGCTCACCGCCTTCACCGCGGTCATCAAGCACGAGGCCTTCATCAGGAAGTACATAAACGGTTCGTCTCTTTTATGTCCAAGATAAACGTTGAAAACTAAACGACAAAAAAAAAGAGTACCTACGTAACTTTATGTACTGTAAAGGTCGCCATATAATGTGACATCATATAGCCTATATCCAGCAGACGATTAAGACGCTTCTAATGATACCTCACTTGTGTAAATATGATAACTAGTTTAGGAGATATGAGGAAACAGATAAACATACATACATACATACAAGACCGCTAAACTTATAACCCTCCTTTTGGCTTTGCCATAGTCGGATAAACATTTATAACAAACGTGATATACTTTGTTTTTTACAAATTAAGAATATAGTTCGTAAAATAAATATTAAATACCATCACTACGACTGTTTTACAAAAGTTAAATTGCTGTTTAATTATTAAATTTTCTGTAATAAATCCTAAATACTTATTTGTTCCCGGTTCGTCGGCAGCGTCTTCGGTACGAAGTAATGACACGTGCTCGTGAGTATTTTCAAAACAATTCTTAGAATCACTTTAAGGCGTAGACAAAGGCTCAGGATAATTTTCAATCACTCTGTTTCATTTAGCATGCAACCACTCGATACAGGTAGCTTTGCTATAACTCCAACTTTGCCAAAGACACATTTACGTAAATTTTCCTACAATCAACACAAAGTAAACATGCCATGTGATTCCTTGTACCTTTGAGACTACGTGTATTCTCAACAATTGTAGCCACGCCACTGTTTTCTAAAGGAACAACCACGCGTTGTGTCAAGAAGCATAAACAAAGTTGGCCCTAGTATAGTACCTTGTGATACGCTTTATGTACACTGTGAAATATTACTAAGGCGTTTTTCACTTTAAATCTCTGTCACCTGTTTGTTAATTCCAAAAAAACAGCTGAGTGAAATAACTCTATTGTTATATCCTTCCATACGTGCCAAAAATATCGATATAGATATTATGTTGAATGCCTTCTGTAAGTCTGAAACAAGCCTAGAAGCATTTCTGCCTGTTATCGAGATGCTGAATAATTTTTGATGTTAAGTAAAGAACAGCATCGTCGGTGGATTTATTGCGTCTAAATCCAAATTGTAATTCAGATAAAAGATTGTATTTCTCAATATATTGTGTAAGCGTTTTATTACCTACCATCCCTATCATATTATTGAGTGATGAAATCAGTGAGATAGACCTTAAGTTAGAGGGGATGTTTTAATATTCTTTTTGACGTATTTTTTGATTTTTGGAAATGAGTAATTGTATTCGATCTACTTAGGTTTAGTTAAGGTTCTTAAGACAAAATTTCTGATTTCGAAAGAATTCTCAGTCTGACCCTAGACAAAACTTATGTGATAATAATGAACAGCATAATAAAATTATAGACGAACGCAATTTTCATGATAGCTACGTCTGTCTACGTATAGTCTCGTTGTACCATGTAGTGGTCGGACATCACTAATTCCTACTTTGTTCCATTTCAGAGCAAAAGAATTTAAATGTTGGGATGGCACTTGTATGTCTATGGCTCGCAAGTGCGACGGTGTCATCGACTGCTATGACGGTAGCGATGAGACAGATCCCGAATGCAGCGACGACCAGTGAGTACCAACAATATTGACTTTCAAAACATTCTTAGTACTTGTAGAACAAGAGTTTTAAACCAAAAAAAAAACATAATTATGAAAGAGCTTAGGAACATAAATTATTGAAAACAGTTTTCTATTCAGAATGTAAACAAGGATCAAATAATAATTAGAGACACTAAAATTTTGTAGTAATAATAAAATATTCTTTATTTCTAGATCGAAACTTCAGAAAGGTGAGTGTGTATTTGTACCATAACAGTTAATTAAATACAAGACAGGTTACTGTTCTGACAAAACGGTTGTTGTACTACCAAGGTGCCCAAGAGTGTTAGTAAGGGTCGTCCATTTAATAATACTCTCTCTCATTACTTGTTATTCATATGTCTGTTAAAAAGAATTAACTAAGACAGCAGTGTTTTAAAAACAGTTAAAATTTCAGAAGGTCAAAGAAATAAAATGTCAATATCGAGCATCTACTGTATCTCAAATATCAAATAAGTCTTCATAACAAAATACACAGGTTATTGCAGTCTAAAGGAAGACGAAAGTGTTGAATACAAATGCAGGAATGGAACAGTGACGTGTGGCCCTAAAGTAGCACCAGGCACTGTCGTGATACCGGAGTGTAGGAGACCTAACTATTTTTCTGCAAGCACCTTAAAATACATGCATTGTGTTGATGGTAGGTGGGACTACATCGCCACATGCACACCAGGTAAACACACTTACGATGCCTTCTAAAAACCAATCGTGTCATTCGTCAATATTTTTAATGTGAGTCACAAGACAGAGAAACAAGTTTTGGTTTAGTCTTTTCAAAACCATCCAGTCAAATATGACTGTACTGTAATACAAGCATATCTTTTGTTTTGATTTTTTTATACGACTAAGTCGGCAAACGAATTTATGGCCCACCTGATGGTAAGCTGTTCCCGTACCCTACATCTGACCCTCCCCAGAAGCTCTGGCCACCTCACTAGCCACGGGAACACAACACTTGTATTCCTGTCCTGCCACACTTGAGAGCAGTATTACCTATTTAGTTCTGATATTATGTAAGGTTGAGGTAATTCCCCAGTCAGGCTGCTTCAGATTTTGTGCAGGATATTTCCTGGTGTGCCCTTCTTCAATAACTAAAATAAAACTTTCAGAATGTGGAAAACCTACTCCTCAAGGTGAGGCACTCGTGACGGACGGGAGAAACGCAAAGAGAGGGGAGTTGCCGTGGCACGTCGGGATTTACACGAAGACTACAAGACCGTACACACAGATCTGCGGAGGATCGCTAGTTTCTAAAGATACTGTTATTTCTGGTAAGATTGTTCATACGTTCCTGTGATCCCCTTAAGACGATTACAATAGCTAAACTCTGCGCCAGTTGCGCAGTAAACCGCAACATTTTCCTCCAAAGTTACGCTTAGTGGTCTATGAGCTGATAATAATGGATACATACATAAGATACACAGATATTGCTGTGTGGTTACGGCAGTAAAGAATATAACCATCCCCCTCTCTTCCCGTGGGTGTCGTAAGAGGCGACTAAGGGATAACAAAGTTCCACTACCACCTAGGAACTTAAAAAGCTGTCCGATGGTGGGATAACCATCCAATTGCTGGATTTGAAATACACAGGCCAAAGACGGGCAGCAGCGTCTTCGGTGCGACAAAGCCAGCCCTGCGGTCACCAACCCGCCTGCCCAGCGTGGTGACTATGGGCAAAACACATGAGTTCACACCATTTTTGGCGCGAACTTGTGGAGGCCTATGTCCAGCAGCTGAAGTTACACTATCGCGTAATGGTGATAAGGAAATCAGTGTCTGATCCGCTCAACATAGGAAACATGATGATGAAGTCTAAATATCTTATACACTTGCAATAAATCTTTCAAATAATTTCAAGTCCATCATAAGACTAAAGTTTCACTGTCACTATAAACACTTGATTCTGACGAATTTAACGCAATCATTATGTCATGGTTGAGACTATGTCATCATCGCCGAAATAACGGGAGTTTCAAAATAATTATCGCGGTACGTCCCAAGGAATCAAAGTACACCTTCCCCGACAAAACGTTTTGTATTCGTCAGTTAATATTTCATCTTATTAAACTAACTTGTCATACTAAGGGCCGATTTCACCGATTAAAATAATCGCGATTAGTTCGACGTAAACTCGGTTTACGCGTTTAACGGAGTTTAGAGCTCCAAATTGCATTTCACCAACATAAACTAAACGCAGTTAGAGAATAACTGAGTTTAAATTCTGAACGACCGATTTTTGGCGTTTAGCTGTGTAAACGCGTTTTGTCTAGAGCTTCTAACGGTCTAACCTATTAAAAACAAATCTTGTCAAGTTGTCATATGATATATTCTGATACTCGAGTTTATAGTATTGTATTATATTATAAAAGCGTAGTTAGCGTAGTTAGTAGCGGTATTTCAAAGATGGAAAGAGCATTGTCACTAGCTTTTGAGGAAGACGAAGAGGATGAGTGTGTTCGTCGCCCAAGGCGCCCGAGATGGATACGTGAGAGAGAAGAACGCTTCGACACTCTTGATGATCAAGACTTCGTAACAAGATTCCGTCTCACGAATTCAACAGTCCTGTCTGTACTGGAGTCTATTGAGGATAAATTAGAGTTTGCGTCCAATATGAATAACAGTATATCTCCGATCAACCAATTGTTATGTGCTCTGCGTTTCTACGCAACTGGGTGCTACCAAATAGATAAGATAGATAGATAAAAATGACTGCTAATATAATATAATATCATTACTAGCTGACCCCGCAATTGTTCTTATGAAAAATAAATTTATCTCAAACCTCATATTATAATATACCTATCATTACTAGCTGACCCCACAATTGTTCTTATGAAAAATAGATTTATCTCAAACCTCATATTATATATATTTCATTACTAGCTGACCCCGCAATTGTTCTTATGAAAAATAAATTTATCTCAAACCTCATATTATAATATATCATGACATCTACGCTTAAATTTAAGGCGATGTTCACGTTTTATGTCACCAACCTTCGTTTTCGTAAACGCGATTCAATTGTAGCTGGTGAAATCCGTTTAACGAAAACCAAGATTAGAATCGAACTATAAACTCGATTAAGCAAAACGTAGTTTTATTAAACTTAGTTTCCAATGCAAACGGTGAAATCGGCCCTTACTTGTCTTAGCGGCGCATTGTTTCTGGCGGGGCACAGAACTATCGAGTCCTTCAGATTACGCCGTGGCAGTTGGCAAGATTTACCGTCCGTGGGACTTCGCCGGTGACGGAGACGCGCAGAAGTCCGATGTAAGGTTGAACTAATAATGCTTTTTAAAACATAATTTTCACGGTAATGTTTATGATAATAATGATAGTAATGCTTATGATGGTTACATCAAGCCCGGAGCTAGAGAGAACGGCCAAACACTAATGGAATATACAAATATACCTCTACTTGTCCACACACACACAAAACCCTTTCTTACGAAGGTCCTAACTAAAGGAAGGTAGGTACAAACTGATATATACTGAGGTACAGCAGAAAATTTTCTGCTCAAAATATGGAGCAGCCTGACTGGGGCAGTACCTCGACCTTACAGAAGATGACAGATAAACAATACTGTTTTCAAGCAGTATTGTGTTCCTGTGGTGAGTAAGGTGACCAGCATTCCTGGGGGGGATTGGGAATAGGGTCGACAACGCGCTTGCGACGCTTCTGGTGTTGCAGGCGTCTATAGGCTACGGTAATCGCTTACCATCAGGTGAGCCGTACGCTTGTTTGCCGAACTGGTTGTATATCTAAAAAGATGCTGTAATGAGAAAGCTACTAGCCAGCTCAAAGGCCAAATGCAAGATAAATTCTATGGCAATAATAACAGATTCATATCAACAATTTTTTTTTTCGAGTGACCAGACCACAAAAACCATGTACAGATGTACTAGCCCGTTGGCGCAGTTTATAGTGGCCCTACTTTCTGTTCCGCGGGTTGCGGATTCGATTCCCGCTGTAAGCTGTGAGTCTGGGTGTAATATTTGTATTTATACATATATGTATTATTTCAATGTAAATTTATCAAAAAAAAATTAGTATCATTTATTATAATATTTATTTTTAGTATTTTGAGATTGTACACGCTAATTTTGCGATTATTTTATAATTTTCCTGTGGGAGGACTACTAGAAAGAGATTCCATCATGGAATAAGTAGTGCCTTTGTACCAGCATTGTTTATAACTGTTATGCCCTATTGTTGTCTAGTGTACATGAATTGTTAAATAATAATAACAGTTACAACAGTCGGCTGTTACCTCTGCACTGACCTGTCGTATGGATATGTTAACCTTTATTCTTTTCCTTATTTTCCAGGTCGCGGCAATAAAGGTTCCTGACCTCTTTCGAGGAGCAGTCACAAATTTTCAGGCAGATGTCGCTATCCTTACTGTTGCAACACCGTTTACATACAAGCCATGGGTGCGACCGATCTGCCTCGACTTCGACTACAATTTCCATAAGAGCCAGTTAAAAGGAAACAACTTGGGAAAGGTATCATACAAAACGTTGAAAACATTTTTTTTTTTTTTTATAGTTAGATAGGCTTGCGTTTGACCACTATTCCACCTGATCTTAAGTGAGAATGCGGTCTAGGATGGAGCATGATTGATCTTATTATTATTATCAAACTTGATCTCTGCCTAGTTTGATAACTAATATACTCGTATGTATGTAATATAGTAAGTTATAATTGACTAGCCCGTTGGCGCAGTATGTAGTGAGTGACACTGCTTTCTGCTCCGGGGGTTGTGGGTTCGATTCCCACTGCGAGTCTAATTATTATGCGAATAATTATTCTGCGAATGTTTCACTTTTTGAAACCGACCTTTTCTCCTGTTACCATATCTATAGATGGTTGGGAAGGGTTAAAATTAAATTAGCATTGCTTGCGATAACTACCGGGGTCGGGCACCTTTTGCTTTCCGAGACATTATTATTATTATTATTTATTCTTAATGTACACCGAAATACAGACACATATAAAGAAAGATACAATACAAGATGTACAAAGGCGATCTTATCGCTAAAGAGCGATTTCTTCCAGATAACCTTTGGGCACAGGACACGATACAGTAGCAGCGGTTAGAAGTGTGCACATATTAAGGAGGAAAAAAATCAATAATAAATAACATAAACTTAAAATACATACATGTAAACAAGTAGATATTTTAGAATAGAATATATAATACACATATACCTACATACATACATACATATATATATATATATATATATATATATATATATATATATATATATATATATATATATATATATACATATAAATATATACAAATAAATATATACAAATAATGTAAACTACAAATAACGACAGTTATGACTTAATGAGCGACAGATAATGTTTTTTAAGACGTTGCTTGAAGCAAGCTTGCGTTTGAGCTTGTCTTATTGAGAGCGGAAGAGAGTTCCACAGGCGGACAGCATTAACAGTAAAGGAATTGGAGTAGAAGGAGGTAGAATGGGAAGGAGTTTTCAGAAGCAAGTTGGATTCAGATCTAAGAGAACGTTCATGGGAGTCGGAAAGAAACGTAAACCGTTCTTTAAGGTAATGAGGGGCATTAGGATTAAAAAGAACACAGTAGAGTAGTGTAAGTACATGGGTATTCCTGCGAAGGCGAATTGGGAGCCACTTGAGTTTACTGCGAAAATTGGAGACGTGGTCATATTTACGAAGACCAAATATGAACCATATACAGAGATTTTGAAGGCGCTCAAGCTTATTTAGTTGCTCCTCTTTGAGATCCAGGAAACACGTATCTGCATAGTCAAGGATTGGTAAAAGTAGTGATTGTGCTAACGCAATTTTGGTAGGCAAGGGAAGAAAGTACTGAAGTCGACGGAGTGAACCAATGGCTGCAAACAATTTCCGGCTAAGCTGAGTTAAATGAGGTGACCAAGAGAGATGTCGATCGAAAGTTATTCCTAGGTTTTTCACATTATCACTAAAATTCAAAACAACGTTGTTGAAAAGTACAGGAGGTACAAGTAGCCAATCAATGCTACTGACTAGTTTAGGGCTACCCACGATAATAACTTGAGACTTAGAAGGATTAACGCTTAACCCGTACGAGCTACTCCATTTAAAAATAAGGTCCAAGTCATTATTCAGTTGGTAAATACTTGTGGGTAGATCAGCCAGCTTAGAATGAGTGTATATTTGAAGGTCGTCTGCATACAGGTGATAGAGAGAAGATAAGTTTGAAGTAACTGAATTTATAAATAAAGAAAAAAGAAGAGGAGACAACACGCCACCTTGCGGTACGCCAGCAAATACGTTAGCCCAGTCAGAGAAAGTATCTTGAACTTGCAAACGCTGCCAACGCCCATACAAGTAACTTTGAAACCAGTCAATTACCGATGGAGATATGTTAAAGGAACCTAACACAGACAACAGTATATCGAAGTCCACAGTATTAAAGGCATTACTAAAGTCAAGCAAAGCCAGTACCGTAAGTTTCCGATCGTCCATTGCGTGTCTGATGTCGTCAGAGATTTTGACAAGAGCTGTTACCGTGCTATGACCCCTCCGGAAGCCGGATTGAAAAGGATTTAGAAGATTGTTTAAGGAAAGGAATGATATTAGCTGTTGGTGAACAAGACGCTCTAAGACCTTGGACAGGAAAGGTAGGATAGATATTGGGCGGAAATCGGAGAAGTCAGATGGATTGGATTTTTTAGGTAAAGGAATGATATGAGCGTCTTTCCAACACGAGGGAAAAGTACTAGAAGCGAAGGAATGGTTAAAGATATGGGTTAAGGCAGGAACTATGTAGTCAATGATAGGGACGATCATTTTCCGGCTAATGGAGTCACAGCCTACTGCATTGGAGCTGACAGCAAGTATATTCTCTTTAACACCACATTCAGATAATTGACTAAAATTAAAAGATGAAAACTCATTGTGTCGGACATTGTGTCGGAAAGCAAAAGGTATTGTGTGAAACGTCAAGTTTTAGTCATTTTTGAATATGTAGCCTTCGGCCCTTGTAGTACGGGATCCCTAGTACATATTTAGTTGGTTAGTTCTGGTTAGTAATAATTTTTGATAAATTCATGAAAAATTGATTTTTTTTCTGATTTTTTTTTTAGTTAGTTAATATTTATATAATTTGGTGGTAATATTGTCCAACAAATTGCGTGGTACGTTATCTCGGTCCTACGCTCACTGCTGCTCTATCTCCTGCTAACTCTATTATCTACCACAATCGGGAGTTTTCGAAGAGGAACTTTTTGTTCGTCTCATCAAAATGAAGCTACTCCCGGAAAATTAGCTTAATAGTAATCAGGTGAAAAATATGTACTGGGGATCCCTACCTATTGTGAAACTTTCACTTCTACACAGAGCCAGTCGCTAAAGTGAACAATAACAAATTCAAGTCTTAAACAATTTAAAGCTACGTGAAGCGAATGACAACAGTTTAATTACGAAAATATATAATCTTTATATCGAGGAACAGGGTGTTAAGTTCCTCATCCGCCACCCCAAAGGGAGGATCCTTCAACCAGACGGATGTTGTGTCTGGTGGGCTACTGCCCCGACGGTTGTTGTCGGGTTCTTGTATATATAGTTGATGTTCTTCTTGCACAGGACAATGGTAGTGTAACTATTATGGTACTCCTTGATTTTTCTCGAGCATTCGACGCTATTAATATTGAACTGCTCCTGGCCAAACTACGTTTTTACGGATTGAATGAGGCATCTGTCCGGTGGTTTGAGAGTTACCTACAAAATAGATCGCAAATCGTGGAAATCAAAAGTGGTCCGGGAAATGTGATTTCGTCACGGCGTAGTCCAATTAAAAGAGGTGTCCCGCAAGGCTCTATACTGGGGCCAATACTGTTTGGTATTTATTCGGCTGATGTAACCAAATGTATAGAAAATTGTAGATTTCATATATACGCAGACGACATACAAATATATCTGTCTTTTAAGCCACATGAACTTAATCATTCGTTGACTAAAATTAATGACGATCTTGACCGCATCTTTAACTGGGCTCAGTCGAACGCGTTGGTCCTGAATGCGACGAAAACAAAATATATTGTTCTCGGAACACGTCGGCAAGTACAGCTTGTTAGGATGAGCGGCCCAGATATTCTTATAAATGGTACTAGATTAGAATGTGTGTCGGAAGTACGAAATCTTGGTCTCATATTAGATGAGCACATGAGATTCGAAAAACACGTGTCTGTAATAATTCGTAGTTGCTTCTATCGTCTAAAAGTTTTATATCGTATCAGAAATTCAATCGATGAACAGACGCGCATTAGACTTTGTGAAACTTTCGTGCTCTCCAAGTTCAACTACGTTGACTCTGTAATAGGACCGAGGCTGCTGGAGAGGACTAAAAAATCGATACAACGTGTGCAAAATGCATGTGCACGTTATTGCTTTGATATACCGCGGCGAAGTCACGTCACTCCGTACATAAATGAGGCGTCTATGTTGAAGATGGAAAATCGTAGAAAGTTGCACCTGGCTACAATGCTCTTTGGCATTGTTAAGTACAAGGTGCCCGTATATCTCTTTGACAAGTTGAGCTGGGCAAGAGACGTTAATACTTCGCACAACACTAGATCCCAGAGCTATGCACTGTGCATGCCCATTCACCACACAGCGGCATTTCGAGGCAGCTTTAAGTATGCTGCTACGAAATGCTGGAACAACCTCCCGCCACCTCTTCGAAATATCAGTACGCAGCCGAATTTTAAGCGCCATTATAAGCGTTATCTGTTAATAGAGCAAAAAAATTTGTTATAGTTTAGTGTGCGCATTTTATATTAAGTTGTATATTATTTTATGTATTTGTGGTATTGGTGCGTATGCGGGTCTGAGTGGATGGGAGTGTGATGTGTGTGGGAGCGTCGTGTTCAGGATCTATGTATGTTTATGGCATTGTGAGACAAAAATAAATGAATAAACGTATTTAAGGTGTCGATAATTATATTGTATGTCTATGTACTTAACGATAGTTATATATGGAAGTGTATGTGTATGTGTGTGTTTGTACGTGTGTGTGTGCGTGTGTATGTGTATACATATATGTATGTGTATTTGTATGTATGTGTATACTATGATGCATATTGGATTCATTTAGGTATATATTGTTGTTTAAGCATCTAAAAGTATGCTTAATATTCGTATATGTGTAAGTATATTTTATGGTTTTACATTTATTATCCCATTTCCACTGCCGCCGGAACGAAATTAAAAAAAATCAGTAGGTGGTCCTGAAAATCGGTGTTAGGGTTTATCCCTGACTGAAGCCGAGGACTTACCTTTTTGTGAGACACGCTGCTACCTTCAGTAGTGAGTATTATTTTATTTTAAATGTTTTTTTCTTCTCGTCAATTTTGATTATATTGTAGTATTTTTTTTCTTTTTATTGTTATTATTATTCCTTTTTATTTATAGTTATTTCCTCCAAATTTATTTTGATGTTTTTTCTTATGTACCTACTAATCTTTATCTTTTGTTCATGGTATTGTATTGTATTGCAGTGTGTTTCACAAATAAAGTGCTTATTATTATTATTATTATTATTATTATAGTTCATTCGCTCAGGAAACTTCGATAGCACGATTTAGAATCGTCAGTTCGTATGTGGCTCGATAGATGTCGCCACACTACGTAACGTTTGGATGGACACGTTTGTATTTCTAACCCACTCTGATATTTATTATTGTGTCAATTTCACCATATTTAATGATAATTATCAATCAGATTTCCGGTTGGGGTGTCACCGACAAGAATGGAACTTTTTCAAACGTTCTGAAAGTGGTCGAGTTGCCGTTTGTTGATGCAAGAACCTGCTTCGACAAGCTGCCCGATGGTTTCAGAAACTACATCACTAGTGACAAGTTCTGCGCCGGATACGACAACGGTATGTTAAGTGCTTATGTGTTTGACAAGTCGAAATTGAAGTAGAGTCCGTTTAACTACTACTACTACGAGTACTATCACTACTACTACTACAGCCTATCACAGTCCACTGTTGGACATAGGCCTCCATAAGTTCGCGCCCGACATTATGACGCTCACTCACGTGTTTTGCCCATAGTCACCACGCTGGGCAGGCGGGTTGGTGACCGCAGGGTTTTGTCGCACCGAAGACGCTGCTGCCCGTCTTTGGCCTGTGTATTTCAAAGCCAGCATGGATGGTTATCCCGCCATCCGTCGGCTTTATAAGTTCCAAGGTTGTAGTGGAACTGTGTTATCCCTTAGTCGCCTCTTACGACACCCACGGGAAGAGAGGGGGTGGCTACTGGCTACATTCTTTAGTGCCGTAACCACACAGCACCGTTTAACTAACGTATAATATTGATACTACGGATAGTTGTCCATTTTACTAATCGATAGCGACCTTGTCTTGTCTTGTATTGGACGGCAAGTCGGCACAGGCGTGAGATAGCTGCGTGTGTGAACACTTATATGGTAAGAACGAACTTTATTTTTGAGACCGATCTCGTCCAGTCACCCATGATCGCGATTTGTAGTGATAGTAGTATATATATTTACAGAATTGTTCCGGAGATTCGAAACCGCGATCTTCCGAACCACATTTGCGTATCATATTTATTTACTAAAATCTCGACTTAAAGAACTAACATGAATTTATGACAAGTCAGGCCTTTTTGCATATGACTGGGGTGGCAAACGAGCGTTACTGTTGGATTTTGTTCAGGTTGTATATGGCAGGATATATCCTCCTTCTATATCACTAGGTCTACGGCCAAGTTTACGGCCCACCTAAATGTAAGCGGACGCCTGCAATACCAGAAGCATCGTAAGCGCTTTGATGACCCACACCCCGTCAGGGACATAACTCTGCTTGAGAGCAATATTATTTAGCTTTGATTTTCTGCAAGGTTTAGGTACTTGCCAGTCAGATAGCTCATAATATTGAGTAAGATATCAAAGATATGTCCACCTGTGCCCTGTATCAGTAAAAGCCTCGTTGTCTCCAGGCACGGCGGTGTGCAAGGGCGACAGCGGCGCCGGGCTCGCCTTCCCCGCCTCAGACCGCGGCGGGGCGCGCTACTACCTGCGCGGCGTGCTGTCCCTCGCGCCGACAGACGAGAACTACGAATGCAACGTGAACACACTGGCCTTATACACAGATATCATTCCACACGGAATTTTTATCCAGCCGAATCTCGTCTTATAATATAATAATTATAGTAGTCTTAAAATATAGTATAACGACCATCATACAACTATTTGTTTATTTTATTTCGTCTCAAATGCTTGGCCGAAATTCGTCACAGATTGCATATCCTCTCCGACACCATCAAACTCATGTGAAAACAGGAAAACTTCTATGCGGGCAACGAATTTTCATAAAATTTTCTTTTTGTTTTAATTTTAATTTATTTGATGATGTAAACAAAAAACTATCGTTTTTAAGTTTTCGCAATAGGTAATTGTTCGTACTCCTTTTTCCGCTTACTTAATTGTATTTTTTCTCAAATAAAAAATTATAACTTTAAATTACATCGACAAATATACCTACTCGTAGTACAATACACTATACGAGGCGTAACTCAAAAATTACTCATTATATCTCTCTGAATTTAAAATAGAATCATACAGCAGCTTTTGAATAAAAAAAACTCAGGCAAGCGCGAGTCGGACTCGCGCACCGAGGGTTCCGTACAAAGCTGTAGGTATAGAAGTAAAAATATTGGTAGGTATTTTTGTAGCTAAATGAAATTTATGCTTTTCGAAAATTTTCTTTATCCGTGCTATAAGACGTTGCTTCGTATTAAATTTCAAAATTCTGAGTTCATAGGAAGTACCCTGTAAATTTTGATTCCCTTGCGAGTGTTGAAAGCTTACAGCATAAACGGCTGTATCTTTTAACTGCGTTAGCTTAGAACAGTACACTTGAGTATTTGATATGAATTGAAGTTCATATCATTCCAGCTTGACACCTCCACGGATTCTTGAAAAAAAGGGTTTTGACTGACAGACGGACCACAAAGTGATCCTATAAGGGTTCCGCTTTTGCCCTTTGAAGTTCGGAACCCTAAGCACAATCACCATAACCAGCACAAATAAAAAATTATGAGTTGGATGACCCGTGCGTGCCAGTGGCCAAATGTCGCAGGGTTATTGCTAATCTTCCCGTATCTTTAATTCGTTTTATTTTTTATTTTTGTGTTACCCACTCATGAGTAAATTATTAAAAAAATTTAAAATCATATCAAAAGTTCCCGTATCTCTTAAATTTTACGCCAGATTAATATACCTACTACTTACGGACAACTATCTTCAAAAATCATAAACTCTTCCAATACTTACAGCTGACGTGTCGCATTTGGATGCACTGGATCACTTTCTGTTAGGATGGTTGGCAGAGAACCTAGATAAGTGTTTTTTCAAACATAGGTACACTCTGGAATAGTGGTGCGTGTAGTCGCTAAAACACCGTCGGTTTGCGGGTTCGATTCCCGTTCGGGATGTAGGTATATTTGTATTTATACAAATATTTATTTTCGGTTTGGATGTATGCCTTGTGGGCATCCCCACTGTGCCTCGGAGAGCGCGTTAAGCCGTCGGTCCCGGGTGTTATCATAAATACCTGATAGCGATCGTTACTCATATAAGGGAATCTATCCGCCAACCCGCAGTGGACCATCGTGGTTGATTCCACTCCAATCCTTCTCCTACATGGAGAAAGAGGCCTATGCCCAGCAGTGGGATGTAACAGGCTGAATACAATGTACTATTCTTAGGAAGGGGTGTTTATCGTCAATAAAAACTCAAAGATGCTATTCAAAGTTAGTTTATTTGCAGTAGTGTTGCACAGCGAGGGTCACACTGAGCTCTCGACAGCCGGCGACAGCGCCGATGTGTAAACAAGCGCCATCGACAGTTACATCACTAGTACACGTGTTCGAGCAAATTATATCGATACCGGTAACAGAGGACTTGGACATCACTATCACGTTACAGACAATTACACATTTATTGAAATCAAATTATATTGAATATTGTCAAATAAGCTAAAAATCTAAGAGTTCTTATATTCTAAACAATATCAGTGATATCACATCTGCGACAGCGGTTAGATGACGGACTGGTAAATAAATAAATAAATATTTATTTATTTACCAGTCCGTACAAAGATGAAAATATTTTTAAAATTCATAAACTTGGTCCTGTGACTTTTAATAGTTTAATACATTTCAACGCGAAGGTAACGGGCACAGTTGGGTAATATTTATTTGGGCAGACTAGTCATTGTAGTAAATAAATAAAAAAAGGATTATTAATTCATTTATATTTCGTTAAATGGTTACGTTTTTTTTAATTCAAACAATTCGTATATAGGTACACCTAAAATAAAAACAACAACCCAACTAAGATATTAATCAAACTCTTTTTGCCATATTGTACATTTAATTAATTGAAAAATACAAAAAAAATACTAATAATTATTGCATCTTATAAAACTCCACAATAAATTACAAAACAATTAAAAATAATGCACGAAATTTTCTGGAGCCCAAAGTTAAGCATAATTTTGCCCATCTCCTTCTTACTATCATGGGAAAGCATTTAAAAAACATTAATAAACAAATATATCTAAAACACATTATTATTGAATTCATTTATTGATCGCATGAGAAGATTTGTATAACGATACATCAGATATTAACATGTATAATTCTGATTTCTTCTAAATTGTACAAAATCTTGAAATTAACTAAAAGTTCTATTGTACGATACTCTGAAACCTCTGGGCGTTAAAAGCGTTTATACCTACTTGTGTTAGTTGAAGATATGTATCTATTTGAGAGACAGATTCGCGAAGACGTCACAGCCCTATTCGGTTTCAGAGTCCGAACAAAACAAATAAAAATATGGACAAATGCACACAAATACATGGGGTTTATAAGATTTTTTCCATTGGGCGTTTACAATCAAGTTAATATTAAACGCTAATTATAAAAGATGGGCGTGGAAGAAGACTATAGTATTTTAAATAATATATTCAAGGCTTTCTTCGTATACTTCATATTAAGACATCGCGCCTAAGTGACAGAGGGCTGGCTTTGGTAACACTTGGCCGGTCGCACGGTGGAACATTGCCCTAACTTGATCACACTTTATTATTATATAAGTATTTAAAGATATTTAGTCAAGGATAGTGCAAAACATATTTCTTCTTGTGAGAATTATATTATTGTAATAGTTATTAGTTCGAAATTTCAATAATCTTTTGCAGACGCATATTCGCACCATCCTCAACTTTACAATCTGCATTATGATGTATTTGCTATTCAAGCTATCAAAACAAAATTATTCCACTGAATTAATATTGATAACTTAACTATTATTCTGACATAAATATACCTACTACATTGCAAATACATAGTTTTTACATAAAAGTCGTGAAATCACATAAGATTGCTAAAACGACAGAGACGCCATTCTGCTAAATCAATTACCTACTAACGGCGATCTAACGTAAATATGCAAGTTATTGGTTACAAATTAGTATAACTTGTACACTAAATACTGCTATCTATCATTATGACAACTTTGTTAACAAATATGCGTCTCATTTGGACAAGTACGGTTAGGTGACAAAGTTTCGTGCGACCGACTGAATCATTACATGTACCTTGTGCCAACAATGTTAGAGCGTTCCAAAGCAATATAAAACTCATTATCTACTATTAAATTCAAGTTTGGTGTTTTCACGCTGACGCGAGGAGGTAGCTTTAATACGAAGTAGACTTCGACTGGAGAGGGAGGACGGTGTCCATGAAAATAATTACTTTATATACTATACTTTATATAATATATAATTACTTTAATTTGTATTTCGTCACAATGTTCTGCGTGTTGTCGACACGTCCGCTCTCTTCAGCCGAAGTTTCCAATTTCAGGATAATGACTATCGTCTAATTGAATTGTTTTATAAGAATTTCTAAACGCTATCTCCGGAGCAGGGCCGGATTAGGAGAATACAGGGCGTCAGATCAGGGGCTTTTTAATACAAGGGAATACAAAATATTAAGAAAAAAAACTTTTCAAACAGTTGTTTAAGCATTTCCACAATATTTGTACTAACATTATTATATTTTTTTAATATTAAAAAACAATGTATTTACACTCATTCACTTAAATACGTAAAACATTAATTAATAAGATGATTACAAGTTAAAAAAAAAACTATTTTACTTGAAAAATAATTAGTACCTCCACCCATTTAGGCAAGGGCCCAGACCTCCCGAGCCGGCCCTGCTCCGATACTCTCAGTTACACACTAGATGTAAAGGCCAACACGAGCAACTCACACCTACGACCACACACCAGTGCCGACACAAACACAAGCCTACTGGAACATACACGTCATACTTAACTCTTTGCTATATCGTTAAGAAAATAGTAACGCTTTACAAAAAGTATTTATTTATTTACTTTTTAATATAAATTATTCATTCCGAAATGAAGAGCAATCATTAGCGTAGCCAGGGAAAACAAATGTCATTAATCTTGATTCAATAAGAACCTGTACGATTGAGAAATAAAGCGATCGACATTTTAAAAAAATCTGTCACACAAAAACTACATACAAGACTTCCTTCCCCGTTAGAAACAACGAAATAACGTCGGCTACGCCAATCCACTATACAGCAAGCAGTATCTCAACCGCGTCCCGGTATCCTAACCCCCCCCCCCCCTCCCCCAGTGACCCCAGTGACCCCACAGGACGCGGATCGTACAACACTCTACTACCACTACGTTAAATATCATCGTAATTAATTCGTATAGAAAAGTTATTGCATGGAACGCGCCGCGACGCCTCCCGACGTACTTATGTGCTTTACAATAATTATTTCTTTTCATTTATAAACTTTACTTATCTAACACTTACTACCTGCTTTATTTAGATTCGAGGAAGCAGGCCGAGGAGTCTAGACTGGGTTGAACTGAGCTAGTATTGAGTGACAACGAGTAATTTGATAAATACTCGATAATGCTTAAAAATCTTTCGTTTCTTGGCCGAGTGATATCTAGCTAATTAACTTGACTAAAGTGACATTGTTCAAATTTCGTCTCTTTTCTCTACTTTCATCCCTATTTTTTTTTTCATATTAAGGGAAAGTAATGTTTTCTTTAAATTCGATTAAGAATTAACCCTATCGCTCCAGAAATGATGTAATTCTGAAGTTACAAAAAAAACAATTGAAAAAAACCCCCTTTCTTATTCCTAAGTCACTCGGTCCGCGACTGTACTCAGACTAGCTAACTAGACTAGCTAAACTAGCTCAGACTAATTTAAACTAGGCTGAAACTAGCTCTCTTGGAGGAGAAGTCTGATGGCCTTTTCGCCGAGGCCAGCCAGTCGCTGGAGGGATCCTGTTGCCTGCAGATCCGGGACCCTCCAATTAAAGCGGCTGAAGGCTCCCGCAGGGGGTTTAGTGCGGTAGTGGCACCCCCAAGTGCTGAGTCCGACATACGGTCTAGGACAGCCTACCCGGGCGTCCTGGATATCACCCGTAAATGGGTTACCCTGCGATATCAAAAAAAAAGGCTGAAACTAGCTCAGTGCCGACCAGTCACAACCGGTTCAGTGGCGAGGACGGGGCGGACGTCTGGACGAAGCGGAACGACAGAAGACAGCTCGCTACACGCGAACATTTATATTAAAGTCATGCAAAAATATTCATATTATGATCACTATCTTACACGACTATGTACATGCGCTACTCTACGTGGACTGATCTCGTAGGAAGCGGTGCCCGGACGGCTGCCGGTGACTTATTCAAGTTTGGCGACACCATCTAAGCGCGTCACTTACCATTCATTTCAATTCAATGTTAAACTGTAAAATTACAGTTAAAATTAATTTTGGCCTTTTTCACCAGTTGTGAATTACGTTATTTGACGTAAGACGATACAAATAGACTTTGAAAGCGGGAGGTAGAGAAGGCCAGTAGGACCCGATTCTGTTCAATTAATAAACTGCAACTTTAATATTATATATTGTATGCGAATAGAAATATCTCATAAATATAGTAGAATTCGATGGTAAAAAGAAAAATGATCAAAAACTTTTTACTGTCCGATACTGTCAGTGAAATTTAGAAAGTTAATATTTGACATTGACATTTACATCCGCCATGTTTATTTCTAGAAAATACGACTGCACATATGGCAGAATGTTGCACAACGGACTGTTGTGACATGGTTGTGACGCCGACATGCCATAAATTTAACTTCACTGCACATAATTATTATTATTTTTCGTTAAAATTGAAATGAATCACAAGTCACAAAAACGGGGATACGAAGATATTTATAAATGCAGTGCTATTAATGTATAATTGTAAATTCGGCAGCCGTCAACGATGAGCGTTTAATGATAAAAAAAAATAACGCCTACATGATCACTCTCTATACATATTTTACAGGATCTCGTAGCCCTAGCGAAGTTATATCACCTAGCTCTAGCATATACAATGTTTAGTCCTGGAATAGAATCATTACTGGATATCATCAGGCGTCACATCTCATTACATATTTGTGACGTCATATTGTGACATGCCATAACGCGGCATTCATTTTCCAAGTCAGTAGAGACCGCCAGGCGGCTTCAAAGCGCACTCTTGATGCGTCTTGCGACATTTTGTATTATTTTATAGTTTATTTTTAAGGAAAATCGTAATTAATTGTTATTTTAGTTTAGGTATACCTATTACAGCTCATATTACGCCAAAGTTTTCACCATTTTTAAATTTTTGACCGTCTGACTGGCGTTTGTCTTTGTCTCTGGCATAGATCTAGTAACTTTACTAGATCTATGGTCTCTGGTTAACATAAGTCAGGAATATTTTATAAACTAGTTATGATGAGAAACCTCAAACGATGGCTTAAGTCGCGCTATATCTCGGTCGAAGATGACCCATACATCAGATAATAATGTGGCACTACTGGTGTCATCGAAGTTTATCGTATAATAGTTTTGACATTTAATAAAGGGATATTATTAATTGCATAACAAAAAACTGATCACCCAGCAATATAATTATATCCATCAATAAAATGATTTTTACAACAAATATATTATTTCAAGCAAGTGAACCAATTGATTATTATCATCAAAACTAACGTTATAAATATTTCGAAAAATAACATCTGCTTGCATTTTTCACTCAGATATTAGAAAAAAAAAATTGGTTGTCTGTAAAGTTGGTTTACTGACGATAGTTTAACGTGACAGCGTCATAACAAAACATCTCCTCGGACGCATAGGCCAATCGAGTGGAAGAGAGATAGATGCGGCGCAAGCGTGCAATGAGCGTAACGGGACAAAGAGCGTAACGCTACAATGAGTCATCCTTTTTCGTGAATGCCGCCGGCTTTTATCGATTGATTAGACGTTGTCACGTCAAAAAATTCAATTATTATATATAGATTATTTTTTCAAATAAAATGCTGTTCCACTTGCAATATGTGATAAAAAATTCAACCTTTGTTTTATAAAGTAATGATGCAATAAGTTAACTGTGCGCTAGTCATTATTAGATGTACGGTCATAAAATAGCTGCACATATAAATAAATAGCGATTAGCTACGAACATAAATTGTTGCTAAAATAGTAATATTTTGATGTAACTATTTTGCTGTGCAATCAGTATTTTCGCTTAGAATTGGGATTTGTTCTTAGTACAGAATGAATATTTTTGATTTGCAATTAAATACCACACTTTAATAAATATAATATTTTTAGTATTATATTGATGTTTTTTAAGGTTTACAAATTTTTATTAGAATTTTGATATGTACAAGACTTACAAATAGTGCTGCAGTATTTCAAGAAACTGCAGAATCATAGAAAAGTCCATTTTTAATTTACGACTATTCTTTCGAAATACTAATTATTATTGTGTCACAATTCTGCTGCTCAGCACAGTACTTTTTAGAATTTGTCTGTTTTGTGTGTGTGTGTGTGTGTGTGTGTGTGTACAAAGTATTAAACAGATGATCAATGAAGCAAAGGTCATAACAAAATACTTTAAAATTTTTAACATTTCAGTGTTACCTCAACATATTTTAATTCATCTTTAAAAAAAGTGTGTGTCAGCTCCGACGCACGACTGGAGTTTACTCCTTCAGGTCGACTGTCTAAATAGGCACAAAAAGGCTTACTTGTCTAAGAAAAAGATTAATACCATATCACATGGTAAATAAACGTATCAAATTTAGAAAATGTCGTAACGAGGTCATTCGTTCAACAGATTTTACTCCTCATATTTTTTTCATACCGGGGGCCTTATATGAAAATCGATTCTTAAGGAGTAAACTTCAATATATTAAATTAAAATATGAGTATTTTGTTTGTGTAGCCAGTTTTAAATCTTGAAGTGGTTTCACTTCGTTATATAAATAGACTATATTTTTTATATTTCTATTTTAGTCACAAAACAAATATACTTAAACTTAAAAGGGTGCAATAAGGGATGGAATAAATGAAAATAAAATAAAAAAAGTAAATTAATTAGCAGTGCATTTAATAAAAATAAAAACGACTGAGCACAATGAGGCGGATGCAGCGCGACCGCAGGCCGGCGCTGTGCGTTACACGGTACTTTGGTACATGGCTGGCGACGTTGACAGCTGACAGCCTCTGACATTACAGTTACACTGACAGCTTTTGACATTACAGTTAAACTGACAGCTTTTGACATTACAGTTAAACTGACAGCTTTTGACATTACAGTTAAACTGACAGCTCTGAACGAATCACAGATTCAAAAATGTACAAATAATAAATGTGCGAGAGATGACGTGATCTCTCTCGGATGCTGCGTACAGTTCCATTGTAACAGATAAAATAAAAAGCCATACATAATTTCGCCTCTAACCTAAGAAACTTAAATGAAATTAAACTTAACGTGTTCCGAAATAAGGCACAATTTTAAGTAAATTAAGAAATTGAACTAATATAGCAACGATACAGAATAAAAAATAAAACTTCGTTAGGATGAACGTAAAAACTAAGGTTAATAGATTTACATTCAATGATAATAAAATAATAAAACAAAGGTTAACACAAAATAATTGATTATAACGGACAACAATACAGGTTTAAAGCGAGTTCCTATATTCACAAAACGGTTCGTTCTGCTTACGAACAGTTATTATTATTATTAATATAATTTAGAACAACACGCCAACTCGCAGTGGAGCAGCGTGAGCAATTACACTCCGACCTTCCTCCTACACTGAGAGGCCCACGCCCAGCTGTGGGATGTTACAGACTCAATCAGATAAAAAAATAGAACAAGTTTAGATTCAATTTTAATGGTCCGTAAGCAAAACGACACGATTTTCAACATAGCAACCGGTTATTAATGAACCCTTAACGTCTCGAAGAGCGTTCAATCATTACATAATAATTACATACGACGAATTGATTACATTTATTTCCTTATTGTTTTATATTTGTAATGTAACTATTGATGCAATATTTGAACGCCCCTGTAACAATATTGTCTTTAAACTTAAAAAACCAAACCTAATTTAACCTGACATGATATTTCATTTAACAAACATAATATTGAACAAACTTATTTACGGCCATTTTCAATATTCCATCATCTCCCTTTTTGTCTACTGTCAAAAATTCTCCATACAAATACTCATACATCTTGTATGGAGCTTACATTAAAATTCTATCTATAAAAATCAAATTCAGAGATCGATAGAATATTGAAGCTAGCCGTTAGTGTTCGTACAAATGTTAATTTTACTGTCTTTAGAATTAATTTTAACATATTTTCGATTTGAAATCTCTGTTGTATATAACAATAATATTGATAGCATAAATAAGCGAAATTTAATTCATATAAAATAATATTAAAATTGATCTACATGCAGAATAAATGAATTTAATGTCAATTGACTGTACATTTAGAGTGTGACCGATGTTCCTACAGACAACCTGACTTGTGCCGAGCAACCCAACCAAGTTTTTATTATGCGTTAAAATATACAAAGTAAAACCGCATGACTCGATATAACTATGACGAAGTCTAAGGAAAATAAGTAAAAACTTAAAAAGGCCCCAAATGCTTGATATAAGTAAAAATCCTAACTGAACTATTAAGAGCTAACACGAAACGGATGTGAGGGCGCCACTGTACGAAAATAGAACTCGAATATTAGACGATTTGCGTAAAAATAGCATTGACATGCACAGCATGCTGTATTATAGCCTAAAACATTCCTCGGTACCAACTAGGTCTTTTATTTGAAATTAATCGAGAAGGTTTCAAGACAAAATTATCTACACTAGTAATATAAAGCAAAATTTTTGTTCTTCTAAAATGAACTTGAATTTGTATTGAATAGCAGAGTAATTAAAATTGACTAATTAATTATTAAGGTTAGGATGTTTTTTCATGCCAGTGGAGTGATAAACAAACCTACACTCCCGATGGTAAGTGGTGACCGTACCGTAAAGATGCATGCAACACCAGAAGCATTACAAACGCGTTGCACATTTTGTTTTGTAAATTCATTTGTGTCTGTTTTAGTTAATTTATTGTGTATGTTAACTTTCTCTGCATTATACAGGGTGGGGATTATAATACAACGATAACTTGGACAGCGTATATGTAATGACATTCCAAGCCCACATACAAAAAAATCAATAAAATACATCCAGTAGTTTAGTCACAAATTATGATTTTTCATTTTTTAAAATTTCTACGTATGTATCATACTAAAGACCTGACCTACCCTAAAACCGGCGGTTAACGACTCAAGGACAGCTATTATTATTTTTAAAATCATAGATTAAGAAATGGATATGGCATCGACTGCCACAAAAAGGCACAATTTTTAATCATTGCCATTTAGTGACAGTTCGCAGACCAAATAATATTATAATAACTAATGTTTAAAAAAAATAACTTATTCAGTATCGGCTACTGATCAGTTCTGCATATTTAAAAAAAAATTGATGGTTTGAGAAAATTTAAATCAAATAGTTTTTTATTCAATTTAATTTTAAATGCGTAACAATTTATTTTAATTTACTTTTCTAACTTACTATTTTTTATTCAATCAAAATAATGAAGTTTTGTAGGTACAAGCACATAGCACTTCCACGCGATTATGCCGCGTAGAAAGAAGGTCACGCGCGATCACCGCGCGATGACGCGTGTAACAGGTCAGTGATCCTGTAGTTACAAAAATGATGTTATAAAATTTTATTAAATTAAATTGAATTAGTTTGTATGAAAAAAATTTTTTTTTTTTTTATTTTGATGTTAGGACTTATCTGATGGTTTTGAAATACTTCTTTATACTAGTACTAACGGTGTTTTCAATTATCGTTCTATTGTCATCCCCACATTGTATATTGTATTTCTTTGCTAAAGAATATATAGTTAAATAAACTCTTTAATTTGTATTTCTAACTACCCTCCATATAACCATGCTACAAAATTTTGATATATTGCGAATGATTTTTAAAAAATCTTATTTTATTTATTATTTAATAAAGCTAAATTATTAATTAGTGATACAGAAACGCCCTCAAATCCGCTACAACAGTAAAATATAATGAAAATATATAAACTGGTGGCCGCGTTACAAAACACTCAATTGTTACCCAATTTTTTTGAATCAGCCAAAATATCCTCCAGAAATAAGTCAGCAGAAAATATAGAATTATTAGTAATTATGGAATTATCAATGGTGCCAAGAGGCTTAAATTAATTTGCAAAGTGTCACACAAGAAGAAAACTTAGACTTAGGTTAGACCAGTGTGGTAAAAATTTCAGAAAATATGAGATTAGGGAATGACCTCTGAGTGACATTGGTGAAAAGATCAAAGCCTTAACTTATACGTTGTTTCGAAACTAAACGACAGGTGATAAAAACGGATCGTTTTTTGATATAGGAATCAGGCTTGAAAGTTTTTTGGAACATGATATATTACTGCCGAGTACTATATTTCATTTACCGATGAGGAAAAATTGTGATATCATTACTGTTCTTTTGAGTTATATCTACAGTATAAGGTATTTAATTTGTTTGTTTGTACGCGCTAATCTATAATACCCAGTCTGATTTAAGAAAAAAAAAATATTTGATAAAATTGTTATAAAAAAGGCGAGTGAACCCGCCCGGCACGCCTTGTTAAGCTTAATAACATGAGAGGTAAAGGTCTCGACCACCAGCTAACACGAACAGTAGACGTACATGGCACTGCGACGGAAAGGCGAGCGGGACGCCACACGGAAGTACTGACAATTTGAACAATCTATACAAAATATTATCAAGAGAAGATTTAGGACTTTATAATTGAATAATAACAAAAAATTATATTATTCAGCATTAGAAAGTTACGTATCCAGAAGTAACATAGGCTATAAAAGAACACGCTGTGGCTAATAGAGGAAATTGTACGATAAATTTCAACGCTGATGGAACTGCGTCTAATTTGTTTTCAAGACAAAATTTTTAAATATAATAATTATATAACTGAATGCTTTTTTGCCAGCGTCTACTTTGACAATAACATGGTATTCTTGCAAACCTAATTTATTAAGGATTTATTCTTTTCAATTTATTGGTCATCTGCTTGATATTACTCAAAATTCTTGTAAATCATTTATATTACTGGATGCGTGTGCTGTGGGACTGTTTAATGGTACGACACTCGTGCGACGCCCCCGCCTCGCCCGTATCTAAGGCAACTAACAACGTAATATTAGTCTAGACTAACATAAACACTAAGTAATGGAAGCCACACACCGCCACCTCGGTCCACAGACCGCCGACATGTTGCGACGTGTTACAATTGCAGTCCCACTGTTGGGCTAATATTTTTGAACATTGGAAGATTTTCGTATTTTTTTTTTTGGACATTTTTAATTCTAAATAGGGATAAATTTTCTTAGGAACCCAGAGTTCTGGAGATTTAAGGAGCACATATTTACCAAGTTAAAAATCGAATAAGTTGAGGACAAATGTATATTGCAAAATTTCCTGAATGTGCACAAAAATATTAAATTTATATGAGTGGAAGATACAATTATCGTTAAACGCCTGCGTTTTAAATGTTTTGGGCACTCGGCCCACATAATTATGTTATTGCTACTTCTGAGATTTGTGGAGTAAAAGGATTGAAGGCAACGTCAAACTGGAATTGTAACACGCAGCAATCACAACAGTTAGTAGAAAACGTAACAATGAAACTATTATGAACATTCGTTGTCGCTTCAACTGATTTATTGACACAATTGCAATCCGTACACTGCGCTAAGAGGCGCGAACCGACCGACACTTGTTAGTTTAAAGTAACGCACGCGATGTGATGTCTACGAGCGCGACCCGACACCGTCTACAACTAAAGCGGAAGCTCTCACTCCATTCAAAGCTCACGGGTACAAGAGAAGAGGATTTGGTCAAGTGAGAGCGGTCACACCGTCAGCTCGAGGGATACTATTTACAAGTCTACGCGGACACACTTATTGCACGGCGACTATTATTGCTTATAACCGCGGGAGAACGCCGACAGTCTCATTACACATTCAAATTAAAGCGGAAACTCTCCCGCACTCCACTACGCACATTGCACACGAGACGTTCCGACGAAACGAAAACGACACTAAGGGAAACACTTATACACTCGTTATAAAGCGAAACAATAAAAATGCACGCCGCTCGCGACGTCGGCGTCGACGTCCGCGTGACGTCGACGTCCGGAGAACGTCGACGCCGACGTGACGTGACGTCACGTCCGACTGACTACCGCTAACCGCTCCCGTATCAATGTCCACACACGTACACTAGCGCCGCGCGCGGCGGCTTCGGGTAACTCTGAATTACACAGGAGGACAACAACTAAAATTATATCGATTACTCGTTTACCTAACGACTATACTTATGGAATTTGCGCTCGAGGTTAACAGACTAAAGCTCACACACACACACACGGCTGTGACGTCACGCGCGTCACTCCGAGTTGCTGAAGTACTCCGACGCGTTGCCTCTGCATATCGGACACGTCCGGTTTGACTGGAACCGACAGATGTGTCCTTCAATATAGTGTTGCAAAGAATAATAGAAGTTTACTAAAATGGCAGATCAAGTGGCGTACGGCCCTCCTGACAAGTAAGCGATTACCGTAGCCTATAGACGCCTGCAACACCAGAAGCATTGCAAGCGCGTTGCCGACTCTACCCCCAATCCCCCTCGGAAGCTCTGGTCACCTTACTAAGGAACACAGCACTACTTGAGGGTAGTATTATTCAGTTATTATCAATTTGAGGTTGAGGTGTGAAGAACTTCCCTAGATGGGCTGTTCTAGAGTTTGTGCAGGATATGTCCTTGTGTGGCCTATCTCAGTGACTTTGAGTGATATTATTGTAATGGAGGAAATTAGCAATTAAGCATTACGGGATACTGAAGGACATCTCATGTTCTGTGTGGTAGCGTAACGGTATGTAGCAGTGTAGCGCGGTGAACTATAGCCTAGTTCGACGTGCCGTACTGTAGTGTAGTGTAGTGTGGTGTAGTGTGCTGTAAATTGGTGTAGTGTGGGATAGTGTTTTGTAGGTGTGCTGTAGTGTGGTGTAGTGTGCTGTAGGTGTGCTGTAGAGTGCTGTAGGTGTGCTGTCGTGTGCTGTAGTGTGCTGTAGTGTGGTGTAGTGGCTACACTACACTACTACAGTGTAGTGTGGCGGTGTGACTCACCCGCAGCCACTTGTCGACGCACTTGGCGTGGAACTCGTGCGCGCACGGCAGCACGCGCAGCGTCTGGCGCGCCTCGAACTCGCACATGCACACCACGCACGACGTCTGCTCGCCTGCGCACGCACATATACACACTCAGTTAACGTTACTCTGACGTAAGGATATACTTTTAATGTTAACGAAAAACCTTCACTCTGATATTTATCGGTCTTTTATATCGTGTTGTATTGTTGTCTTCTAACAAAAAAATATATTTAAATTAATTTTTTTTTAATGTAACTAGGTTGGCAAACAAGCGTACGGCTCACCTGATGGTAAGACCATAGCCTATAGACGCCTGCAACACCAGAAGCATCGCAAGCGCGTTGCCGACCCTATCCCCAATCACCCCCAGGAGCTTTTACATCGACAAGTAATAAAAAAAGGATTTAAATATGTATTATTCGGTAAAACTCTAAAACTACACTTCACCCCCCCCCCCCTACATCTTGTTTCCCCCCACTCAGTAAGACAGTAACCCTGGCGCGTGACTACAGTCCAGCCCACTCACCCTGGTGCGTCTGCTCGGAGTACTTGTAGGAGGGCAGCAGGTCGATCTCGTGGCGCGCCAGGCCGCGCGGCTTGGCCTCGCCCAGGCGCTCCGCCAGCGACAGCAGCGCCTCGTAGTTCTCCGTCTCGGGCGAGTCGACAGTAACCCTGGCGCGTGACTACAGTCCAGCCCACTCACCCTGGTGCGTCTGCTCGGAGTACTTGTAGGAGGGCAGCAGGTCGATCTCGTGGCGCGCCAGGCCGCGCGGCTTGGCCTCGCCCAGGCGCTCCGCCAGCGACAGCAGCGCCTCGTAGTTCTCCGTCTCGGGCGAGTCGACAGTAACCCTGGCGCGTGACTACAGTCCAGCCCACTCACCCTGGTGCGTCTGCTCGGAGTACTTGTAGGAGGGCAGCAGGTCGATCTCGTGGCGCGCCAGGCCGCGCGGCTTGGCCTCGCCCAGGCGCTCCGCCAGCGACAGCAGCGCCTCGTAGTTCTCCGTCTCGGGCGAGTCGACAGTAACCCTGGCGCGTGACTACAGTCCAGCCCACTCACCCTGGTGCGTCTGCTCGGAGTACTTGTAGGAGGGCAGCAGGTCGATCTCGTGGCGCGCCAGGCCGCGCGGCTTGGCCTCGCCCAGGCGCTCCGCCAGCGACAGCAGCGCCTCGTAGTTCTCCGTCTCGGGCGAGTCGACAGTAACCCTGGCGCGTGACTACAGTCCAGCCCACTCACCCTGGTGCGTCTGCTCGGAGTACTTGTAGGAGGGCAGCAGGTCGATCTCGTGGCGCGCCAGGCCGCGCGGCTTGGCCTCGCCCAGGCGCTCCGCCAGCGACAGCAGCGCCTCGTAGTTCTCCGTCTCGGGCGAGTCGACAGTAACCCTGGCGCGTGACTACAGTCCAGCCCACTCACCCTGGTGCGTCTGCTCGGAGTACTTGTAGGAGGGCAGCAGGTCGATCTCGTGGCGCGCCAGGCCGCGCGGCTTGGCCTCGCCCAGGCGCTCCGCCAGCGACAGCAGCGCCTCGTAGTTCTCCGTCTCGGGCGAGTCGACAGTAACCCTGGCGCGTGACTACAGTCCAGCCCACTCACCCTGGTGCGTCTGCTCGGAGTACTTGTAGGAGGGCAGCAGGTCGATCTCGTGGCGCGCCAGGCCGCGCGGCTTGGCCTCGCCCAGGCGCTCCGCCAGCGACAGCAGCGCCTCGTAGTTCTCCGTCTCGGGCGAGTCGACAGTAACCCTGGCGCGTGACTACAGTCCAGCCCACTCACCCTGGTGCGTCTGCTCGGAGTACTTGTAGGAGGGCAGCAGGTCGATCTCGTGGCGCGCCAGGCCGCGCGGCTTGGCCTCGCCCAGGCGCTCCGCCAGCGACAGCAGCGCCTCGTAGTTCTCCGTCTCGGGCGAGTCGACAGTAACCCTGGCGCGTGACTACAGTCCAGCCCACTCACCCTGGTGCGTCTGCTCGGAGTACTTGTAGGAGGGCAGCAGGTCGATCTCGTGGCGCGCCAGGCCGCGCGGCTTGGCCTCGCCCAGGCGCTCCGCCAGCGACAGCAGCGCCTCGTAGTTCTCCGTCTCGGGCGAGTCGACAGTAACCCTGGCGCGTGACTACAGTCCAGCCCACTCACCCTGGTGCGTCTGCTCGGAGTACTTGTAGGAGGGCAGCAGGTCGATCTCGTGGCGCGCCAGGCCGCGCGGCTTGGCCTCGCCCAGGCGCTCCGCCAGCGACAGCAGCGCCTCGTAGTTCTCCGTCTCGGGCGAGTCGACAGTAACCCTGGCGCGTGACTACAGTCCAGCCCACTCACCCTGGTGCGTCTGCTCGGAGTACTTGTAGGAGGGCAGCAGGTCGATCTCGTGGCGCGCCAGGCCGCGCGGCTTGGCCTCGCCCAGGCGCTCCGCCAGCGACAGCAGCGCCTCGTAGTTCTCCGTCTCGGGCGAGTCGACAGTAACCCTGGCGCGTGACTACAGTCCAGCCCACTCACCCTGGTGCGTCTGCTCGGAGTACTTGTAGGAGGGCAGCAGGTCGATCTCGTGGCGCGCCAGGCCGCGCGGCTTGGCCTCGCCCAGGCGCTCCGCCAGCGACAGCAGCGCCTCGTAGTTCTCCGTCTCGGGCGAGTCGACAGTAACCCTGGCGCGTGACTACAGTCCAGCCCACTCACCCTGGTGCGTCTGCTCGGAGTACTTGTAGGAGGGCAGCAGGTCGATCTCGTGGCGCGCCAGGCCGCGCGGCTTGGCCTCGCCCAGGCGCTCCGCCAGCGACAGCAGCGCCTCGTAGTTCTCCGTCTCGGGCGAGTCGACAGTAACCCTGGCGCGTGACTACAGTCCAGCCCACTCACCCTGGTGCGTCTGCTCGGAGTACTTGTAGGAGGGCAGCAGGTCGATCTCGTGGCGCGCCAGGCCGCGCGGCTTGGCCTCGCCCAGGCGCTCCGCCAGCGACAGCAGCGCCTCGTAGTTCTCCGTCTCGGGCGAGTCGACAGTAACCCTGGCGCGTGACTACAGTCCAGCCCACTCACCCTGGTGCGTCTGCTCGGAGTACTTGTAGGAGGGCAGCAGGTCGATCTCGTGGCGCGCCAGGCCGCGCGGCTTGGCCTCGCCCAGGCGCTCCACCAGCGACAGCAGCGCCTCGTAGTTCTCCGTCTCGGGCGAGTCGACAGTAACCCTGGCGCGTGACTACAGTCCAGCCCACTCACCCTGGTGCGTCTGCTCGGAGTACTTGTAGGAGGGCAGCAGGTCGATCTCGTGGCGCGCCAGGCCGCGCGGCTTGGCCTCGCCCAGGCGCTCCGCCAGCGACAGCAGCGCCTCGTAGTTCTCCGTCTCGGGCGAGTCGACAGTAACCCTGGCGCGTGACTACAGTCCAGCCCACTCACCCTGGTGCGTCTGCTCGGAGTACTTGTAGGAGGGCAGCAGGTCGATCTCGTGGCGCGCCAGGCCGCGCGGCTTGGCCTCGCCCAGGCGCTCCGCCAGCGACAGCAGCGCCTCGTAGTTCTCCGTCTCGGGCGAGTCGACAGTAACCCTGGCGCGTGACTACAGTCCAGCCCACTCACCCTGGTGCGTCTGCTCGGAGTACTTGTAGGAGGGCAGCAGGTCGATCTCGTGGCGCGCCAGGCCGCGCGGCTTGGCCTCGCCCAGGCGCTCCGCCAGCGACAGCAGCGCCTCGTAGTTCTCCGTCTCGGGCGAGTCGACAGTAACCCTGGCGCGTGACTACAGTCCAGCCCACTCACCCTGGTGCGTCTGCTCGGAGTACTTGTAGGAGGGCAGCAGGTCGATCTCGTGGCGCGCCAGGCCGCGCGGCTTGGCCTCGCCCAGGCGCTCCGCCAGCGACAGCAGCGCCTCGTAGTTCTCCGTCTCGGGCGAGTCGACAGTAACCCTGGCGCGTGACTACAGTCCAGCCCACTCACCCTGGTGCGTCTGCTCGGAGTACTTGTAGGAGGGCAGCAGGTCGATCTCGTGGCGCGCCAGGCCGCGCGGCTTGGCCTCGCCCAGGCGCTCCGCCAGCGACAGCAGCGCCTCGTAGTTCTCCGTCTCGGGCGAGTCGACAGTAACCCTGGCGCGTGACTACAGTCCAGCCCACTCACCCTGGTGCGTCTGCTCGGAGTACTTGTAGGAGGGCAGCAGGTCGATCTCGTGGCGCGCCAGGCCGCGCGGCTTGGCCTCGCCCAGGCGCTCCGCCAGCGACAGCAGCGCCTCGTAGTTCTCCGTCTCGGGCGAGTCGACAGTAACCCTGGCGCGTGACTACAGTCCAGCCCACTCACCCTGGTGCGTCTGCTCGGAGTACTTGTAGGAGGGCAGCAGGTCGATCTCGTGGCGCGCCAGGCCGCGCGGCTTGGCCTCGCCCAGGCGCTCCGCCAGCGACAGCAGCGCCTCGTAGTTCTCCGTCTCGGGCGAGTCGACAGTAACCCTGGCGCGTGACTACAGTCCAGCCCACTCACCCTGGTGCGTCTGCTCGGAGTACTTGTAGGAGGGCAGCAGGTCGATCTCGTGGCGCGCCAGGCCGCGCGGCTTGGCCTCGCCCAGGCGCTCCGCCAGCGACAGCAGCGCCTCGTAGTTCTCCGTCTCGGGCGAGTCGACAGTAACCCTGGCGCGTGACTACAGTCCAGCCCACTCACCCTGGTGCGTCTGCTCGGAGTACTTGTAGGAGGGCAGCAGGTCGATCTCGTGGCGCGCCAGGCCGCGCGGCTTGGCCTCGCCCAGGCGCTCCGCCAGCGACAGCAGCGCCTCGTAGTTCTCCGTCTCGGGCGAGTCGACAGTAACCCTGGCGCGTGACTACAGTCCAGCCCACTCACCCTGGTGCGTCTGCTCGGAGTACTTGTAGGAGGGCAGCAGGTCGATCTCGTGGCGCGCCAGGCCGCGCGGCTTGGCCTCGCCCAGGCGCTCCGCCAGCGACAGCAGCGCCTCGTAGTTCTCCGTCTCGGGCGAGTCGACAGTAACCCTGGCGCGTGACTACAGTCCAGCCCACTCACCCTGGTGCGTCTGCTCGGAGTACTTGTAGGAGGGCAGCAGGTCGATCTCGTGGCGCGCCAGGCCGCGCGGCTTGGCCTCGCCCAGGCGCTCCGCCAGCGACAGCAGCGCCTCGTAGTTCTCCGTCTCGGGCGAGTCGACAGTAACCCTGGCGCGTGACTACAGTCCAGCCCACTCACCCTGGTGCGTCTGCTCGGAGTACTTGTAGGAGGGCAGCAGGTCGATCTCGTGGCGCGCCAGGCCGCGCGGCTTGGCCTCGCCCAGGCGCTCCGCCAGCGACAGCAGCGCCTCGTAGTTCTCCGTCTCGGGCGAGTCGACAGTAACCCTGGCGCGTGACTACAGTCCAGCCCACTCACCCTGGTGCGTCTGCTCGGAGTACTTGTAGGAGGGCAGCAGGTCGATCTCGTGGCGCGCCAGGCCGCGCGGCTTGGCCTCGCCCAGGCGCTCCGCCAGCGACAGCAGCGCCTCGTAGTTCTCCGTCTCGGGCGAGTCGACAGTAACCCTGGCGCGTGACTACAGTCCAGCCCACTCACCCTGGTGCGTCTGCTCGGAGTACTTGTAGGAGGGCAGCAGGTCGATCTCGTGGCGCGCCAGGCCGCGCGGCTTGGCCTCGCCCAGGCGCTCCGCCAGCGACAGCAGCGCCTCGTAGTTCTCCGTCTCGGGCGAGTCGACAGTAACCCTGGCGCGTGACTACAGTCCAGCCCACTCACCCTGGTGCGTCTGCTCGGAGTACTTGTAGGAGGGCAGCAGGTCGATCTCGTGGCGCGCCAGGCCGCGCGGCTTGGCCTCGCCCAGGCGCTCCGCCAGCGACAGCAGCGCCTCGTAGTTCTCCGTCTCGGGCGAGTCGACAGTAACCCTGGCGCGTGACTACAGTCCAGCCCACTCACCCTGGTGCGTCTGCTCGGAGTACTTGTAGGAGGGCAGCAGGTCGATCTCGTGGCGCGCCAGGCCGCGCGGCTTGGCCTCGCCCAGGCGCTCCGCCAGCGACAGCAGCGCCTCGTAGTTCTCCGTCTCGGGCGAGTCGACAGTAACCCTGGCGCGTGACTACAGTCCAGCCCACTCACCCTGGTGCGTCTGCTCGGAGTACTTGTAGGAGGGCAGCAGGTCGATCTCGTGGCGCGCCAGGCCGCGCGGCTTGGCCTCGCCCAGGCGCTCCGCCAGCGACAGCAGCGCCTCGTAGTTCTCCGTCTCGGGCGAGTCGACAGTAACCCTGGCGCGTGACTACAGTCCAGCCCACTCACCCTGGTGCGTCTGCTCGGAGTACTTGTAGGAGGGCAGCAGGTCGATCTCGTGGCGCGCCAGGCCGCGCGGCTTGGCCTCGCCCAGGCGCTCCGCCAGCGACAGCAGCGCCTCGTAGTTCTCCGTCTCGGGCGAGTCGCCGGCCTCGTCGCGCGCCTCCGCGTACGGCGACAGCGGGAACATGGCCAGCAGGTTCAGGAACACCTGAACAAGGCAAGTCGCCCGTGAGACACTCGCGAGACATTCTAACACTACATTGTATCGACCAAAGTCCTTCATCTGACAATCAACCAAAAAAAAAATGTCCATTTTCTAGAAAATATCAATTGAAAATTAAGAGTAAATGACTTTTTAGTTCTCTTCTCCCTTTTTGCAGCTACAGTTGTGTAGTTCATAATGACAGCCCATATTGACGCAAAGATCATAAGTAATCCATTAAATATACCAAAGAATTGTTCTTCTCTATTACATTTTTGGGACAACTTTGGGCAGATACATGTTATTTAACAAGACACCAGCGCAAACACCAGAAACGGTCAGTTACTACTTATACTTTCTGCAGACTGATAGGCACTAAATAGAAAGATGTTCAGACCATAGTATCAAGCAAATGGAAAGATGTGTAGATTATAAGTGTGGCAAGTGACCTGGTAGGTAGGCGGTGGAGGTGGCAGTGACAGTGGGGACGCCACGTGCAGCTGCGCCGGCAACGCCGCAGACACCAGCCCGCCGCCGCCCTGTGATATGGACACAACGTGCTGTATTACGGCCTACTTGTACATATAAACATAGCAAGTTAATCACATAGCTAGTTATTTAAGTAAACATGTATTAACAATATGCACAAACTATGGGCTATCAATAAAGTACGTCATATGTTAAGAGGGGAAGGTCTAGGAAGTGTGAAACTGTGTGACAAGGGTGGGGGGGGGGCAGCAATAATCGTGACAATCCTATGACGTATTTTATTGATTTATTTCTTCCAGTAATTATAACCTCACTCATTTGAACCCAGGAGTAGTACATACTTAAATATTCGACTAATCGTTTGATAACTAATTCCTCTATTGGCTTTGGGTCTCGCACTCGACCGAGGTGTAAACAACTGTAAGTAACGAGTGTTTTTGTTTATAAATAGCGTTTAGTATAAAGCGATGGTCCCACTGTACCTGCGCGTGTATGTGGTGCACGTGCGGGTGCGCGGCCCAGCGCGGCGCGGCGCGCACGTAGGGCCGCGCGGCTCGCGAGCCGGCGCCCACCACTCCCACGCCCACGCCCACACCCACCCCGCCGCCCACGCCCACGCTCACCCCGCCGCCACTGCGCCGCTGCTGTACACGAAGGATACTATGTATACATCTATTCGTAGTTTTTAATTGTGAATTACATCCTCAGGACTCTATTAAGGAGTTATACTGTATTTTATTGTAACCTCATTTAAGCCGGAATCAGATTTAAACAAAAATAACAAATCGAGAAGCTTAAATCATCAAAACGTGTTACTAATACTAGATGGTTTAAGAAGAACTAACATGCACCCATCGTCATCATTTTTCACATACTATAACACAAATTATAAGCTCCAATACATACGTGGTGATGGTGAGACAGCGCGTGCCGCGCGTGGTGCGGCGCCATCAGTTCCAGGGGTGTACCCCGCGCCTGATAATGGGATTTACATTATTAAAAAAATACTGCAATAAGCAGTTTTAATAAAAAAAACACTAAACTCTGGACCCCTATGGGAACAAAACGAAGAAAAACACCTGTACCTATTACCTTTTTTGTATATGTCATTTGTCATGAACGCGTATCGAACTCGCTACTAACGCAACAGCCAGTTCACATGACCACTCGTTAATTAGCTCACGAATTCGACATTAATTATTAAAACTACGTGTTAAAAATTAATATGGCAAAGGTATAGCGCAAGGATCAATATTAAGTCCACTTTTATTCCTAATATTTATCAATCATAAAATTATCGAATTCGTTTTTCCGTTTGAAGAAAAGTCAATGCTTTTGTAAGATAAGAAAAGACAGTAGAAAATAAATTCAACACACGAGGAAATCTAACTTGGATTATGTTTGGTGTTAAACATCAATATGCAAATTTTTTTTTTTAATTATGTCTTAGCACTTTAGTCGCATGTTTTATTGAGCAATTGCAATGATTAAATCAAAAGTATTAGCAATCCCCGTGACGTGTTTAAGCCTTCGAAGAGGTGATGATGCCAGTACCTCGGTGGCCAGCAGCAGCGGCGCGTGGTGCAGGTCGGGCGCGGGCTGCAGCGGGGACAGCGCGCCGTCGCCGCCGCCCAGCACCTCCAGCCGCCCGCCCTCCGCGCGCTGGGGGGGGGTAACGAATGTCAACCACAAACACAATGGAGCAACAAGGTGGAGCTACATGAGGAAAGAAGCCTGTGCCTAGCAGTGGGATGTCACAGCCTGAACTACATAACTTTAACGTTACTTACTTAAGATTTTTCTTACGAAATATTTTAAGCCAAACTTCATTTAAAATAAATAAGCAAAGAAAGGGGAAAAACGATTTTAGACAGTATTTTGTAATAGATGGCTTCCATTTTCAGTATTTTTAAAACATTATAGACGAATGTATCAAATTTTCCCATATAGACCATAGTTACTCAATATTTTATTTTTAAACAAGTTACATTACTTACACAAAAAATTAATAATAATAAATTTCAACCAAAATTAATTTCCAAGGAAACTTCTACCGCCTTAATTCCACAGTCAGGGTGTATTCAGCGTAGGTTCACATTAGAACCTCAAGCTACAAGGACTGACCTGCGAGTTGGCGATGTAGTGCGTGTGCGGGTGGGGCGGGGAGGCGAAGGGCCCGCGCGGGGGGGGAGGCGGCGCGAAGCTGCCGTGGTACTGCAGCCCGTGGTACACGCCGCCCATCTGCACACGGACCTCACGTCACGACCCACGCGACCGCGCGCCAACCGAGCGATAGCGGTGCGTCTCATTGCGATCAGTTAGCAATTTGCGAATCATTTTAAATGGTGAATAAACAACGAATTCAAATAGGAAATGATAATTTAACGTTTACAGTTATAAAATAAATTGTAGAAAAAATATAAATATAATAAGGAATAAAAGGAGACTATCAAATCTTCAGATCGCAACAAGAACGCAAACGACTCCCAGATTAATGTTTTAATCGCTCCATCGCCGCGATCGTTTCGAGTGGAAGTCGATTGCATTACAGTTGTTAGTATACTTAATATTGATCTAAAATTTAAATGTAAAGTAATCGACTTCCTCAAATCAAAAAATCCTTCAACCAGAACACAAAGTAGCAGGCGCGTGTTGATTAATCGAAGCTTTGAAGATATTCGTCTCGTTCGTGTCAAATTACAAGCGTACGAATAAATATATACAAACTTGATAACCGAACATAAATAGAAGATAATTCAAAAAATAAAACAATAAATACAAAAACGTCGACGACAAACACAATAATTTAAAATATTAAATTAAAAGAGTAACGATAAAAGTAAAGATACAGTATTTTCTTTGAATATAAAACAATACAGTAAACATATAATTATAAGTGATACATATGTAAGCAGCAAATAAATAAATTTGAACGAGGTGATATCTCCCAGCTCGTCTCTCAACGTATTATTTGCGCCCCCGTTAATACCGCAACCGACTCAGTTACAATTATTAAACATGTTATTAATCTTCACATTAAGAGAGCATATCCGGAGGAAACAGCCAAGTCTAATAATGAAAGCGACCAGCCAAATATTTTCATGTTTTATTTTAAACCAATCTACAAAAATACCAAAGCTTGAGTTGCTAGCGGCAAAAATGGTAAATAAAGTGTGGCGCGGTCGTCGAGGGCGTCGACCGGTAAGACGAGTCGCGACCGTCTCGCCTCGACCGGCCGACGACTCGACGACCGATAAAGTCGTATACGAAGTACACGGAGCACATTCACAGGGTATCGTGGGTAACCGATGCATGCGACACACGAATAATAAAAATATATATATTTAAAGGTGAGGGTTAGTCGACGGAAAGAAAAAAAAATATTTGGGAGGTCGCAGTCGACCGGGACTAGTGACTTTACTTTGGCCATAGCACTAAACTGTTAAAACAAAAAAGTAATGCATTAAGTATGTGGTAGAGCTAGTAACGCTATAGTCATGTCATCGCAGCAACTAGGCTCGATTACGTTCTAGACATTTTGAGATTAAACTAAGCGAATAAAATTAGGGCAAGTGCAGCCGCCGCGTCGTCCGCTCGTCGTAAAGTCAAAACATCGCAGCGCAACCCTCGCCGACGTATGTACAGAACATAACAGAATGAGTTCGTGTGCATGCTTCAACCAAGTTCCGACGCCACGGCTTACAACAAGGAAGTAACATTACAAATGGCGCCAGAGATTGTTAAGAAAAGTGTTTATATTTTAAGAGGAACAAAATAAAAAAAGTCGGTTCGGAAGTGTAACATGAATCAAACATTGACAACTCACTCACGACGCCGGCCACGGACGTCATCGACCGCTTAACCAATCGGATCCAAATTTCTCTCCGATTGGTCGAATAGCACCGAACGCTATTCTCTGATTGGCCGAACGGTTCTGTCAACCGTGCTCTCTGATTGGTCGAGCCGCACTCACGTTAGTGCGCTCTGATTGGTCGAGCCGATGAGGCCCGGGGCCGGCGCGCGGAACCTAGTCTCCAAGCATTGTGCACTGAGTCTATGTATTACAAAGTAAAGTAAGGTAACTGTGATGCACACGTGTCTACGCAGCCTACCGCCACCCGCTAAGTCACACTGCGTCTAGCAGCCGTAACACAGTCCAATCGCCTGCTTACTTATATAAATATATATATAATATAATATAGAAATATACCTTTCGCACTGAAAACTAATTACATAACAGGTACATAGGATGTATCGGCTACGAGTAACACGGTTTAGTTTGCAATGCGCGGGCCACAATCACACGAGCCAAGCTTTTATAAAAATGTCTAACATGACAGGTGCTCAGTAGCGGACGTCGAGTAACAGATGTGACGTCACATCCGACGCGCTCGCTCGGGTATATCTATCTACGCTAGTCGCTAGGTCGGGCGGTGTCGGGTCGTAAAGCGATTCGGTAAACACAAGTAGCGTACGAGACTCGGTAGGGTCGAAGATGCAAAGAAGTGTTCGGTAAATTCCGGTTCGCTAGAGCGGTAGATAGATATACGGGAGGCGAGGCCGCCAGTTCTGACGCCGAGTGATTAAGAGTATTAGTGAGCCCGCTCCCGCACGCCATCTCACCTTGGAAAGTCGGACGATGCAAGACGCACGCTTCAGATACTAACTACATCATTACACCAATATTGCCCAATGCGTCATTCTTGCAGCGTTCGGTACATAATAGTAAAGAATTCTTACAGAAAAACGAGCTTAGAATGCGAGGTACGATGGGCGAAAAAGTACTTTCAAACTATGTAAGTAAGTTAGTTTCCATTGCGTTCGACACTTCGTCGCCCACCGTACGACTACGCGGCTATAACCGCAAGCTTACATATTACAAGCGACATTTACATATTATCACATAAGATTAACACTAGTACCCTCCTCACCGCAAGTTACCAATATCAATCACAGTATCGATAATCTGGGCATGCATATCAATCCGTGCTAGAGTTGACGAGTGTACATGTACATTACTGAGCTAGGTCGAGACATCGAGTTGACAAACTATAGTAGATGAAAGCGCTGGTGGACCGCCCCGGTAGCGACGCACAACGCGTGCCGCGTACAATGTAGCTCGGGGAGCGACCTCTAGTTGTTTCACTACGAGACCAGGTGTGGTCGATCCACTCTCCATTTCATGTCACACGAGAGTACATCAACGTCACACATGAGGACGTCAACGTCACGCATGAGGACGTTAACGACACACATTATAAAGCCAACGTCACACATGAGAACGTCAACGTCACACATGAGAACGTCAACGTCACGCATGAAGACGTCAACGTCACGCATGAGGACGTTAACGTCCCACGTGAGGACGTCAGCGTCACACAAGGGTACGTAAAAATCACGAAACGAAAATGGAGATTGGATAGCATGAAGATGTGAATAAAATTGTACATTACATCTATAGTAGAAATTTGTCATTAGCCACAAAACTTGAATGCACTTGAAACCGTATCACTCAAAGCGCCTGTGCTATGCGATAATCGGAAGATTTATTAGTGATAAAAGCGTACAGGAAGACACAAGGCGCGTTGACGTCGAACAAAGAGCAGGACATCGCTAAGACTGGTGTAGCGGTCTCAGCCGGTCTAACCTAGAGCAGGCAACCCGGAGATAGACTAAGCAATACAACGCACCAGAAACCTGAAGCTGTAACCGGGACGAAAATGGAACCACATAACAAGTGCAACCACGACGTGAGTTCATTTACAGTACAAACTTTAGAGCTCAGTGGAAAAATTTCCAAATCTACAAAACATGTCAAATTGCACAAATGAGAACATTATTGTATCTTAGAAACCCAATAGCCTATCATAGTTTAAGATTACGGGTTAAGATGGTTTTGGTTTTATAAGACATTGTCCTCTTCACTCGACATTTCTGCAGATTTGGTTGCATTGCTGTTGACTTACGATATATGAAGCTACTCCGGCGTTGGAACTCACGAAGTGTATGACCTACTAGAATACAATAGAGTCGCGTCAGACGTCCAACAAGCCACAGGTCCAGCCACGCACAAAATAATTTACAAAAAAGACCTCAATACAATAAAATTAAGATTTATTGACACTAACTAAACGTCAGATGCTAACTGATAACCCCACAGGCCAGGGAAGCTGCAGCGGACCAAATGTCTATGTAGGAGTAGCGGTGCAGATGTGAGTAAGTGCATTGATCTAAAATCTCTTACTTAGAAAAAAAGTTCAAAAACACACCAAATTACCCTCCGACACAGCGACGGAGCAACACATTCCACTCGTTACTAAAATTACTTGGAATAAATTGTAATTCTCGTAACATAACAGAATATGTTGCACAATAGCTGTGGAGAAGAATAGGGCAAGTCTGCTATCTCAATTGTGCCACAACGTCAGAATAGGGACCGATCACTGCTGCCATAAGAGCTGTTTAATGATAACGACGCCAAAAATTCAAGAGCAGTTTGGTCAAAATCAACAATGGAGATGCCAGCGGTCGGCCACTTAACTAACGGTTCTGACGCACCAAAAATAGCAGACTGAGCCCCGGCGTGCGATACAGAATGAGCTACAAAGCTAAAGGGACGATGGAAAGTTCTAGAGATTCCAAATCAACGTAATTGCATGCACGCGGCTGGGTCTGGTGTGATGCTCCTCAGATGTTAGATGAAAGCGTTATCTGGAGCGTTTCCGTGACCATTTGTTCGTTTTAGAAGTGTGACGGAAGTGTCGAGCGTATTATTATTATTATTGTTGTTGTTTAGCGGAATATCGTTGTTAAAAGCATTTGAGCTGGGGCTGTTGAATCGGAAACGGAATTGGGCGAAATTTGGGGAATAGTTTACTGCTTAGAACAAAGAATTTGGGGTAAAAAGAATTGCTTTGAAGAATATTTTGAGAAAAGAGAAAAAATTAGGACAATTCTAGAAGTCATATTACAGAAGATAAGTTAAGAACTTTAGGATTGGCATTTGGCAACATTATAAAAGTGAGTTTGGAAGAGAGATCTACAAAAATAGACGAAGATTGGGTAACAATTCGGTCACTGTGGGTACGAAGCTCTGTGTGTTTCTGGGGGTAGTGTGGGTGTGTGTGGGGGTGTTGGGGGTGTTGGGGGTGGGGCGCGGAGTAGTACCTGGTAGCGTAAGTGCGCGTGCGGCAGCGCGGGCAGCACGGCCGGCCACAGCTCGCCCGCCGACACGCCCGCCACCTGCAGCGCCACGCTTGTACCACGCTTGTACCACGCTTGTACCACGCTTGTACCACGCTTGTACCACGCTTGTACCACGCTTGTACCACGCTTGTACCACGCTTGTACCGCGACGGTACCGGCGAACGAACGCGACACGCGATACGCAGTACGCGGCGCGGACGCGCGAATCGTTAAACGCGATATTTAAAGCAAAAACGACTTTCTTAACATGTTATATCAAAACAACTTTATATAATCTTATTTTTTTTTTTTGTTCTAAGTAATTTTCATTTAAGTATTTATGATCACAAAATGTTTGAAAATAGCTTATAAATAAGTCTACTATAACGTTTGACGATTCGCGCGACGTTTTCCTCGAAGAACATAGCTCGGTTACACATTTTACACTATGTTACATCCAGCCCTGGATGGTGATTTCGGACCGGAGCAGAATTTCGGAAGTGGCGCCCTCTTTCTACATTTTAAGGCAAAAATGTCACAAAAGTATAATACGTGACAGTTTTCGTGACCTTGACAAAAGGAAATTTCAAATATTTATAACATTAGCTAATTTTTTTTGGGCGCCGAATTTTTTATAAGGCCAAAACTATGGGCCCCATTTCTATCTTCTAGAACAGAAGCCCTGCTTTACCATAGACCCAGGGCCAAATGTACCGGTGATGTAACAATAGTGTAAGGCGAACGACATTCCTCCGCTAACCTCTTATCTCTTGCGACCCTAACAATGTTTTCCAAACAAATTCTTCATAAATGTCCATGCTATGCCCAGATTGACAAGAAATGACAACTATCCTTCTTACAATCGTGCGACAAGATATTTTAATTCACATTACATATTGAATATTGCCCTTATTACATAAACAACTTAACAACTTAAATCTAAAGAAATATAAAAACAGTTTCCACCAAAACAAATTTGTCCAAAGTGCTTGGCGTAAACCATTTTTAATTTAAAACTAAATTTGATGAATATATTGTTCTGTATGCTTATAGTTACAAAATTAACATAATTTAACAAAAATAAAATTAAATGTGTTTATATTTTAGGTAATTAATTAAAATGCTTCTTTTAGACCTCCTGTAATGTTTTTAAATGTTCATTATTACAATTTAGAGCGCGTTTGGATTTTTTTATGTGTCAGAAATGGCCAAATTTTTATGATAATGATTTAGCAAATAAGTTTACTTAAATCTTTTTTAAACTATAATATAAAATAAAATTTTAGACCTAACATAAACTTAGAAACTTTATTTAGAAAATGAAAAAGATCCCTACAAGCCTATCGAGTGCAGATCCAGATTTCTTGACAAGGACAGGAAGAATTTCGAATACTTTTGCTTAAAGGAAGACAATTTACAAATTGAGGAGAATTGGGTGGTAAATTTGGTCAACAGAATAATTTTACAATTAAAATCTATTCACTTTAAAAAAAATAGTGAATCATAGTTGTCATTATTCAATCGTAATAAACTAGTACATCGTGTCCAAACTGACCATTTAAACATTTAAAGTAATCCCTTCAGACAGGCGTTTTATTTACCTACGATTTAATCGATCAAGGGGGGTTGGCTAAGCGAAGTGACAGCGACTAGTCACTATTTACTTATTGTAGACTATACTCCGGTCGCCGAAGAGAAAGAAATTCGTACATCGACCTGTCATCTTTTGTCTTTGTCGCTCGCGTATAAATATATTGCGGTTGCGCTCACACAGGTGAAGTGACCCCGTATTGTGTAAGCGCAACCGCAATATGTACATACGCGAGCGACAAAGACAAAAGATGACAGGTCGGTGTACGAATTTCTTTCTCTTCGGCGACCGGACTTTAGTTCTAAGTGTGTATTATCTGAGCCTGTTTTAATTATTTGTAGTTTGCGAACCTGTCATATTACGTTGTAAGATATGACCTAATAGAATACGAGTATATTGGGAAAATACGTCGCTTCACTACACAGTTAAGGAGGAACATCTGCCAAATAGTCTGGGACTGTCTGTCCTGGATCCGCACCAGGACTCCTAACCCTCGAGAGCTACCGGCCGGTGCGGGTGTCGCGCACATACCTGCGTCCTGGTGGGGTGGTCGCGGTGCGCGTGGTGCGCGTGGTGCGCGTGGTGCGGCCAGCCCACGCCTCCCCCGAGGGCACTGAGGCGCGCGCCACGAAGCGACATCTGGGGGTTGAGTGGACGAGGAGAGGAGTTTACGCTCATACATACAGTAGAATCCGTTTATTATGACTCCGCCTATATTGACCAACCGGTTATTATGACGTAATTACACTACGAAGTTTGGTTTTCATATAAAATTCTTTATAAAAAAGTCGGATATAATGACTTCCCATACAGTGACATGTCGCTTATTATGACCCATTTTTAAGAAATGATGTCCGGTTATAATGACCGACATGATTCTTTACACCTCCATTGATTCCCGACGACGCGCGACGTTCGACTTGTCGAACGCGTCGCCAAGTGCAAGCCACGTGTGCATGTGGCTCGTTTTTGTCTTGAGTCTCATTTTGGTCCATAGAGTAACTTATTGGTCTTCTCAGTGAGTAATTAATTGACGCTTGAAGGTCACGCATTGTTTTTCGTTTGTCGTTTGTGTTTTTCATTGTACATACTGTGAAAAAAATGTCATCTCATCGCCGTAACGCATTTACGATTGAGGAGAAAGGTGCAATAATATGCAGATTAGAAAATGGAGCATCAAACTTTTTTGTGCATATTTAGACAGTCGATCTGAAGAAGTAAACTCCAGTCGTGCGTCGGAGCTGACACACGTTTTTTTTTTCACAAAACGCTTTGTATGACGTCCGCTTATTATGACGTGTTTGTCAATTCCTTTCGATGTCATTATAAACGGATTCAACTGTATATACGTACATACATATACAATTATACATACTTTAATAAATTCCGATAGAAAACAAGAAACTTCACTTGATATAACATGAATGTCTTAAAGTTCTAATGTACCAACATAAAATTACAGAAGATGATATATAATTTTGACACAGATAAGTCTAAATTTTTTATATTATTCCCAGTTTTGAAAATATTCATAATATTAAAAAACAGATGCAATATAATATAAATCAATCACCACAAAGTACCAGGAGATCATAATAGTAATAGAAAGTAATCTCAATATTGTTCATGAATGGCTAAAAAATATAAAAATATTTCATCTATTTCTACAGTACCAAATATAATCTTTCTCTTCTATCAGATACATTACATGTCCTAGGATACCTAGTAGTAAACAAACAAAACAGACGGGCACATTTGTATGTATAGATGAATGGTCACCAAGTACCAGGCGAACATAGCCATATCGGAGTGTTACCTGGTTGATGTCCATGAGCAGCGGCGTGTGGTGCGCATGCGGCAGGTGCGCCGGGTGCGCAGGATGCGCCGGGTGCGGGTGAGGGTGCGGGTGCGGATGCGACGGGTGCGACGGATGCGACGGGTGCGACGGGTGCTGCGGGTGCTGCGGGTGCGGCTCCAGCAGCCGTTCGTGCCACACGCCCGCGCCGTTGCCGCTCACGTAGCGGACGCGGCGACTGGAATTAAATGCAACCGTAATGAGGATGAGTACTAGTTTTCTATATTAGCGGCCATCTATAAATTACTTCACATGAATTTCTCGATTTTTTGAGCCCTTCTCCGTCCTCGCCACAGTTGTTCACGTTTATGAGATACCCACCCCCTACCTAGTGTGACGTCACATATTTTGCAATTTTACAATATAAATTCTTCTTATTGAAGTGAAACTTTTTTAGGCGCATGAGGGGTAAAATTTGAGACTGACTGCTAAAGCGGCAACGGGTCACGCGGTCAGTACTTGGATGGGTGACCGACTGGGAACACCGCGTGACGTTGGCTTTTTTTCAATTAGTTTTTTTTTAATTACTTTGCAAAGAAGTTTCACTTCTGACATAATTATGTACTCAATTTTTTTTTTAATTGAAACAACAGTTTCGATATTATTTTTATTTATTTTTAAGTAACCATTACAAATATTATATTTTTAAATGTGATGTCACAAAATTTTTGACCTCTCCCCACCCCTTGCCACACAATGTCACACTTCGTCGACCACCATTTTTTAATTATTTTTTTTATTAATCATTTCATTTGAAATATATTATATAAAAACTAAACTTCACTACTTATTACTATTTTCATTTATTAATAAGAATTATTTTATCATACCGCGTTCCCCCAGGGGTACGCATACCACAGGTTGAGAACCGCTGCCATAGACTGTAACACGTCACGACACGCAACGGCTCGAAAGCGAAAGCTCGCCTCGCTCCGCGGCGCGAGTGTGCGTCTCCACATTCCGCGAATAACATAGCATCAAGCGATTAGCATAAGGAAACCCAATAAGAAATTTCTTTATAACATATTTTCATACAATGTTAAGTACACTTATTAAATGTAAAGTTTATATCACTGAAGCAGCAAAATAGTAGACTGTTGTATCCTATGGATGCCTACTATGTCAAGACCCTAACTCCGCTATCGACTCAGCGCAGCCCACGAGCTCTGGTCACCTTACTCACCACGGGAACACACCACTTGAAAACAACATTATTTGATCAGCTCCAGATTATGAACAGGTTAAATCCCACCGTGCCCAATCTCAATAAAATTTTAAGTAATTTTATTAATTGCAAATAATTTAGTAGTTCTGATGACAAGACTCCCTAGTGTTGTGTGTGTGTGTGTGTGTGTACTCACGGTGGCTGGTAGTGGTGTCGCGGCGTCCGCCTCTCGACCGCCGGCGCCGCCACTGACACGTTACTCTCGCCTGTAATAATAATACAAGTTTATGGCTATTGTTCTAATAGACCAAAAGACTTCGTTACTCTACTACAAATAACGAAAACAGAACTATAGTAACAAAGAACAAAGGCAGTTTTAGATAGAAACAGAATATATTGATCATATTATATAAATAGTAAATAAAATGTGGATATAATATTTAAATTCATCACACAACAATTGCTTATATACTTACATAATTCTAATTAAAATAATGATCTGTTTACAAAGAGACCAGCGCGGGGAAATATTCACTGCATGCTTTATATATTGAAATATATTCAAATAAAATAATATAATGCATATACATAAATAAAAACATTTGCTTGTTCCGACGGTCGCCACTTGAGAACCAGATCACACTAGTTAAGACAGGATGACGGGTATTATTTGAAAAATCCATAGGAAAATTTGGATCAGGAGGACTAAGGATGAAAATTGCAAAAGCAATATTGATCTGCAATCTAAAAATCAAAATCAAGAATTTATTTTAATTATGTAGGTTTTAAGGTCACTTTTGAATCAAAGCTGTTTAAATTCGGAATGTACATTCTGCTGAGAAGAATCGGCAAGTAACTTAACAGTAATCCTTTTAACACAACAGTCAACACATTACAAACTCAGTCGTACGTCCTAAACCCACATATCCTCATCATTTATATAATCCTGTACCAAATTATATGCTATGGCTACAGCTGCATTGTAATCATACATCGACTCTCCCTAGCTATGGGTACTACGATGATGAGAACATGTCTTACCCGAGGACAGATGGCGCGAGATCCTCCTTCTCTTCCTGGTGGGGCTGTCTCCCGGCTTGCTGGACAGCTCGCCATCGGACGAACCAGCACTCGCCACCGCTTCTAGCGGCGTTGCTCCCTCTAGGGGGTTTGTGTCCTGGAAGATTGGGAAACACTGGCTTTAGGACAGAAGAAAATAATTTGTAAATGTTTTTATGCAGTCGTCACTATTTGTAGCATTGACAAGCGCGTGTCATGGGCTATTATATTTTTTGATTGACTCAGCCTGATCTTACATAGGCCCATATAAAGACATATATATCTCTTTTTCCGTGTAGTAGGGTTTTTTACATGTACCTATATATAATAACTAGCTTCTGCGCGCGACTTCGTCGGCGTGGACTCCGCTCCTATTGGCCTTAGCGTGATGATACAGAGCCTAAAGCCTTCCTCGATAAATGGGCTATCTAACACTGAAAGAATTTTTCAAATCGGCCCAGTAGTTCCAGAGACTACCGCGTTCAAACAAACAAACAAACAAACAAACAAACAAACAAACAAACAAACAAACAACCAAACAAACAAACTCTTCAGCTTTATAATATTAGTATAGATGAGACATGTCATCTAAACGTGACGGTCGCTGGTTTCGACATTAGTTTGCAACGATTAAAGAAAAGTGTGTGTGTATTTATGTACGCAAGTACGGAGTTATAATACTTCAATGTCTAGCTAACTTCACGTTGTTGACTTCTTCTTCGTTGACTGGCTAACTTCAGGGTGTGGCTTTTTTGTGACGCAATGTGAATTTACGCTCATCATTTTTCCCTAACGCGCCAAAAGAAGTATAACTACAAAAATATTTAATTCGGATGTATGTCCTTGTGGTATGTGTGGTTGTGTCATCACAGGCACCTGATAACAACTTTGACTCCAAGTGAGAAGCATGTTTCTTCTTATTTTATTTTTTCTCTAAATCTATATAAACATCAAGACAGTTAAACAATATACAAGGCACCAGCTGCGCCACCTGCTGAGTTTCATTAAAATCGGTCCAGTAGTTTTGCGTGTAAGAGTAACAAACATACAGACATCCTCACAAACACACGCATCTATACAAATAAATATTATTGGAGTGTCTGTTTGTAATATTAAAATAACAGCTTTTTACTAAATGCATAATTATGCATACACACGGTACATATAGCAAAATAACATTTTTTACAATTTTTGTCTGTCTGTCTGTTTGTTCTGGCTAATGTCTGAAACGAATGGACCGATTTTGACGGGACTTTCGCTGGCAGACAGCTGATATAATAAGGAGGTAGTAAGGTAGTATGGTAAGAGGTAGCTTAGGCTACTTTTATTTTTGATTTTTGATTTTCTTTTATAACTATGCGAACTGAACAATAACTATTTTGTTAAATTCCACGCGGACGAAGTCGTTAAGCACAGTTAGTTTACAATATAATATTAGTGGGATACAGAGATAGCACGTAAACAATAATTGCACAAGACTGCACTGTCGGCGACACAGTTGCATACATTAGCACACATACGCGTTCATAATTAGTTAATTACACATATCCGAGTTATACAATGTACACAGCGGAGCGTGTCACGTAATGTTACGAATGTCACGTGGAGCGCTAGGCGACGAGCGCGGCTTTGACTGCGTCTCTCGAACCCACTAATCTTGGAATAAACGAAATCATTTGAATTTTTTGTGTGTAGGCAATTAGTACAGTTGGCGTTGACCCTGCTTTCCACTCGAATAGTTATGGTCTAAGATCCCATGGTAAATTTGTGCATGTATCGTGATTATGCTAAAAACCAACTTTTTATTTTAATTTTTGATTAGGTTATTTTATTTTAATTTATGATGATATTCTCCTTCGAATGTTTCTGTTAAGTCAGTAGACCATTACCATATGATGATGATGATGTGCGGCGTGGTGCAGGTGAGGCGACTCTGCCGAGGGTCCGGCGCCCGCGCCTGGACTCACTCGCATTTCTGGAAACGAATAAAACATTTCAATGAGGATTTTATGCTATTTTATTAATGACTGTCCGAAATCTGGAGCAGCCCGACTGGGGAAGTACCTCGACCTTACAGAAGATCACAGCTAAATAATGCTGCTTTCAAGCAGTGTCCCTGTGTAAGGTAGAGAGCTCCTGGGGGGATTGGGAGTAAGGTCGGCAACGCGCTTGCAATGCTTCTTGTGTTGCAGGCGTCTATAGGCTACGTTAACCGCTTACCATCAGGTCGGCTGTACGCTTGTTTGCCGACCTCGTTGTATGAAAAAAAAACTTTGGGCTAAAGACTTCTTTTTATATCACTACTAGCTAGTATCCGCGACGTTACTCGCGATACCTACATTTATAGCTTTACTCACTTTCGGTGCGGTACACTTTCGGCGCGAAAATATAACCTAAATAATTTATTTTTCCTATATAAGATAGTCAGTTTTTATTTATCAGTATATAGATAGAATTTTCATACGATTTTGCTTATGTATTTATTATTCAACTACTAAGATTTAGGGTGAGGCCAGACGAGCGTAATTTTGTAAGTTTTCAGTTTCGCTAGCAAAATACTTTACCTGACTGACGGCTGAGTCAGCGAGCTTCGCTGCGATCGATTCGGTTGGATCATGCGTGTGAGTCGGCGCACAACTCATTTTGCGTCGCCGTGTGGCACGAACTGGTCGAGTGTATGAAACCGAATGCAACCGAAATAACGCGACTCACAACTCACAAAATTACGCTCGTCTGGCCTCACCCTTAGCCCTACAAACAAAACTAAGACTTCGGATAATAACGTAACAATGGTCATTAAAGAGAGTGCGAACGAAAAATGCCAAAAAAACATAGTACTAACTACTAGGCGATCATAACGCGAGAACAATTGGTTGGTCGATTTTTAAAAGGAAATAACTTGTGTTATGGCGAAACTAGTCATTATGTTTATGATAAAACCGTGGCTTGTGTTGACATGTGCCAATGCAGGCAAAGATTTAAATCTTTGAATGCAGGCACTTGTGTTTACTCTTAAAAAAAACCGACTTCAATACAACAAATAATACAACGTAAGTAGATGAAAAAGTAGTCAAGTAAATACGCGCTATTAAATATTATTTAAAAAGTTGTAATCAGATCTCGATCTAATTTAAATGGGACCACATGACAAACATCAGCTTTCGATTAAAAATAAATCTGAGATCATATGAGGATCATACATAAAAAAAATACAATCGAAATGAGAACATCCTCCTTTTTAGGAAGTCGGTTAAAAACGTAAAACAAAGTACCAGGCAATCATTATAATATGTCCTTACTGGCTGACCCCGCAAACGTTGTTTTGCCATAATAAGTATGTTATTAACCCCCGCAACCCCCTCTTGTGGGCGGAATTTCTTAAAATCCGTTCTTAGCTGACCTCTACTCGGCGAAAGGAATATTCCTACCAAATTTCAAGTCTCTACGCCTTATGGTTCCAGAGATATCGTAATTATAATGTCAAAGGAGGGTGAAACCGTGCGGGAAAATCTAGTAAAACATAAAATAAAATGTAAAACAAAGTGCGAGGCGATCATAACGCAAGGAGAGAGGAAAGAAGCCAGCTCGCTCTTAGCATAAGCGTTACGCAAGAGCGAAAGTTGCGCCGCACCATGGATCCTACGGCCTCGTCCACACTGCGAGCCTAGCGCGGTGGCGGCGGCGGGCGCGAAATATCGAACATATGAAACGCGTCTTTGCGTCCACACTGCAGTGGCTAAAGCGGAAGCCTACGCGACTCGACTGAGCGATACAACGAGTGTAGTTTTCAAACATTCCTATCCGCGCGTTCTGTCCACACTACGGGCCTAGTCAGCAAGCGATCTAATGCGCGGGTGGCAGGGGTATCAAACCATTTCGGTCTTGTCGCTATATATCATATATATGTATGCGCTTTCTGTAGTTTATATACCTTTTTTAACGTAGGGAAATTAAAATTAAAATTATAATTAAAATTCTGTCCCCTAAATTGAGACCATTCTTTCAACATTACGTCCGGACTCTTTGTATCTATACTTCGTGGTCACTAATTTCAAATTTTTTCTTTAACTGTCAAAAAGAAAATAATCGAATGGACGAGTATAAGTTGTATTAATAATGCTTGTGGTAAAATGGCAGTATACACTATAATAATTTTGTAGGGTATAATCTCAATTCTTCATATAAATTAAAAAATTCAACACTTATTTCTGTTTTTAAGCGACTTCCAAAAAAGGAGGAGGTTCTCAATTCGACACGTATGTTTTTTTTTTTTTATGTATGTTAGCTCAGAACTTTTGACTGGGTGGACCGATTTCGATCAATTTTGTTTTAACTGAAAGGTGTTGCGTGTCATGTGGTCCCATTTTAATTTAATTGAGATCTGACAAGTACTTTTAGAGTTATATCTAATAATGCGTATTTACGTGACTACTTTTTCGTCGACCTACGTTATATTATACCGCATAACTTTTTACTCGGTGTACCGATTTCGATGATTCTTACTTTAGTCGAAAGCTAATACTTGTCTTGTAGTCTTGTTTAAATTAGATCGAAAACTGATTACAACTTTTTAAGTAATCTTTAATAGCGCGTATTTACTTGACTATTTTTTCGTCTTATTACGTTGTATTATACTTGTCGATGTAATTGAAGTCGCTTTTTTTTCGTTTGCGAGCAAACACAATTATTATTTATTTCGTGCACAACATCTCTAATGTTCAACACCCTTCCATCTCAAGATTGGACTGTCTAGTAAAAATAATAAATCCTCGTCCATAGTTTGCAACCCCTGATATACGTCAAATCGCTACATGAGCTTGCGCGTCACTGTGGCCACTACACGCCTCCGCCGCCGCAACCGCCTCCGCGCCCGTCACCGCGCATGCAGTGTGGACGCACCCTACGAGTTGTTCCGTCGCTCGGCGAGATCGAGCCGGAGCGCCGCGCTGAGGCGTCGCCTTGTGTTCTATTGTCATTGTGAGACGCAGACAATGTCGTGGAAGTATAGAATATAATATGACGCTGTGACGTAAATCAGCTGAGTATATTATATATGTATGTATGTTATAGAATTGTGTATCGCTCACAGTTTTAGAGTTATCAGAAATATCGATTGAAAATACTTTAAGCGACTTCTGAAGTGAAACTTCTTTACGCACGCTTGACTTGGGGAGTAAGCTAGTGAATGTGTCACCAGAGCGTTACGAAAAGTGTGATCAGGCGAGGCGAACAGAGCAAAAGAGAGAGAGAGAGAGGTGCGAGCACACATTTTCTTTCTCTCTTTCTCTCATAGCCGTCGTGTGGTCTAAAGCCTAGCTTCCCAAACTGTGCGTCGCGACGCCCTGGGGCGTCGCGGCGTTGTCCTAGGGGCGTCGCGTGTCGATGCGACTGAGTAGAGTGAGCACCGGGCGCATTCTGATTTCTGACATAAATATCGGACATAAGAGTGGCAATTTCCAAACTGGAGCCCCGGTTTCATAAGCTATGCTCAGAAAAGCAAGCACACCCCTCACATTAACCAGCCACTTACATAAATATCTCTTTTTGATGTGAAACTTCTTTAAGCGCATGAGGGGTAAAATTTGGACGACCGCTAACGCGGTAACGTCAGGGACGGTCAGCACTTGGATGGGTGACCTCCTGGGAAAACCGCGAGACGTTAGTTTTTTTGTGGTTTTTTTTATTCTTTTTTTTTGTATGTATTTTAAATTCGTTTTTTGAAGTGAAACTTCTTTAGGCGCATGAGGGGTAAAAGTTGAGCGACCAGTAACGCGGCAGCGTCAGGGACGGTCAGTACTTGGATGGGTGACTGCCTGGGAACACCGCGTGACTTTGGCTTTTTGTTTTTTTTTTTCAATTAGTTTTTTTTTGTATTTTAAATTCCTTTTTTTTAATTAGTTTTTTTGAATTAGTTTGCCAAAGAAGTTTCACTTTTGACATCTATAATTCTATACTTTGTATGCACGCAATTTTTTTTATTAGTGCTTGTGTTTTGATTTCGTTCTTATTTTATAACAAAAATTATAAATGTTCAAATAGTAAAAATAAACTAAAATTAGTAAGTATTTTTGGGTGCTGGGTTGAGGGGCGTCGCAAAAAAATACCAAAGTCCCATAAGTTTGGGAAGCCCTGGTCTAAAGCACACTCGTTTTTTTTAATGATACTTAATTTTACGTATTGCGTAAGTTCGCGGTTTCTTCACAAGTCACTGATTCGTTCAATTTTCAATATCTTTCACTTTCATACAACGGCCATTAGGGCTTATTTGACATCGGCCAATAAGGTTTCGGTTTTACAGGTTGCTAATAGAAATATCCGACACATGCGCCGACAATGTGCATCTTGTGGAGTTTGAAGGTGATACCACAACCTGGGGGGTGAAAGAGGCCGTTATTGCGTATTTATAAACGACGTTTTGAACGGAATAGATGTATACAAACTTATTGCACAGACTAAAGGGCCCCGTAAACGATCAAATAATTTGTCAAATTGTTTGACAAATTTTTTGAACGTGTGCGAGCTTGTTTGATGTGTTTGTTATATGAAAACATAAAGTTTGATAAAACAAATTTGACAAATTGTTTGATCGTTTACAGGGCCCTTTAGAGTATGTATTCCCTATTCACCGACCGTAGGCTAAACAGACAAAAACCTTTCTAGTTGTGCAAAAGAAACACTCAAAACATTAAGCTAGGTATTTATTTTAAACTTTATTGTACACCAAACAAGAAATAAAATAAGCAAGCATTAATAGAAAAATGTACAAAAGGCGGCCTTATTGCTAAAAAGCAATCTCGTCCAGACAACCTTAGGGCAAAGGAGATGAAATATTGCTAGGTACCACTCGGTTCAGCAAGCTATAACCAGTAAGGGCTAGACTTGTGCAAGGGTACCTGTTCTGCGGCGCTCCGAGGGCCCGGCGGCGCGACGCTCGGCGCGTCTCGAGCCGCCCGCCGCGCCGCCTGGACACATTACATCATATTAAAAACTACTTCATAGCCTATTGAAGCCTACTTGAAGGCTTTTATACCCTCCCCAGGAGCACTGGCCGTCTTATTCACCACAGAGAAACAAGACTACGCTTCAGCCTGTAATATCCCACAGCTGGGCATTGGCGTCTTTCCCCACGTAGGAGAAGGATCAGAGCTTAATCCAGTACTTAAGAGCAATATAACATAGCTGTGATCTTCTGTAAGGTCGAGGTACTTCCCCAGTCGGGCTGCTCCAGATTATGAGCAGGCTATTTCTTGCTGTGCCCTACCTCAATTAAATTTCACTCCAACTAAACTTAAACTAAGCGCCTACACGGCAAATAAAACTTTCCAACACTTCCAATCCAACAGATAAAACTTTATGACATACTAGCTGTGCCCCGCGGTTTCACACGCGTTAATTTGAAGAAAAAAGATAGCCTATATAGACTTCCTCGATAAATGGGCTATCTAACACTGAAAATAATTTCAAGTCGGACCAGTAGATCCTGAGATTAGCGCGTTCAAACAAACTCTTCAGCTTTATAACATTAGTAAAGATTTTTCTTTACCAACACCAAATGATCGAAATGAATCCAACAGTTGCAGTTTACTAGTTGAAGTTAAACGAGCTCCAAGGTCCAGTTTAACATCCTCCTGATAAAACCAATCAGCAACTTATGCTCAAGATAAACTTGTGACACAGGCCTCACGTATATTCGTTAGATGAATGTAGGTCGTTTCTAGAAAGATCGACCAACTAATCCGTAGATTGGATAATAGTTTTGTTATGCGACCGACGCAAGACTTTCGACAAAGAGCCGAGCAACGTATGTAATACATATATCATTCAGTTATATGGCTTTACCGACTTTATTGTCATTTTAAAACACATCAGGCAACCCCTTCCCCCCCTAATGTGTTTTAAAGTAGTAAGATGACATAACGGAAAAAGAGAATCAAATCGACTTCAATCCAAAAAAAATCTAACTTAAGTAGCCTTCCAAAGCCGTTTTGAAACGTCATTTTACAAAATATATAACACAAGTCCTCCCGTGACCGTGGTTGCTATAATATAAAGTATAGGTACGAAACGTCGGACATCTAAAAACCTAATAAACCGCGATAAAATCCGAAAAAGTTGTTTCACTATAATGATTGAAATTCGCGTAAACATTAGAAAACAATAATTATGTGAACCAGTACGGACTGGAAATCTATACTAATAAATAAAATTGGAGTGTCTGTTTTTAATATTAAAATAAACGCTTTTTACTAAATGCATATGGATGTATAAGTACCAGGCATAAAAAATTTCGCTCAAGTCTATTCCTTTGAGTGCTGTGCTGTTGAATTAATCGAACTGCATTGCATCGTCCTGTGTGTGTATCGTATTCCGAATTCTAACGTCGATATTTTTTTTGAAAAATTAGACTTAACACTGGATAAGTTAAAAAATACGAAAAAAAGTATTGTTATCGCTGGTGATCTAAATATTGATGTACTATGTGACAATAATGTGACTAAAAAATTAATTATTTTACTTGAAAGTTATAATATCAAATGTCACATTAACGAGCCCACTAGGCGTAGCAAATGTATAGACCATATAGCTAGTAACTTAGAGGAAGTTTCATCAGCTGTGTTTCAATCGGAGTTGTCTGACCATAATACTTGTCAAACTATAACTTTTCGTGTCAAATCTAAACCTTCATTTTTCCCGTATTATTTTATTACTGTAAGAGACTATAGTCAGGATAACATTAAAAAATTTAAAGACTGTATGAAAGCCATCACGTGGAATCAAATTATTGATAATGTTGATTCTGAAACGGTGGAACTAAATTTTAATAATATTTTTAACATATTTTTGGATGAGCTGTTGTTATTCTACAGACTTTGTTTTCCTGAAATAAAGATTAACACTTTCACGCGAACATATCAATATTGTAGCTCTATGCGATATTGCACATCATTTTTTCATATAAATTCGAACGGCGTCTAATGACGTTGTGCAAATAGCTGATGATATTAGTATTTAAATATATTGCACTGACGTTCTAAGACGTCGACGATATACGCTGTACAACAACATATATGTAAAAAAATGTGCCATAGCGAACGACGACGTATTATAACGTCGGGTTTGGGAAAAGTAAATACGGTTGCACATTAATTGTTGAGTTATCTTTTGCACAGTCAGGGTCCGGTGGAAGTAAAAGCGACTGCGCATGATATGTCGCGTTGTCATATGCATCTTTAAGATTTGGTGAAGTGAATGACGGCTGAACAAGAAGTGATTGGCCCTCAGTAGAGGGGTTCTGCAAGAGTGACTGCGACTGGTCTACTAAGTTTCTAAGACCGTTAAGCAGGAACGCGTCCTGAAAAGGCCATCTCCTACATTTCTTCGCAATACTTCAGAGTCTATTGACATATTTGCAGTGTTATCTAGGTCTATGCTATTGGTTGTTTGCTTCAGACATAGCTTGGATTTTTTACTTGTAGACTGCTTTCTTGTATTACATTTTCATTTATGAGAGTCAAAAATGCTTTTAGCACAAGAGTGCTCTGGATCCTCTGTGGTGAACACAGAATCGGTGCACGCACATACCTACCCCCGCGACGCGGCACAAGTCGATTAATGTATAAAACTTCTTAGGCGAAACGACGTATAGTGACGTTGTGCGTAGGTAGTAGGTACTTAGTATCAGGACGGAATGCCCTCAAAGAAGGCAAAATAAAATCGGTATGGCGTAGCACTACAATTTTTAGAATTCGATATGTTGTGGCACAACAACCGAACTTTTAAAAATTAGTATGGACAAACACCGTACCATTACGTTGTGCTCAATAAATCGAGTTTTTGCTGAACGTAATAGTACGTTGTGCCATAACATATCTACCAATATATGACGTACATATACGTTGTTCGCATGAAAGTGTTAAAATTATAAACCGGCCAAAAATTATGAAATGGATAACACGTGGATTAAAGAAATCAGCAAAAACAAAAAGAAAATTGCGATGTAAAAGCTATAAAACTAAAAAAATTGAAGATAGGGAGCATTATTTAAAGTTTACCAAATTACTTAGATCTTGTATAAATCAAGCCCAAAAAAAGTCAAACGGAAAATATATTGCTACGTCAGTTAACAAATGTAAAGCTGCTTGGAATGTTATTAAAGGATGCGATCATAATTATTTCAATCAGTTACAAGGTTTACAAGAAATATTACATAATAACAAAAGTATTAAAAATCCTGTCGATATTGCAAATAAGTTTAATGAGGTATTTATCGATAAAAGAAACAAATGTAACCTGAATAAGCATAATAAAATGACCTTGAAAGGAGACCGAGTCACCAAATCTATTTTTTGGAGCCATGCAGCACGCAGGAGGTGATAACTATTATAAAATCACTAAAAAATACAAAATCGGTCGGTCAAGATGATATAAGTACAGTAGTGTTAAAAGCAGTGGTAGAAGAAATATCACCAATATTAAGTTATTTAATAAACTTTTCATTTACCTGTGGCATATTTCCGTCTAACTTAACTACGTCTTGTGTAAAACCAATTCATAAAAAAGGTGACTATACAGAGATTAACAATTACCGTCCAATATCACTTATCTCGGTAATTTCCAAAGTTTTTGAGAGGACCATGCATAAACGCATCACTACTTTCCTTATTAAGTCTAAGGTAATTAAAACTGAGCAAAATGGGTTTCAAAAAGAGAAATCAACGACTTTGGCTCTTTTTATGTTAATTAAAAACGTTATATCGTGTATTGACAATGGTAATCCAGCTTGTGTTATTTTCTGTGATATGACAAAGGCTTTTGACTGCGTGTCACATGATCTATTGTTAAAAAAGCGCGAGCATTATGGACTCCGTGGAAATTGCAATAAATGGTTAGAGAGCTACCTTAAAGATAGAAAACAATTTGTCCAAATATCAAAATTAAATGAGGAAAAGATACTGACAAATTATAACTCGTCTTTAGAAATAAATGCTTTTGGCGTACCCCAAGGCAGCGTCCTTGGGCCACTGTTGTTCTTAATATATATTAATGACCTCCCAAATTGCACAAAACATAAGTGTGTTTTATTTGCAGACGATGTCTCTATAATCATACCATGTTTAAAAAACGTAAATAATACTGAAGAAATAAACAACACTTTAAAGGATGTGCATGAATGGCTATTAATGAACAATTTGTGTATAAATTTGAAAAAAACTAAATATATGGTGTTAAGGAACAGAAAAATGACATGTAAAAATAACGTGGTAACATGTGCCAATGAACAGATCGAAAAAGTTTCTAAAATCAGCTTCCTAGGCATACTTTTGGATGAATTTTGTTCCTGGGGTCCTCACATTGAATTTTTATGCAATAAAATCAATAAGTTTGTATTTGCTTTAAGGAAGGTATCAAAGGTTGCTGACCAGAGCACAGCGTTATTGGCATATCACGGGTACGTAGAATCAAATATTAGCTACGGAGTTCTGATTTGGGGAAATGGCATAGATATAAATAAAGTCTTTCTTATTCAAAAAAAATGTATAAGGGCAATCTGCAACATGAATCCAATGCAGTCTTGTAAACCTCATTTCATGCGCCTATCTATATACTCGTATATGAGCTGGGTTGTTTTATGAAGAGGTTTAGACATGACTATTATGAGACTCGTGGTAATGTTATAGCATTTAATACAAGAGATAAAAGTAAAATCTATTACCCTCAAATAAGGACCGTTCTTAGCTCAAAAAATTGCTTCCATATGATGATAATTATTTATAATAAATTGCCTTCTACTATAAGAGATTTGCCATATTTTAAATTTAAAATAGAACTACGCAACTGGTTGGTTGACAAATGTTTTTACTCAGTAAAAGAGTTCCTTGATTTAAAGTTCTGAAATATGAGTATAGATTTGTAATATAAATTATGAAATATGATTATGAGTTTTTTATGTAAATTATTGACATATTTTGTTATTGACATTGAATTGTATTCCACTGATAAGTGTGATTTGTATTATGTGAATTATTAACATATTATTAATTATTAGCATTGTATTGCATTGATTTTAAAACTTATTTGACGTCTTATATAGATATTTAAAAATGTTAAACTTAGCTATACCTACATTTTAAACAAATTTTGCATGTCATATTGTTGACTAAACATGTATATGTATTATCTATATTATATAATGTATGTCATGTTTAATGCAAATAAAAATTATTATTATTATTATAATTGTATACACGGTACATATACCAAAATAACATTTTTTAAAATTTTTGTCTGTCTGTTTGTTCCGGCTAATTTCTGAAACGGCTGGACCGATTTTGACGGGACTTTCACTGGTTAGCGTTAGCTGATGTAATAAGGCGTAACTTAGGCTACTTTTATTTAAGTGTTTTTTTTTTTACAAGTCTGCAAACTGAACAATAACTTTTTTGTTTAATTCCACGCGGACGAAGTCGCGAGCATAGCAGCTAGTCGGAAATAAAATTCGCCTGGTATAAAACACAAACTACGCTTCGGGCTTTTAACCGCGGAACTTCCAATCCCGAGGGAATGTCGGGGTAAAAAGCCTACTTATGCGTTTTTCTGGATCTCCATCTATGTCGGCAACGTGCTTGCGACGCTTCTGATGTTACAGACGCCTATAAGCTACAGTAACGCTTACCATCGCGTGGGGATGTTTGCAACTCTAGCGGTGAAAAAGAAATCTTGAACAGAAACAGAAGTCTACCAATTGTCAGATACAAATAATTGTAGTAGTAGGTAAAGTTACCATCGAATGTAGATGTTATCACTTCAGCCTACCGCAGTCCACTGCTGGACATGGGCCTCCCCAAGTTCGCGCCAGACGTTATAGCGCGAACTCGTGTGTTTTGATCATAGTATATAATTATGTAGTTATGTTGCTGAGTAGAAATTATTGCGTAGTAAATTTTTCATTCATATTTACTTTTATTTGCGTAATATTGTATTATGCATGTATTTTATATTAATATGTATGTTATATGTACGTGCGTATTCTTATATAAGTCGCGATGTGTTATATTCGTATGCATGTATAGTGCGTATTGTGTGTTGTTATGAATATTATTTAATTAGCTTTTTGTTTCCAAGTATCTGAATATCATCTACATTACTGCACGTTCTTAGCCTGACTGAAACACAGCCGATTTGAAATACACAGGCCAAAGACGGGCAGCAGCGTCTTCGGTGCGACGGCGCCAGCCCTGCGGTCACCAACCCGCCTGCCCAGCGTGGTGACTATGGGCAAAACACATGAGTTCACGCCATTTTTGGCGCGAACTTGTGGAGGCCTATGTCCAGCAGTGGACTTTAGTTGCCTTAGTAAGAATACAGCGTAAGTAGACGAAAAAAATTAACAAACGCACTAGTCGCCAATACGATTTTCGAAGATTCCCCTCGATTTCACTGGGATACCATCATCAGATCCTGGTTTCCTTATCATGGCACCACCCTTGGGATATATACTTTCCAACAACAAAAGGATCGGCAAAAACGACGAAGTTATACACGACAACATATAAAAAATATGTAAGTTTACAACCGAATTGAGAAACATCCTCCTTTTTTTAAGTCGGTTAAAAGTAAATTAAAAACACTAAAACGTCGGATGTTCAACCGCGTCAATTAAAAAGGCGCACAGGAATCGAGAACGGTCCGCTTCCTCGCGTCGGCGATAACGCGGAGTCAGACCCGGAGCTGATAACGGGCCTATTTCGGTCTGAGTGACGGCCGTGGAGACGGGCTGTCGCGGCGTTTATCTCGGGAGCCCTAGTTTGTAGCACTCGCGTCAGATGACAACTCGCTATACCGCTTTATACAAGCGATAGACATTCCATACAACCACATATACTAATTGTGTTTGCTCGCAAACGAATAAAACTAACTTCAATTAATACACACACACACACTTCAGCCTATCGCAGTCCACTGCTGGACATGGGCCTCTACAAGTTTGCGCCAAAAATGGCGTGAACTCATGTGTGTTGCACATAGTCACCACGCTGGGCAGGCGGGTTGGTGACCGCAGGGCTTTGTCGCACCGAAGACGCTTCTGCCCGTCTTCGGCCTGTGTATTTCAAAGCCAGCAGTTGGATGGTTATCCGGCCATCGGTCGGCTTTTTAAGTTCCAAGGTGGTAGTGGAACTGTGTTATCCCTTAGTCGCCTCTTACGACCACGGGGAGAGAGGGGGTGACTATATTTTTACTGCCGTAACCACACAGCATTTTATTCAATTAATATCGACAAGTAATACAACGTGATAGACGAAATAATTGTGTTTGCTCGCAAACGAATAAAACCGATTTCAATGACATCGACACACAACTACACGACACGTAATACGTGGGTAGTTTCTATAGGACAGTCAATTAAATACGCATTAATAGAGATAACTCGAAAACTACTCGTCAGATCTCGATCCAATTTAAATGGGACCACGTGACAAGCGCCAGTAACAACAAACAAACAAAACAAACAAACTCTTCGGTGTCTTCAGCTTTCGATTAAAAAAAGTATCGTCAATATCGGTATATCTAGTAAAATGTTTTGAGGTGGCACACAGGGCGCGTCTGTCAGCGCGTGACGCGTTACCGCGTTAGCGGTCAAATTTTACCCCTCATGCGCCTAAAGAAGTTTCACTTCAAAAAAAATTTGTGTGTGTCAGCTACGACGCACTACTGGAGTTTACCCCTTCAGATCGACTGTCTAAATATGCACAAAAAAGACTTCTTAGTGTTAAGAAAAATGTTAATACCATATCAAATGGTAAATAAACGAATAAAGTAACGCCATCTACCGCGCGACGCCGCTATTAGAAAACTATTATTAGTCTATCGACGACGTTTTCGTGGTTTTCGACGTAACGAGGTCATTCGTTCAGTAGATTTTACTCTTCATATTTTTTCATACCGGGGACCTTATATGAAAATCGATTCTTATGGAGTAAACTCCAAAAACTATACTCCTAGAAACCCGCATTACCGGAAGTCCCCAGTACCGCACGTATGTTCAACAGTTCCGCTAAACCAGTTCTTTCGCTTTCAACGACCTTCACACTCGCCGCGTCTAGGAAGCGATTTTAACAAAATCTTATTTCTTATGAAAACACTATTTTTATATTTACATTGATATTTATTTACTTATCCTTCAAAAAGTACATAATAAGCAATTATATATTTACGCGAGGCACTTAATTTTTAAAACTTTATCACGAGTCCTTTAAGAATTTATCGAAAACTGCAAGAATACAAGGCAACTCAATACATCGTAGTTATACAGAGGACTTTCTTGGGAATGCTCTCCGAGGCACGGCGGTTAGACCCACAAGCACGGCACAAACACCCAGACCACGACAAACATCTGTATGGCCAATACAAATGTCGTGTGCGGGGATCGAACCCACATCCGCCAGTGCAACAGCCACAAACCAGTGCTGTGACCGTTGCGCCAACGAGTGGACTTGTTATGTTACGTATGTTGACGTATAAATATTAAATAATAGATTACAGTAACTTTAGCACTTTACTAGCGCAATAACAAATAATAATTAGGTATTTAGTAGTAGCTACAGCAATTACCGACATATTTATGGACGTGACGTGAGACGAGGTTCGTTTCTATAAAGTCCACCGGAGGCGCCCTCGATGTACTCAATGAAGTCAACAGTTCATATTCCGTTTTACATACAAATAGGAATGCATATTTACTGTCACTAGCACTGTCGGTATGTGGTGGGGACATTCACAGACACTCCACTCTTCCACCACTGGTTTCCGATAAATATCATCCTCATGACGTCATGTGGTCCATTTGTGCTCAGCTTGTGGTATCCGTGTGGTGGATGTAAGGTTAGATTGTAGTCAGTATATGGTCAGTGCGTGGTCTGCATCAGTGGTATCTACATGGTGTATGTGGTTAGTGCGCGATGGTGATTCACCGACGCTCATCCTCCTCAGCTACATGATAAATACCATGGTCATGTTATCTGTGTAGTGGATGGGTGGGTCATGGTGAGGTCATCGTGAGGTCAGTGTCGTGACTCACCGACGCTCATCCTCCTTAGCTACATGGTAAATACTACGGTCATTTTATGTGTGGTGTGTGTAAAGTCATAGTGAGGTCATGGTGAGGTCATCGTGAGGTCATCGTGAGGTCATCGTGAGGTCAGTGTCGTGACTCACCGACGCTCATCCTCCTCTGCTCGTGGGGCAGCGGATGTCGCTTGGCGGGCGCGGGCGGCGGCGACTGCACGCACGCCTCCTTCGGGCTACCGGCGCTGCTGCCATCGCTGCAACAACACATTACATCATTGATGTATAGGCCTTACAGGAAATAAACAGGATTTAACGTCGTTGGTTAACTAATTAAAATTATATGTACCAAACATTGGCCTTTTAACATAGAAGTAGAAGGGTTATAAGGTAGAAGCGGAACCGTCGCTTTCAACGCAATCGAAGATAAAGGCAATATAAGATAAAACTACAAACATTGAGCAATAATAATCTTCCAAATTCAGGAAATAGTTCCTGAAACATATCCAGCCAGCAATGGCGACGAGTTACGACTTAACCTTCTACTTACAATCACCCACCATGCTATTCAAAGCAAATTAGCAGTATAGCCCCCCCCCCCCTCCACTGCGGACACTGCAGCCGGGGACAGCCCACTTGACAAGTTGCCAGCCGCGCGGAAATTGGCTTCGGTCACATCCGGAAAAACTTTTGTTTAAACTTTATCTCTTATCACTGCTCTAGTGAAACACAGCTATACTTTACTATTATTAGCTGTGCCCGCGACTTCGTCCACGTGGCATTTAACGAAAAAGGTATTTTTCAGTTCGCAGAGTTACAAAATAAATAAATTTCTAAAATAAAAGTAGCCTGAGTTACTACTTATTACATTAACTATCTGCCAATGAAAGGCTCATTAAAATCGGTCCAGCCGTTTCAGAGATTAGCCGAAACAAACAGACGTACTAAAATTGTAAAAAAATGTTATTTCGGTATATGTATCGTGTCTGTACCAGTGTTGGGCATTAATCAATTAATTTGTCAATTGTCTTGTTAATTGATTAAAAAAGTAATTGCAATTAAATTAATTGCAATTAAATTAATCGCAATTAAACTTTTAATTGCACCTTGCAATTAAATTAATTCGATTAATGTATGTCAATTGTAACTCACAATTAAAATAATTGCAATTAAATTTTTTAGTTGTTTTATGAAACAATTAAAACTAACAATTAACTTTATGTATCAAAACAAAATTAGTAAAAATTTAGGAAAATTAAGCGGTAAGTCTCAGACACATAAAAGTGGTCAAAGGCTGTAAGTATAGTTTAATTTGGTTGAAGTTTAGAATCGTTTGGCACGAATTTAAGGGGGAGAGGGTGTGGAGGGGGGAGGGGAGGGGGGCTCATCCACCCTATACCATTCGCAATACAAGGTAATGCACCGTTCTTGAAAAAATTGAAAAAGAAATCTGACATACCTAACCTATAAATTTGACATTTTATCGACATAATTTCGTTCCGCGACGGCTCCGGCGCTTCGGAAGGTGCAGCCCCTTCGCCCTTGCCTAACAAAACGCAGGCATCCGCGTGAGACGGAGCGGCTGAGATGCTGGTCGCCGTAGGCGGACGGGGGCTGCCCTCCCTCCGCGCCTCCGATTCAAAAAAAAACACTAGGGGTAAGACAGACAAGACTACGTGGAGTCGGGGTCAGCTGATTCCGTTCTGTGACCATAGAACTCAATGTCCGTTAAGTGACATTTCTTTTTCTGAGTAATTATGCAAATAAAACAAAAAATATCAGAGTCAAAAAGGCAAAAACAGTTGTCGGAAGGCGGAATGGTGCATTACCTTGTAATTTCTTGTATTGCGAGTGGTATAGGGGGCCATGGGAGACTCCCTACTACCCCTTTCACTTACTTTCACCCTTAAGTTCGTGCCAAACGATTCTAAACCCGACCCTTTAATTTTTCTAAATCTTTATTTCTACATAAAAAAACTGCTTGTTGATAAAGAAATGAATATTTCTTTTAATTATGTGTTTATATTATGTATAACAATGTTGCATTGGTAATTGGGGGCACTATTCTAATACCCGGAGCCACACGGGTATATTATATATTTATATATACTGGCTGTATTATACAGCAGTATTTTTTAATTGTTAGTTTTAATTAAAATTCACAAAACAATTGAAGATTAATTAATTGTTAATTGTAGTAAATCGCAATTAACAATTAATTAATTGTTAATTGTAATTTTCCACAATTACAATTGATTAATTGTTAGTTGTAGTAGTAGCAATTAACAATTAATTAATTGTTAATCTTTAATTGTTCTTGCAATTAAAATTTGCCCAACACTGGTCTGTACCCATATGCATTTAGTAAAAAGCGGTTATTTTAATATTACAAACAGACATTCCAATTTTATTTATTTGTATAGATGTATAGATAAAGAGAAATAGTTAGATTTTTGTTTGTAATGGACAAACTTAAAATCTGGAACGATTCTAGAGTAGGTACAGGGGGCGATTTTTAACCGACTTCAAAAAAATCTACGAAATAACAGTTTTTTACTTAACAATTACTTGAAAAAAATAATTATTTTTCAAAGTCGGTTAAATAGTTAAATACATACTTAGCTGCACACCTCGGGTTATGTGAAACCAGAAACCCGACAAGTTTCGTGTAGAGAGCGTAGGGTTGCTTTTCGCCCTAATTTAGTTTAATTCGTCCTAAATTAGAAGTTTCCTAGTCGGGTGTTGGGTATTCATAAATACGGATTTTCTATTTAGTACAAGGTAATAATAGGTTCATTTATTTAACGCTTTATTGAATACTAGCTGACCCCGCAAACGTTCTTACTGACCTCTACTCAACGAAAGGAATATTCCTACCAAATGTCAAGTCTCTACGCCTTATGGTTCCAGATATCGTGATGAGTCAATATATAGGTGGAAATCTCTTTTATATATCTAGATAGATATAGAAGTGCACCAAAGAAATTAACAGTATTACCTTTAAAAAGTGAAAAGGCGGTCTTGTATCTAACAGCGATCTCCTACAGACAACCTCTGACGATAGAGAAGATATTGATAAAATGATCCAAGTGGGTAAACGGAACTATCACCTTAGAATCTTAATTATTTATAACAAAATAGTATAAAAACGAATCATTCTAACTACACATTACGTCCAGTACTCATATTTAAAGCAAATCAAATTTGTATAAGCTAAATATATTTGCAATTGATTTACGGAATGCGATGTCACATGCACTGTTGTCTCTTTGTTGTCTACTGTCATGGAGTAATTTTAAAACAAAAAGTATTGACTTTTTTAACGTGGGGAAAATCTTCATGGATGGGTTCCACCAGCAGCGCCGCGCTAGCATTCACCACCTTTCCCCGGAAAAATTAATGACCAAATCTAATGTTTTCCAACCTTTTTAACCAACTTTAAAAAAAGAGGTGGTTCACAATTCGACTGTATTTTTTATGAACTTCGCACTGGGTGGACCGTTTCCGATAATTCTTTTTTTAAACAAAAGGTGGTGTTTGTTTTAAGGTCCCATTTAAATTTAATCGAGATCTGGCGAGTACTTTTTGAATTATCTGTAATAACGCGTGTTTGCTTGACAATTTTTTTCCTTTACCTGTGTTATATTCGTGGTCGATGTAATTGAAGTCGGTTTTTTTTTTCATTTACGTGCGAACATAATTATTTGATACCTGCAGCCCTCGATAAAACTATTATTTTATAAGTAGGTATATATATGTACAAGTTAACTGTTTGAAGTTCAGAGTTCCCGTTCCGCCGTAACTAATTTAATTATCACGTGAACTCTACTAAAGCCCTGTTATTTTCAATTTTACTATTAATTTTGAACGTGTTGCCTTCGAAGTAGAGCTGTTTGTAAAAATAACTAATCGTTTTTTTTTTTTTTTTTGTATAGAAACCAGGCTTACGAAAATCCTTTAAGAAACTTAGAAACCCTACCAATAGCCTAAATTTTAGGCCCTAAAATATAATATCTAAGTAAGGAAATATCCAGGTCAAAATCTGGAGCTGCCCGACTGGGGAAGCACCTCAGAGAAGTACAACGATAAATAACACTGTCTGTCTGTGCTGTGTTCCTGTGGGTGGGTAAGGTGACCAGAGCTCTTGGGGGGATCGACAACGCGCTTGCGATGCTTCTGGTGTTGCAGGTGTCTATTAAGCTACGGTAACCACTTATCATCAAGTAACGCTTGTTTGCCGACTTAACCATATTAAAAAGTGCGAGTCGGACTCGCGCACCGAGGGTTTCGTACAAAAATTATTAAAAAATATATTGTTATTATATGATGTAACTAAAAATTTATGCTTTTCGCAATTTTTCCTTTATTTGTACTATAAGACGTTGCTTCGTACCAAATTTCAAGATTCTAAGTTCACGGGAAGTACCCCGTAGGTTTTGATTCCCTTGCGTCTTGACAGACGGACGGACAACAAAGTGATCCTATAAGGGTTCCGTTTGTTTCCTTTTGAGGTACGGAACCCTAAAAAAGATTTAAAAAAAAAGTATATTAATAATAACAAGAATACCATCAATTACAATTACAAGCGAAACTACTTTTAGAAGCCCATCTCATCCACTCAACGATTTCCCAGCAACATACCAACGCGACGCTAATGACACACTCGCAGCCCTAATCTCTCAGCGGAGACAAAGGGACAGAGGGCGGTGACGTCACGAGTTTCGTCATCGCCCGCGACCCAGCCCCGGCCGGTTGCCTGGTCGCGGTGGGTTGTTGGCAACCGACCAACTCACCGAACTTGGCGAAATACACGCAACATGTCAGCGGAACTCGGTCAAAAGGATAACTAAAATAATGATGAAGTTTGCTCGCAAACTAAAAAAAACTCACTTCAGTTTATATCGACACGTGATACAACGTAAGTGAGAAACCGTTTCTTTTGTTTTTTGTTTTTGTTGATTTATTCAAAAGGCTAACAAACTAATTACCATACAATTTGTATGGGGCCACCTCTGTAACAAGATCCACCTTATAATAATTGTTTGCTAGCTAACGAAAAAAAACCGAATTCGATTACATCGACAAGTAATACAATGTAAGTAGACGAACAAAATTAACAAACGCACTAGTCGCCACTACATTTTCGAAGATACCTTTCGATTTCTCTTGGACACCATCAGATCCCGGTATCCTTATCATGGGTACCTCTCTTTGGATATCTCCTTTCCAACAAAAAAAGAATCCGCAGAATCGGTCCTTAAATCACGAAGTTATCCTCGAACACACGTAAAAAAAAAATATACGGTCGAATTGAGAAACCTTCTCCTCTTTTGAAGTCGGTTAAAAAAACAAGAGAATCAAAATCCATTGACAATTGGCGTAGTAATCGCGTACAACGTAACAAAAAATTAAGTCAAACCTCATTATTGAAGTCACTTAAATAATTATATAATCGTATTACTTATCTATAATATAACTTCGAAATTACAAGACCTGCATTTTATTTTTACCATTTGAAAACACTATCCAGTAGCAACGTAGGCTACATAACATCCTACTATGAACTCACAGAACAGTGCCTTATCATCTCCTATACGGTAATTCTATCTGAACGCAGTTTTTGTGTGAGCTGCATCAGTTTTGTTTCGTTAGTGTTGGTAGCACCGACAGTACCAACATCACGATACCAACCGTGATGCAATAGGCGTTCGTTGCATTGTGTTGCAACTATGTAAGACAAAGAGCGTGTACGGAATAAATACATATACATAACTCTATCAAGAAAATATTATGCCCTATTCTTTTGAACAATAAAAATTAATACGATATTTTTAAATACTTTACTGTACTATTTAGCCTGTGGCATCCCTGAAATGACCTCTTTGACGCGACACGTCTCTGCACTTCCTAAAAATATTAATAAACATATAAAAATATTTACCATAGAAACACACTCAGTCGTCTGTCTCCGAGATTTTTCTGATTTACTAACTGACTTACTCGACAATAAGATCGCGAGTTTGATGGCCGCTCGTGAAAAGCACTGATATAGGCCACATGAGGCCACACAGATGTTTGTCGTGGTCTAGGCCTTTGTTAGTTGAGTATGAGGCGTTAATATCGGTATAAACACAAGAAGGAATAACAACATTGTAAACAAATTGTAAACAATAAATGATAACAAAAATAAACATGAGAAATAATGATAAAATTGTTACTCCAAGTTTCCGACTGCCCAAACTAAACAGGATACGGTCTGGGTTATGGTATTCGCATGTATAATAATATCTCACAAACGATTTTGCAATTGTCTTAACATAAATTTAAAGTTGTCATTAAAAACAAATTAATAGATAAAGCGTATTATTCGGTTCAAGATTACATGGTTGATAAAGATGTGCGGACTTAGTGACGCTGTATTTCATGCAAGATATTACTAACTTTGTACTAAATCACAGTTTCTATATTATTTTCAAAAGAGTAACTGCGGAGTTTCTCGCCGATTCTTCTCGGCAGAATCTACATTCCATCGATCTAAAAAAAATCCATCGATCTCCAAGCGATCTAATTTTAATTTGCAAAATTTGCAAAAGTGCTTTTAAATACTTGAATATTTTTTTTTTTTGATATTTGTGATAACTCGTAGAATGTCAACACGATATTCTAATCACCTTGACAGTTTAGTCAACCTTACGACGACGTACGTGATACGTATGTTAGTTAATACGAAAACAAACTTCAATAAACCTGTCTTGTATGGTAATACTTTTTATTATTTGTTATTATAGCTTTGCCGTAATTCTTGTAGTTGGTAATATTATGAAATCTCAATCGTGAACGCATCTTATTTGTCTTAAATATAGTCTGTGTATTTCGTTACACACACTAGCTGTACCTCATTTGGTGTGTGTAAACATATATTTGTGATTGTGTCCTAGCATTACATAGTTCTATAATGTATATTCTTTATTAACTTTAATGTTCGTGTTGTTCTAGGTAAAGATAATATGTTTTATTTTCAACCAGGTAACTACTGCTATTTCCTATATACTTTTTAAATAAATCAACGAAGGTTGTAACCTCGACCGCAGCGATCAATCTTTCCCCATTCTACGTGACATTGGCGAAATAGAAGAAGTACTAGCCGTACAGTCTTATTACAATTCAATAAATAATAGATACTATTACAATAAAGTGTATGGTATAGTCTTCTCTGTCACCATCAAATATCACCACTACCTATTCACAACTTGTAAATCAATATTTCGTAATTTATTTACTAAGATGGCCCTAGAGATCCGTTTTACCTCCCGCTCAAGTATACAGCCTCTCAGAGGCTCCAAATCTTCAATCTAAGAAGACCATCATTACATAGTATAAAACAGTCGCTTCCCGCTGTCTGTATGCTTAGATCTTTAAAACTACGCAACGGAGTTCGATGCGGTTTTCTTTAGTAAATAGAGTGATTTCAGAGGAAGGTTTATATGTATAATACAAACATAATATAGTAGAAGAACACTGATAGTTTTTGCAAATAGAAGGCGAAAGTGTTTCAGGAGAAAACGCGTCGGTCGCCTAGTGTTACCAGTGTTATGTCACGCCGGTCTTCTCGTCCGGCCAACTAATGTCACGACATTGACCTCAGTCGGGGACGAGTTGGCGATGCACTGCTAATGAGGCCTAGCTTTAAACGCCTTCAAAGAAGGAGGAGGTACTGTATATTGTTTTCTAATGTTTACGGGAATTTCATTCATTATAATGAAACAACTTTTTCGGATTTTGTCGCGGTTTATTAGGTTTTAGGGGAAGTCTCCCGTGACCATGGTTGCTGTAAAGTATCCGAAACGTCGGGAAATTAAAAAACTTAACGAACTGCGACAAAATCCGAAAAAGTTGTTTCAGTATAAGGAGGTATACTCAATTCGACTGCATTTTTTACTGGGTGGACCGATTTTGATGATTATTTTTTCATTTGAAAGCTGGTTAATTGAATATATAAGTTTAATTTAAATGAGATTCGCCAAGTAGTCTAATCAATATTATTTTACGACGTAAATTAATTATTAATAATTTTTATTTAATTAATTTTCTATTTCTTTTCATTATTACCTAGTAATAATACTTTTTTAATTTTTCTTTTTTATTTTTGTTTATAGGACAGCGTGTCTGTAGTGACACGGTGTAGTGAGACAGATGGTTGACATGTTGTCAAACGTTGTTTTGTCATATATGTCATTAACCCCCTTAATCGCCCCCCCCCCCCCCTATAACTTAGAAGTATGAAAAATAGATGTTGGCCGATTCTCAGACCTACCAGATATGCACACAAAATTTCATAAAAATCGGTCCAGCCGTTTCGAAGGAGTATCTATTGTAAGTAACATTGTGACACGAGAACTTTATATATGTAGAGATTTGCTACGCATAATGAATATTTCGGCAACTTCAGCGAAGTGAGAGTCCATCGCATCCTCCTCGGAGAGAGCGCGACCCGCCGCCGTTTCGCAACTTGGTGAAAGCTGAACTGACCCTTGAAGTCAGGTTGCTATCATAACCACAATCAATAAATTACCTGATACAAGTTGGCTTCAAAATCACTTTTTAATCGTCATTTTACAAATTATAATTACATTTGATTTAATGAATCAGTTTATATTTAAAAGTGAAGCTACCACCGATTCGGAATGTAGATTCTGTAGAGAAGAATCGACAAGAAACTCCGCAGTTACTCTTTTGAAGAAGAAGAATTAACAAAATATACCCATCTACATCACGAACTATTTTACTATTGTCTCCCCTCCCGACATCCCGTAGTTTAAGTGTGCTATTTTTATTTATTACTAAATTAATTTAATCTTACACCAATATAATAACGCATACAGTTAAAAAGAACATAAAGAGTTTTACAAAGAAATCGCTAAAGTATTGCTGTCTTATCGCTAAAAGAGCAATTTCTTCCAGACTTAATACCTGTGATTCAGGTAGCATTTGCTTGTTATAGATACATCTTTTTGTATATAATAAATGTACTTATGAATGATACATATTGGTACATTTAAATACAGTACCTGGGTGACCGAGCCTAGCTCGGTGGTCGGTATTTTTAGTATTTTTTTGTTTTGTTTTTTTTTCTCGGTATTTTTATATTTTATTTTTATTTAAATAAAAAATAACGAGTGCAATTAAAAAAAAACGACAAAAAAAAATTATCGCTTGCAGACGTCGATTTGAACCTTGGTCTTCTCGGTTGAACCCGTCCGATTTTTGACCTGAGCTATTATAACCTTGATGACAGTTGCGAAAATTACATTCCTATTCTAACGATATTTTAGGCATTTTTTTCATTGCCTAAAATAGGGATAAAACTAAATTTTCTAAAAATGAATCCTAGCTAGATCAATTTTTCGCCCCCGAAATCCCCTGTATACTGAATTTCACTAAAATCGTTGGAGCCGATTCCGAGATTCAGATTCTATATATAAGTATACAAGAATTGCTCGTTTAATAGTATAAGATATACCCAGACTCAAGACGGGATCGAACTCAAAATCCCTGAAAAAGAAAGCAGGGTCACTAGGAACTACACCAAGCGCTTAATTTAGCTACAGAATACCTATATAATATCGATACAAAAGTGACGGCTTTTTTTAGAAACTCGTTACGAAATACGACAAGGACGATTTTACTCATTTTTGAAAGTCGACACTAAAAATGTACAAATGACGTGACTGCACTTCGCGTCACTGACGACATTAGTCATCCTCGTGACTGGAATACATCCACTTATGTTCTGTTATGACTGGCGGTGACAGGTTCGAACCCCACTGATGTCATACCAGAGGCCATGTCTCATAATTTCTCGGCTTTGTTCAAGTGACAAGCTATCATATAATATCAATATTTATAAACACAAACTAATCGTTGATCATAAAATACACACGAGAGGGTGGGCTGTCGCTTTGTGAGACAGGATGTGACGAGAGACAGAGCTTGGTGAAATGTGACGGAATTCGTCACACTTTAATTCATAGTCTCGAATCAAAGGTCATTTTTTGTGACAACTTCCGTGACACAACGTTTGATGGGAGGTAGGGATTGTAACGCAGCGTGACGGAGAAAAGAACACGTTTATCAACCGACTTCAAAAAAAGGAGGAGGTTCTCAATTCGAATTTTATTTCTTCTATGTACATAATTATGTTACCTCAGGAACTTTTGATTGGGTGGACCGATTTCGATGATTTTTTTCCTCCTAGTAATGTGTAGTTTTACTGTTTTAGTATTAAGAAGAAACTAGATACCTATTATACAATAAAATTAAAAAAAAAAAAAACAATAATTTAAAAATTTGTTTATGAATAATACAAAATTGAAAAGTTTCTTTGTTTGTTATGATGCGCTAATCTCATTAATAACTGGTTCGAATTGAAAAATTATTTATCTCAAATTAACGCGTGTGAATCCGCGGGGCACAACTAGTCTTGATAAATTTTTAATTTGTAATTTTTAGGGTTCCGTACCCAAAGGGTAAAAACGGGACCCTATTACTAAGACTTCGCTGTCCGTCCGTCCGTCCGTCTGTCACCAGGCTGTATCTCAAGAACGGCTATAGCTAGAGAGTTGAAATTTTCACAAATTATGTGTTTCTGTTGCCGCTATAACAACAAATACTAAAAACAAAATAAAATAAATATTTAAGGGGGGCTCCCATACAACAAACGCGATTTTCTTGCCCTTTTTTGCTCGATATCAATAATGGCAACAGGTAGGCACTTGAAATATTCACAAAATACTCAGTTGTATTTTTACTTTAATAATAAATAATAAAATAAAAATAAAATTAATATTTAAGGGGGGCTCCCATACAAAAAACGTCATTTTTGCCTATTTTTGCTCTCATACAATAAAAGTGATTTTAGCCGCTTTTTGCTCGTTATTACAATCAATGTACCTAGTCGATGGTACGGAACCCTTCGTGCGCGAGTCCGACTCGCACTTGGCCGATTTATTTATTACAACGTTTAAACAAGTAGGTACCCACAGAAAGTTGAACAATGTGTTTAGTCAGACCCTTGCACGTGCGATCAATGGCTCCTATCAACCTGTGCCACGCAACCTAATGTAAATGAACTTCTGTAGGTCCACCATGAGTTTTTGTTACAAGCGCACATGACGTAATAACTACAGTAGTAAACGTAGAAACGCAACAGGAATATTTAACTATACCATACCTATAATGAGTATTTCTAAATGTTACTATAGAGTCTATCGAGCACTCGATAAGACTTATAGTTTTAAATGCGTTATATTGAGTATTAGTTACTAATATCTTTATCTTTCTTCCGTATAGAAAACTACACTCGCTAACGTGTATCGTCTCAGGAAACTCATGGTAGACGTACTGCTGACAGATATTTAACAGATAAACTTACTTTAATCGCAAAACTACGAGTTCGATCAGAAATTACACCATACAGTTATTAACTACTGAGAGGACAGTGCTACCAATATGACGAATGCGGAATTTTTTTTTTAACCTTCATCGGCCTTTTTTCATCATAATAAAACAGTCTATAAATGTCCCACTGTTGGACAAAGACTCCCTTGCCATATTAGTATTGTATATAGAATCCCATCTAGAATTGAAATCTTCAATCTGCCAATGTAGAATTGGAACTTATTCCAATACGAAACACGAGACTAGATCATTAAATATTGTGACTAAGTTAAGGTTGCTGGATAACACTGGGTGCATTACGTGCATTTGTAATGTACCTAATGTTAAGGTGAAGCAATCTTGTTGTTACTTTTTTAGAAATTTTTGACGTTTTTTTTCTTTCTTCTGACGTTCCTTGGTGTATGCAATCCTCACCTTACCTTATGGCGGAAAATAAGTAAATGGTTTTAAATTCTCCATTTAAGATTGACAGATAATCTCCCTACTAAGAATATCAATCGTGTTAAGTCTTGAAAGTAAGTTGAGTACGACCCACAAATATCCGCCAACCCACAATGAAACAGTGTTGCGGATTAACCTTTAATTGTTCTCCTTGCAACAACTTACTATATTATGATGGTAATATGCTGTAAACAGCAAAGTAGGTAGGTATATAATTATTTAAATTCAAATGACAACAATGAGTGAATCTTGGCATGCGAATAAACGCTTAGTATTCTTGGCAACTTTTGTGAATTTTGAAAGTAGTTTTTAAAAGCTTTCTTTAAATTGCATCTTGTAGCATTACTGATGTATGCGTGTTGTTTTTTTCATCCCGTCATGTGCTCGTTGAAAAACGGGAGCAAAAAGGTACTATTTTTTAAAACGTTAAAAAACAAAATTTAGTGTATTAGGGTGTTACAGCTTTTTTTGGAAATTTTGGGTTTATTATATAGATAATAAACCCAAAATTTCCAATACTATACATATAATAAAATGGTAGGAAAGTCACAACTGTACATTGAATATTTTTTTAAAAGAATACTTGGGGTGTGATCTACAATCGATACCGAAGCCAAAAATATAGTTTTTAGAATTTTTGTCTGTTTGTCTGTTTGTCTGTATGTATGTCCGGGATAAACTCAAAAAGTACTGCATGGATTTACTTCAAATTTGGCACGAATATTATTAAGAAGTCGGGTCAGAACATAGGCTACATATTATCACGCTATCACCTACGGGGAACGAGCAGTGAACGCACGCAGACGACGTCGCGGGCAGCAGCTAGTCTATATATGAAAAGGGGACAAGCGAATAGACGCCCCGCCTGTTAATATATTCACTGCCAACCATGGAGTTTAGCGCAGTTTCGGTTGCATTGCAGATCCTTATTGACACTATTGTAGTTATATTATTATACTAGCTGCTGTGCCCGCGACTTCGTCCGCGTGGAATTTAACGAAAAAGTTATTGTTCAGTTAGCAGTTATAAAAAAAAATCAAAAATAAAAGTAGCCTATAAGAAATATGAAATTTTTCCTTACCGCAAAGTGGCAACCTTTGCTGAGAACACCTTAAAACAACCGACCTACCGAGTACATTTCGTACAAAGCGAGTCAAAATACGAAATTTGTATAAAATAAAAGGTTATTTGAAGACGACTCGTTGGCCCAGCGATGGCAACACTTGCGGCTGCTCGGGCTACGATTTCGACCCTTACTCATCGAAAACATTAATATAGACCATTTTGTTTACAGATGTTTGTCTGGGCGTTTGTGCTTGTCTCCTGATGCCTGACTCAGAAATAAGACTTAGCGGGGTCCGTTGAGTGTGAGGCGTCTTTATATATTTACTAGCTGACCCCGCAAACGTTGTTTTGCCATTTATGTTATTAACCCTCGCAACCCCTTCTTGTGGGTGGAATTTCGTAAAATCCGTTCTTAGCTGACCTCTACTTGGCGAAAGGAATATACATACTAAATTTCAAGTCTCTAGGCCTTATGGTTCCAGACATATGGTGATGAGTCAATGGGTGGAAATCTCTTTTATATATACAGATTTACTCTAACTGCTTGCAGAACCTTGAAAAGCCTCTGTAAGCCGTTCCTTTCATACGTCCGTCTGTCGCAACAACACCATTGTTCCGTACTTATTGAGAAATCTGATCGACGAAAATGGGCCTCGGAACACAGAATTACGGGAAAGTGGAACATGCGACTGTGAAATCCCCGCTACTTCACCTACTTCTAACTGACCCGACAGATAACATTTTAAAAAGATGCTCGTTGTAAACAATTGACTTCGCTACGATTTCGCTGTTTAAATATTAAGGGCCGTCGGTGATTTATTAAGGGCAAGGTGACGCGCCTCAGATCGAAGGTTGCTAAGTTGTCGAATAAGTAGAACTTGTATCTTTTCTATTTAGTTATAAGCCTAGTTAGCTAGTTAGATTAACACAATTGTATATCGATAAAGGTCGACGCCGCGTTGGCGCAACGGTCGCAGTACTGGTCTGTGGCTGTTGCGCTAGCGGTTGCGGGTTCGATTCCCGCACGCGACAGATATTTGTATTGGCCATACGTATGTTTGCCGTGGTTTGGGTGTTTGTACAGTCCTCGTGGGTCTCTCCACCCTGCCTCGAAGAGCTCGTTAAGCCGTCGGTCCCGGTTGTTATCATGTACACCTGAAAGCTATCGTAACTCATAGTAGGGAATATATCCGCCAACCCGCATTGGAGCAGCGTGGTGGATTAAGCTGTGATCCTTCTGCTACATGGGGAAAGAGGCCTGTGTCCAGCAGTGAGATATTACAGCCTGAAGCGATATCTATATAAATAAAATCGTTTATCAAAAGTGATGGTAGTTATAAGTTTTAGCAAGTATAAATTATAATATGACAGTGTCTAAGCACCCCCATATTCGACTAATTGGTCTTTTCCTCTAAGAATAATAAAAATTGACAGAATATATTTATAGGTGTATATGTCGCAAAATTTTGCAGTGACTTATGTAACTCGTTCCACATTCCCTTCACAATCGAGCACCTAATAATATTACACCAGATGTAGCCCACGAGAAGCTCAACAATACCAGTCAGATTCCCTGAAACTTTTAACAAATTTGGCGCATGAGAAACTCAAGAGATCTCAGTCCTCGAAATGAAATTAATGAAAACATTTATTCGCCATAAGGCGATACACACACTTAACGAAAGTCAAAAAAGAAAAAATGTCATTTATAAAAAAAAAACTAAACAATAATAAAAGAAGGTTAAGGTAGCAAAATAAGGGTAGGGGCTAGCCTCAACAGAACCACCGCGACACACAAAGAAAACACAGAGGCTGCGGTCAATCAGAATCGAACCGCCATGTCGCAAGTCTGCGGCACGGTCAAGGGTACCCAAGTCGGTGAAGGTCCGTTTCACAAGCGTCCTCAGTGGAACAATCGACGTTTTTTGCAACGAAACGCTCCGAGCCTCTGTACCGGAGTCCGCGCAGCAGGAAATTCCGCTTGCGTCACTTTACAGTCGTGTCGGAGCGTACGAGTCGCTTCCGTTATTTGGCTATGAGTACTACTATTGCTTATCTGTACGTGTTATAAAAATTTAAATTTCAAATAAGGGCCTAAAAATACTAATTAGGGGTTGTCTATTAAATTCGTGAGGCTGGAAAGGAAAAAAATTGCGTGCGTACAAAGTACACATGTTAGAAGTGAAAATTCTTTGGTAAACTAATTGAAAAAGTACGCGGTATCATAATTAAAAAACGAATTGAAAAAAAAAACGAATTGAAAATACAAAAAAAAACTAGTGTAATTGAAAAAAAGTTATAAAAAAAACAAAAAGCCAACATCACGCGGCGTCCCCAGACAGTCACCCATCCAAGTACTGACCGCGTGATGCGTTGCCGCATTAGCGGTCGCTCAAATTTTACCCCTCATGCTCCTAAAGAACTTTCACTTCAAAAAGTGTGTGTGTGTGTGCAATTCACACACGGCAGAAGTGTAACTTCTGAAAAGTCGTAGGAACGTGGGCCGTTGCGATTCGTTCTATCGACGATAATCACGATATCATGAAGGTCGTAAGCGCGATGGAAAACGCGTCACTTACACGTTTTGAGTTATTCTATCTCATTCTCTCTTATACATTGTATTTCTTTCTATATCGTGACGCAATTTCGTTTCATCGAGTCTCAAATCACGATTCTAAAGGAGTTTCACTTATAAAGAAGTAGGAGGCTCTTAATCTGTTTGTATTCTTTTATGCGTGTCACCTCACATAACTTTCGATGATCATTTTCTAATCAAAATTAGCCGCTTGTCAATGGTCCCATTTAAATTTGATCGAGAGATATTTTTTATTCTAAAGAAGTTTCACCTCGAAACTAAATAACAAAAGCAGGCACTCCTGTGTAATGAGTAATCACGTGTATTTATTTGTCACGATTTCCGAACAAAACCGAGAGTACCGAGAGTTTTTTTTCCTCCGGCTTTTTTTCTCTCGGCCTATACTAGGGACTTTACGTTATTTATTGTAACATTTAATAAAGCCGAGGATAAAGTAGGTAGGTAATGTCTACCGAGATATTAGTAATTTATTATTTTGACTAAGTTAAGGTTGCTTATAACACTGGGTACATTACGTAAGTTTGTAATGTACCTAATGTTAAGATATAAATTTTTATTTTTCATTTTATTGTTTGATTGTTTGCTGCCGTAACTTTCTATTGTATTGTTTAGTTTTTTTTTTTGTAAATGTTTTTTTTTTTTTTTTTGACTTTCGTTAAGTGTGTAATACGATTACGACGAAATAAATGTTTTGATTTTGATTTTTTTTGAAACAACCAACATCATTAATGTCTGGTTGGACATTTTTATCACGATGCTTAATTTTTCAAAATTAAATCAGAGTATAAGATACGCCAATATACAATTAAGCCTGTAACGTTCCACTGCTAGGCATAGGAGTCTTTCACCATGTAGGAGAATGGAGAGAATCAGATTATACCTGTGTTTATAGATAACATTCTGAGTTTCAATATAAAGTGTATAACCAAAAAATACATATGATTTTTATAGTCTAAGAGCTTACCACACATATCAACACAGATGTTATTATGTATTTATGTATATCTGTCTGTTTGAGTACGCAAATTACTGCTTGATAGTATTTTTGCCAAATTTGAAAATAATACTTACCATAATTACATTTTTAATAATAAATGTAATTACCTATAATTTGTAAAATGACGAAAGAAAAGTGCCTTTGAGGCGTACTTGAATAATTTCGAAATATATGCCGTCCTTCTCCATACGTAATCGATACCACCATAGCACCACCATTAGTAAATGATAAATCATTATCGGTTTGTGGCTCGGAGGCTGCGGTAACCGTGTCGCAGGCAGCCGCAACTGTTACAAGGCCGGCGCGTTGTCTGCGTGACGCTGGCGACACGCAATGTGACACGGTGAATGTTCCGCGCAGGAAACTATCGGAGGACTTCGATACGTTCGGACGTTTTGTAAACCTAGCACGAGACCTCGTTTGCCTGCTGTCACGTGCTGACGTCATAATATGGTGACGTTTGACGATGATGTTCACTTTTTGTGAAGTTACAGAAAAAAATATATATTTCAAGTGTATGGTAATTTCTTAATTTAACGATTTTGGTAATACCTATTTGTTTAAAATGTATTCATATCTATACTAATATATAAAGCTGAAGAGTTTGTTTGTTTGTTTGTTTGAACGCGGTAATCTCTGGAACTACTGGTCCGATTTGAAAAATTCTTTCAGTGTTAGATAGCGCATTTATCGAGGAAGGCTATAAGCTATATATCATCACGCTAAGACCAATAGGAGCGTAGCACCAATGAAGAATGTTTCAAAATCGGAGTTTTTTTCCTTTTGAGAGCTTCCGCTGCGTAAACGGTTAAAGTTTCGCACAAATCATGAATGACAGAATTGGTCCTATTCCACGGGGACGAAGTCGCGCGCAGAAGCTAGTGTATTCATATAGGTACTCTTTATTTCGGACTCCGAAAAGCAAGTCTTGACTAATTTATGCTTCAACACTCGCAAGGGAATCAAAACCTACTTGAAATTTGGTTCGAAGCAACGTCTTACAGCACAGATAAAAGGGAAAATTGCGAAAAGCATAAATTTATTTTAGCAATAAAAATACCATAACTTTTACTTATACGCCTACAGGTTTGTACGTAATCCTCTGTGCGCGAGCCCGACTCGCACTTGGCCGGTTTTTATTACTGACAACACTGCAAGCACTAACTTTGAAATATTATTTCAAGTTAGTGCTTGCAGTGTTGTCTCGTTTTGAGCGATATCTGCATTGTCACTGTACATCTCGATGGAAATTGAAGTCGGTTTTTTTTATTATTTAAAAAACAAATACAATTAAGTGTATAAACTATAAAATATAGTCCATTACAAACCCGTTTAGGTTTAATGTTATGGTGTATCGTAATTGCGAAAATGTGAACTGGACCAGTTTTGATAATTACCTTCTAAACCTGCAGCATCTGTAATCATGTTTTGATATTCAGTTGATAAGGGCTATCAGCTGACCTGATATGGTATGGTGTTATCGCGAGCGGAACCGCGAAGGTCGTCTAGTGATACCGCAATATATGAATGAGAGTTGCTAGTAGCTTTTTACACAAATAAATAAGTAACAAACACAAATAAGTAATAGTTAAAAACTATCTTTAATATACGCACACAGTCATCTATTCCTAAAGTAAGCATGTTAATGCACTAAGAGCCGAATTATATAGCTACATTTTCTAGCTTATAGACGTCTGCAACACCAGAAGCATCGTAAGCGCGTTGTCGACGATATCCCCTATTCTCCCTAGGAGCTCTGGTCACCTTATTCACCAACAGGAACACAACACTACTTGAAAACAGTGTTATTTAGCTGTGGTCTTCTGTAAGGTCGAGGTACTGCACCAGTCGGGCTGCTCCATATCTTGAGCAGGAAACCCGCTGTGCCCTACCTCAGTTATTGAACGAAGCGGACGAAGCCGCGGGGCACCAGGGGTGTTGAGCCACCAGCGCCACTTCACACTCAAGTAGGTAGTCACCGTCCGATACTTTCACTGCAGATCACAAACTTGAAACTTTCAAATTTGCAATCGCACACTATCTTATCGCGAAATGGCACTATCGTTGTACTTGTCGCTGTAAAACCGTGTGGTGTCACGGGACACCAGATAGGAACGAAGTTCCTTATTATAAGATACTAGCTTCTGCGCGCGACTTCGTCGGCGTGGACTCCGCTCCTATTGGTCTTAGCGTGATGACACATAGCCTATAGCCTTCTTCGATAAATGGGCTATCTAACACTGAAAGAATTTTTCAAATCGGCCCAGTAGTTCTAGAGATTATCACGTTCAAACAAACAAACAAACTCTTCAGCTTTATATATTAGTATATAGAATTATAGATTAATTTCATGTTCTATTCGATGTATAAAGAAAATAATTATTCGGATACCGATATATTTTTTATTATGATTTTTTTTTACTTTCTAAATTATATTAATGTTATTATTACTATAACTAATATTTTACAAATGTGAAAATTTCTAAGGATGTCTGTATGTTAGTTTGTTTGTTTGTTAGTCTTTCACACAAAACTGACTGGATTGATTTTGATGTAACTTGATACGTATAGTTGGAGACAGTCTTTTTATCCAACATTCCCACGGGATCGGAAATTACGCGGGTGAAACCGCATAACGCAGCTAGTATTTTAATATTCTCTCGTTTACTTTTATTTCGTTTATCGACGAAACTCATCAAGTCAGTCGGTGCGGTGAAGGGAGTGGGTTCGATGCCGGTATAAAAATGAACCGCGAACCCGCTCCCCAGAAATGGTAACGGTCCGTCGACGAGAAAAATTTACATTCTCAACCGAATTGTATTTTAACAAAAACCAACCCGAGACCGGACTGACCGCTCGCTGCTCCGTTTATATGATAACGTGATGATTTATAGTCTAAATTACGAGCAAATAGGCTGTAATTAGTTTATACAAATTCGGTTTAATTTTTTTTTTTTTTTTTCATTTTGATGTAGTACAAATTATGATTATTGACTTTTTTTCCTCCTTGATATGTGCACACTTCTAACCGCTGCTACTGTATCGTGTCCTGTGCGGTGTACCCAAAGGTTATCTGGAAGAAATCGCTCTTTAGCGATAAGATCGCCTTTGTACATCTTGTATTGTATCTTTCTTTGTGTGTCAGTATTTTGATATACATTAAGAATAAATAATTAAATAAATATATTTTAACAGGAGAAAATGTAACCAAAGTCGTATAATCCACGCAGACGAAGCGCCCAACAGAAACCCAGTAAGCACTAAGTAATCTGTACTATTAAATAAAATTGGAGTGTCTGTTTTTAATATTAAAATAACCACTTTAGTAAAATGCATATGGATCTATACACGGAACATAAATACCAAAATAACATTTTGTACAATTTTTGTCTGTCTATCTGTCTGTTTGTTCCGGCTAATCTCTGAAACGGCTGGACCGATTTTGACGGGACTTTCACTGGCAGATAGCTGATATAATAAGGAGTAACTTAGGCTACTTTTAATTTTTTTTTTCTATAACTGCGAACTGAACAATAACTTCTTTGTTAAATTCCACGCGGACGAAGTCGCGGGCACAGCAGCTAGTATAAATATAAAAATCAAGTCCAAAACTGCAGACGTTGCCCAAAAGTGTCGATCTGTCTCAAGAACAACGATTCGGTCCCTTCGCCCGCGAGCTACCTGCTGTGCGAGCGAGACAAAAAAACATACCTATCTCACTCGCGAATCAGCTGAAGAGAAATCAGCTTTACATCAAGAGATTAAAGTTCAAAATCTAACACGCCCAGTGAAGGTACCCTTTGGATCTGGTTTTTTGCATCACTTCGAGTTTCTACCGTATTGCGACGTTCATATTTCGTTATACGATTTCGCCTCTACCGCTTCTGCCGTAGGGATTAACGTGAAGCATGGGAAAAATTATTATTATGGTGCTTTTGTGGCGGTGACGAATTCTTATGGGAGTGTCAGATTGACAATCGCTTGAGTCATGCTTGGGTGTGATGCACTGTGATTGGTTATGGTGGTGTGGGGAGCTTGGCTACTATATTAGGAATTTTATTGGCTACTTTCGGGATGAGTGGCCCAATATTGAGGTAGGGCACAGTAGAAAATATAATGCTCAAAATTCGGAGCTGCCCGACTGGTGAAGTACCTCGACCTTACAGAAGATCACAGCTCAATAATACTGCTTTCAAACAGTGCTGTGTTCCTATGGTGAATAAATGGCCAGAACTGCTGGAAAGGGTCGCAAGTAAGCCGGCATCGCGTCTATAAGCTACGGTAAGCTTACCATAAAGCCAGCTGTACGTATATTTGCCAACCTATAAAAAATGTATAAAAAAATTGAGTAAGTATTTGGTGTGTTAAAGTGTTAACATTACATTTTGTAACATTCTAGTGTCTTTAAATTACCTAAATTAAATTATTTTAAAGTAGTCTTTCAATTAATAAGCTCAACGATATTATAATGCTAGCTGACCCCGCAAACGTTGTTTCGCCATATATGTTATTAAGTTATTAATTATTAACCCCCGCAACCCCCTCTTGAAGGTGAAATTTCGTAAAATCCGTTCTTAGCTGACCTCTACTCGGCGAAAGAAATATTTCTACAAATTTTTAAGTCTCTACGCCTTATGGTTCCAGAGATATCGTGATGAGTCAATATATGGGTGGAAATCTCATATATATAGCTATACATATAGAAGAAGATAGATTCATAGCTACGTTAAGTAAATAGCCGTAGTCGTATACCGCACATCCTCTTTTGTTTACAACTCAGCATGGTAAGTATAGGGGGTTTTTTTACCATGAAAACTATTCAACTTGAAAGGAAGTAAGATACCACACGCTATTATTACAAAGTTACGTAACATCGCCTAGCTAACCGCACACCCCACACCACCTGTGGGACGCAGGTGGTCAACCCCTATACACTATTAATTGATACTTTTACCACACATAGACGCTTCATGCGGTTTCACTTACATACTTTATATCAATATTTGAAAAAAGAAACGAGTATGCTTTAGAGCTCTCAACTTCCGTTCGTCTCGTCCGATCTAACTTTTCGTAACGCTCTCTTCAGACATTCACCAGCTTACTTCCCAAGTCGAGCGTGCGTAAAGATTTAAAGAAGTTTTCCCTACTTCAAAAATTTAAAGTAATGTTTTCATAAGCCCATAATAAATATTATATAGCCTATAGCCTCCCTTGGTAAATATACTATCCAAAACAGAAATAATTTTCAGCTTTATTATTAGTATAGATAGTTGTGCAGTCCTTGTGGGTCTCCCCACCGTGCCTCGGAGAGCACGTTAAGCCGTCGGTCCCGGAGGGTATCATGTACACTTGATAGCGATCGTTACTCATAGTAAGAATATATCCGCCAACCCGCATTGGAGCAGCGTGGTGGATTAAGCTGTGATCCTTCTCCTACATGGGGAAAGAGGCCCATGCCCAGCAGTGGGATATTACAGGCTGAAGCGTGTACATTTATAATGAAACGCTGCATTTTGTTGTTCTTTCTTGTGTCATATTGTCATTGTGTTCCTGTAAGCAGTGTGTCTCAAATAATTTCATTTCATATAAATAACTATCTGGCGTCATAAAAAATAGCAATAAAAATGCAAAACGCGCGAATCCCAGCAAAAAGCGATGAGAACTAAAATAGACTATATCTCGTCGAGTGGTTAATTAAAAGAATACAATAAAAAAAAGAGAAGTCACTGAACCCACGAGGTGTCTCCGTCCGGCGACACCTGGCGACACCTGGCCGACGACACACGGGCACACACACGCCCACAGGAAACTCTACACGCGTACGGGCTGCCCTTATCCTTCAAGCAACTAACTTTATTATGACTTTCATCTAGGGATCGCCTAACCGTAACTCGATTTTGATTTTTTAAAGATTTTTTTTAACACCGAAGGGCTTAAACTTGTAGGACGAGTCTAAAGTTGAAAGCTTATATCCCAAATAAACTGATTTACTCTGTAGAAACTGACCGCCATGTAGTTTTTTTTTTTTATGTAACTAGGTTAGCAAACAAGCGTACGGCTCACCTGATGGTAAGACCGTATCCTATAGACGCCTGCAACACCAGAAGCATTCCAAGCGCGTTGCCGACCCTATCCCCAATCCCCCCCAGGAGCTCTGGTCACCTTACTCACCAACAGGAACACAATACTGCTTGAAATCAGTATAATTTAGCTGTGGTCTTCTGTAAGGTCGAGGTACTACCCCAGTCGGGCTGCTCCATATTTTGAGCAGGAAATTTCCTGCTGTGCCCTACATCAGTTAAAGTTAAAAATAAGCTTAAAAACCAACACATGCAAGCGTTCCAAACATTGGTACCAAAACCAATTTAACATAAAAGACATCCAGTCTATAGATACTCAAATCATGCCAAATTTAATTCAAATCGATTCAATATAATACAAAAAATACGGAAGCGATTGCGCTCAAACTTCGTATATAAATAAGTAATGATCTAGAATCAAACATAGGATGTCTCTTATTACTAAATTCACACGGACACCATTAGCAATATCGAGACGAAAAATTACAAAATTCCAGCGCTAGATATTTAACAAAAAATTATATAAGTAATTTAATGTGAGTAGAAACGCGAAGGACGTCTCGCTTTCCTATAACACACTATTTGCTTGTTTTAGAATTCGTCGAAGACCATTTTATAGTTCTGAAGATGTGCCAGAACAAAACGTTGGACAAGTTTTATGATTTCAAAATAAACTGCAACCAACACGGAATACCTCCACGTACACGACTGTGTAGTATCTATATTAATAAATACATGACTTTAACACTAGCCATCCCTCTCTTCCCGTGAGTGTCTTAAGACGCGACTAAGGGATAACACAGTTCCACTACCACCCCAAGAACTTAAAAAGCCGACGGATGGCGGGATAGCCATCCAACTGCTGGCTTTGAACTACACAGACTGAAGACGGGCAGTAGCGTCTTCGGTGCGACAAAGCCAGCCCTGCGGTCACCAACCCGCCTGCCCAGCGTGGTGACTATGGGCAAAACACATGAGTTCGCGTCATAATGTCGGGCGCGAACTTGTGGAGGCCTATGTCCAACAGTGGACTGTGATAGGCTGTAGTGGTGGTGGTGGACTCCTCAAGTCGTGAATTGTTAAGGCAAAATTTGTATGATAGTTGTCATTTTCTTAATTAACGAAGGAATTAGTTAGATGAACATAATAGAGTTTAACGAGATTCTATCATTTACACAAATAAATAAATTTGGAGTGTCTGTTTGTAATATTAAAATAACTGCTTTTTAAACGTATATGGATGTATACACGGTACATATACCAAAATAACATTTTTCATAATTTTTGACTGTCTGTCTGCCTGTTTGTTCCGGCTAATCTTTGAAACAGCTGATCCGATTTTGACAGGAATTTCACTGACAGATAGCTCATGTAATAAGGAGTAACTTAGGCGACTTTTATTTTAGAAATTTATTTATTTTATAACTCTGCGTACTTAATAATAACCTTTTTGTTAATATATCCACGCGTACGAAGTCGCGGGCACAGCTAGTAAGACATACGATGTCCCAACACTAGCAGAATTGCAGGCGAACGAGAACATGTATAAAATGAAAATATGGGCCGATTTAAAAAAAGAAAAAAGCATCGAAGGCGGTGAGTCAGGTAACGTTTTTTCCGAGTGTACCGAGTACTGCGCGCGCGCAGGTATCGACCTTTGGGTTCAACGGCCCGTCCTAAATATAGTGGCACGCGGATGTGCGAGGACCGACTCACGGCCCTACTCGGTGATTTTCTTGAGCGAATTAATTGGACTATATTGGGACGCTGCGCTCTCTCCACATATATCACGTACTAGCTAAATCGCGCGACTTTGTCTGCGCGTGAAACCGGGCACTGCTAGTGATAATGGAGTTGCAGCCGCATGTTGTAACCGAGGGTAGACAAAGATTCTTGTCAAAAGCGAAGATGCTTTTCATCCCGCAAAATCGTAGTCTACGATTTTTGGTTACCCGTCTGTCCCGAGATTCCAGGATCTTGAATGCCGGAAATATAAAAAAGTTACCTGGAATCAAATTCTTTAATAAATTGTGAATATTTATCTAAAGTAAGCGCGAGTTAAAATAGAACGGGAAATGTTCGTAGTAGGTAGTTTATTGTAGGTACTTATTATTGCATAATATTTTGTCATACCAATGATACATTTCATTTAATGGGAACCCATACTCATACAATTTAAAAGTAATAGTCATCATACCAACAATACGTGAACTTTCAAGCTTCAAGAGGTTGGGCTTCCTTTTTATTTGGCCTTGGTCGTACGTACGTATACTCGTACACCTATACTCGTACACCTATACACATGTACACCTATGTGCGTAAAATTCGTTAGGTAGTTATCAATTGGCGACGTAGGTATTCGATGTATGTTATTGTAAAATAATGTGTTTATTACATAATTATTATATTACCGAATCCTAATTATGGAGACGTAGATGTCGTATGGAATAAATATTTGTAACACCGTAATAACATACACTTACACATACATACGTGAAATATTTTTTTCATACCAGGGTTGCATCATGAAAAAGGTTGAAAAACACTGGTTCAATTGAATCAAGTAAAGGATCCAGGAACCCAAAACGGTTACTTTCTAAAATTCATCATCAATTTGTTTTAAAATAATGTTCACGTACAAAACCATTATTCCTTTGTAGAATACAGCATTACGGTCAGTTTCAATATTCTAACTATCTCTGAAATTGCTCAGAATTTGCGTTTTGACGTGAACTCCATACAACTTGGGTCCACAATCTACTGTTTAAATTATGGCGCAGCCGTCTGTATTTATATAGAAGTGGTTAACATGTTCATTGTCAACCCAAAAATTGGTTTACAGTGAGTGGCTCCATACACTAATTTTTTCAATAACTTACTCATAGAGAGATAGATAGGTAGATAAAAACTTTATTTACAATTCCACATACACATAATAAAATATCTTAATAGTATTGGAAATATCACACTCAAATACAGTGTATATCGTCATGATCGTAGAATAATGTCGGTTTTGAAAAAAATACGAAATTCACTTTTTGCCATATTTGAATACTACATTGTCTATATTGTGACTACACCAAAGAAAAATTATTATATGTATTTTAGTTTTCAAATTAATCAGTCGGTAAACTGACGGATTTGATAGGCGCTCATAGTAAAATGACGCTTGTGTATATCCGTCTCTGTACGACGCGCGGGGATCTCCCGCCGCGCCGTCCCGCTCCCGACGAATCCGCACAATCGCCACTATTCGATGGACTCGCCCATGCGGTGCAGCAGATTAATTTATTCTTACACAATTACAATAGTTTATCTTTGTTTGCTTGTTTATTAATTATTTCGTGTCTAGTTTTTTACATACTACGTTAAAAGGTGTGCCACAATGAAAACAGGACGATCAAAGCTTTTGTGAAAACTTGTGGAAGAATCAAGCAAAAGTGCACGAACTACCAATTTTATTCGAGAATAGTGCATTAATGAGAAGGAATGCATACCAGGGACTCCTGGTTATTAAATTAATTATGTATAAACAATTTTGGTATTATTTAATTATTGTATTTATAAAAAAATGCAACGTAAATAATTAAAACGTCTGTTCTGACTATCCGTCGGTTTTCTACGGAAAAATTTAAATCAGTTTAAAATTGAATTTACATGAAAATAGTATTTACTTGCTCACAGTATTACAATATTCTGTTGATTTAGTATTTTATTTTCCATTTTGAATTTTCAAGTTGTATGTAGCAATATTACATTCTTCTATGGACATGATAGTGACGCGTGATCGCAACCGACAATATTCTGCGGACCAGCTTTTTTATCTAACGGTCGTATATGACCATCCGACTTTGTTCTTAGAACTAATTTCACTTCCACCTTTATTCTATTGGAAAACAATGACTATTTGAATATATTTACTATATTTTTTTGTGAAAAAATAATCTGATCTGAGTAATAAATTACCTGTATGTACAAAAAGAAGTAAATTCCATTATTTTCATACTTTCAAATGATTTTATTGACGCCGCGGTGGCGCAGTGGTCACAGCACTGGTTTGTGGCTGTTACGCTGGCGATCACGGGTTCGATTTCCGCACACGACAACATTTGTACTAGCCATACAGATGTTTGCCGTGGTCTGGGTTTTTCGTGCAGTCCTTGTGGGTCTCCCCGCCGTGCCTCGGAGAGCACGTTAAGCCGTCGGTCACTGTTGTTATTATGTACACCTGATAGCGATCGTTACTCATAGTAGGGAATATATCCGCCAACCCGCATTGGAGCAGAATGGTGGATTAAGCTCCGATCCTTCTCCTGCATGGGGAAAGAGGCCTATGCCCAACAGTGGAATATCACAGGCTGAATCGTAAATGTTTTTATTGTGAATATAGTCTAACGGTGTTTAGTAATTTTTCATCTGCGTTATTAATAATCTATAAATAATCTATATACTTTACATATACTGGGTAATAAATCTTTTCAAAATGCAATACACCACTACCCCCAGAAGCACACAACATAATAAAAGAAATTAACGACATTTATGATGATGTCTTTTTATACAACGTACACGGAACAAGCGAAATCATAAAATGAACGGATGAAAATTTGAAACCGAACATACCATCACCTACTTGTGTCCTTGGAGAAGATTCTTTTATGGCCGTGTATAAAAATGTATCCTAACTATATTTACTCTCGATATAAAACAGTATGGTGTTGTGTCCCTCTTTAATATCAGCTCAAATTTAACCCCTTTAAATACGTGTACCTTGAGATCAGATCTGTCACATTTTCCTCATCTCATAGCCCCGGCTGTTGACAATAACGGACAAACACCTATGGCATCACCAGCTAAAACCCATAGTGCAATATGTAATGATTGTTTTTGTCCCACTCACGATGGTACACACCATAGCAACTGCCCATTAATCAACACTGCTGTGTCTTCATGCCAGTCGTCTCCAGCGCCTTTTATTAGATGTAGAGGTAAGAAACGTGTCCGACATTATCATGATTCGGAAGAAGTTAAAAGAAAGCGCTTAACAAATGCAGAAACAGAATACTCCTCCAAAAAGGGTAGTTCCAGAAAAAAACTATAGGTAGGCCTTGCACGTTGTAGGTATAAATGTTACGATATCTTGACTCTTGGAGAAAAACAGTATGCATTTGAAAAGTTTCGGAGATTATGTGATCGTGAGAAACAATGGTTGCATTTTGCGAATTATACGACAATACAACTTCAAAGATATTTAAAGCATAATCGTCAATTCACTTACAAGTATTTTTTGTTAAAGGGACTATCAAAAAAAGTCTGTAAAACCATGTCTTAAGCACATATTATTTTAGTGAAAGGTTAGTTTCCGAACTGGTTAGTTTTCGGACTGCTTGGGATAAATATGATGGAAGCACTTTAATTGAAAAAGACATGAGCGGGAATCGTAAAAATTTTAATCGGATTTTTGACAATGAAATGATAAGGTCGATTTGTACCCACGTTAACTTCTTTTGTACCGGTAGAGTCTCATTATAATAGAGCGGTATCGAAAAGACTGTATGCAAATGGTGACTTGAGCATTGCTTGGAAGTTCAATTTATACAAAGAATAGCCTGAACTCAATAATTGTTTAAATACAGCTTCTAGTCTTGGACAATACAGTGACATAGATAACACTCATTTTAATTTGAGTCTCACAGTTTTGAAGAAACACAAAATCCGTCTGCCGACCTTAGAGAACAGTATGCAAACCATTTAAATAGTGAAAACTTATCTTGAACCTTGTAAAAAAATAATAAAATGACGCTATTAATTCTAATAGACGCATTGTTGTTGCAACCTTTGATTTTCAAAAAGTTTTGTCATTTCCTCACGAGCAAATGGGTGTATTTTATTACAAGCAAAAGCTGTCATTTTATAATTTCACCATATAGGTACAATATGGTTGGCAAACAAGGTTACTGCTATATGTGAGATGAAGGTGTTGCCAAACGTGGGGCCAACGAAGTAGCTGCGTTTATGACTTCATAAAGAAGTTTGTATCGAAGGATGTGAAAGAATTTCGATTCTGGTCAGACAATTGCGCTGGCCAGAATCGAAATCGCATAGTATTTGATATATATGCTATTATACCTAAAATATATAATATAACAACGAGTATAACACATAGATTCCTTAAAAAAGGGAAGGGCACACCCAAAAGGAGGGGGATACTGTTTAGTATTATAGAAAGGGCTGCTGAGCGTGAAAGAATTTATACACTAGATGAATGGAAATTTTTGTACGTTGGGCTAAATTGAAGGGTGATTCTTATGAAGTCATAGACGTAAATCAGTCGTTAGTATTTTGATTTTAAAGGTAAGCTAAAAAGGGTTAAGAATACAGCTAACAATAAAGTTACTTGGACAGGCAAAAAAGAAGTTTGTTTTGACGGGAATCAGAGCATCAAAATCCTACCTATTACTTATTAACGACCACCGGTCTACCTACTTACTCGTGGTCAAAATAGAATATGATAGATAAAACATCCGCCAAAATATTACTCAGTAACTCGATAGAACATAATCGGAAACTAACATCCGTCATAATTTGAACAATAACTTTCCGAAGAACAATGTCGGATAAGACTATGTGACTGTGTTGACTCCGAAGTAAAATGAAGCATGTGATTTTTCTGGAAAACTGTATAATTATGACTTGATATTTTTATTACATTTTAAAAGAAACCCTATTTTTTACATGTATGCCAAATTTCATAGTTACAGATTAAGAATTTAAAAACTTATGTCAAAAAAACTAACATAATTATTTGAAATGGCTGCCCTGTAAAGTTTTGTTTTTGTAAGATCCGTCACTATTCTACGACTATGACGATATGTGTGTTGCAGAATCGCAAAAAGGTATGTAACTCAGTACTAAAAGATCAATCCTAGGAAAGATCGACTGACTTTCAGTTACTACCTGTTACGGTGAGAGAGCACAATGCATATCAAATATTGTTTCTGAAGATGTTTATAACAGCTCAATCTTTGTTCTACATGTAGAAAACACACATTATAACGCTATGGCCTGCGCTAAAATCATCATACAAAACTAACTTACCCCGCAAACGTTGTTTTGCAATATATGTTATTAACCCCTTAATCAAAAAAATAATGTTGGCCGATTCTCAGACCTACCCCGATATGCACACAAAATTTCATAAAAATCGGTCCAGCCGTTTCGGAGGAGTATTGTAACATTGTGATACGAGAATTTTATATATTATAAGAATAGCTGCCCGGACAGACTTCATTCTGTCTGTTGTTTTTTTTTTTTTACTATAAAAACCAGTGATGTAACGGATAGCAGTTTGGCCGGATACCGGATAGCCGGATATCCGGCCAACCACGTGGCCGGATAGCCGGATATCCGGCCGCCGGATATCCGGCGGAACTTAGCTGTTTGGTGAAATTTAAAAATTTTTGCCAAAATCTATCTTTCAGCACCTTGCAGCAGTGTGTACAGCGAAATACTTTTTTCTGAAGCTGGCCTTATTTATGAAGAGAAGCGAAACCGCTTGCTACCTCTCAATGCAGAGAAATTAGTATTTATTCACTATAATTTGCCCTTAGTGCAGTATGAGTACTAATTGATTCATTTTCTTTCTATTACATTCATTTACTATTGTCCGTATAAAAAATTTACAACTAAAACTAATTATTATATTTCTTAAGTAATACTAAGACTAAATTCATTTTCTTTCTATTACACTCATTTACTATTGTATGATTAAAAATTTACAAGTAAAACTAATTATGTAATACTAAGACTAAATTCATTTTCTTTCTATTACATTCATTTACTATTGTGTGATTGAAAATTTACAACTAAAACGAATTAGGTATATTTCTTAAGTGATACTAAGTCTAACTAAATAAAGCAAAAAATTACTTAAAAATATATTTTTTTTATCCAGGTTAGAGGTATCGGATATCCGTTTCATCTTTACTTAAAATATATGTGACGTATACTGAACGACGCCACGTTGACACAACCGTCACAGCACTGGATTGCGCTTGTTGCGCTGGCGGTTGCGGGTTCGATCCCCACACATGACAAACATTTGTATTGGCCATGCAAATGCTTGTCGTGGTCTGGGCGTTTGTGCAGTCCTTGTGGGTCTCCCCACCGTGCCTCGGAGAGCACGTTAAGCCGTCGGTCCCGGTTGTTATCATGTACACCTGATAGCGATCGTTTCTCATAGTAGGGAATATATCCGCCAACCCGCATTGGAGCAGCGTGTTGGATTAAGCTCTGATCCTTCTCCTACATAGGGGAAGAGGCCTATGCCCAACAGTGGGATATTACAGGCTGAAAAAAAAAACTGAATTACTATCCGGTATCCGGCCGGATACTGAATTACTATCCGGTATCCGGCCGGATAGTGAAAACAAGGCCGGATAGGCCGGATACCGGATAGTTGCCGGATATCCGTTTCATCTCTAATAAAAACCATCCGTGGGATTTAAGGAACATACGAAAAAAAAATAGCCAAATTGGTCGAGCCATTCTCGAGTTATGCGCTTAGCAAATTCATTTTTATTATATATAGAGATTTTATGGATACATCTCGCGAAGTCAAATTGAAGATGACAGCGATCGTGCGACGTAATTGGCAATGAACCTGTTAATGCAGTTTATTGAGATACTTAGCATTTACCATTTAATTAGCAAAAAATTCAACTAGACCGAAATACGTACCTTAATGAGGATCCGTAACGTTTTTAGTTGAGAATGCAGATTTATAGAACTAAGAAATCCTTAACATACAGTGCAAAAATTTTTGTTCTACGACAAAAATTGACGAAGTTATGATTAAATTACTAGCGGAGTTTACTAACCGGCCGGCGCGGAAGGCTGTGACGTCACTCGGACGTTCCATGCCAGTTAGCCCATAGTAGCGACAAGCTGCGATGGTGTTTTCATTTAAACTATCTGTCCTACAAAAAATTTGTAAGGACATAATTTGTAGCAAATTGCTTTGCCTACAAATATGTTCATATAACTTTTTGCCGAAATTTAAAAATTAAAGAAGTTATAAGCAAAAAAGTGATAAAATTTCTATAAAGATTTTCTTTTTTGCTCTATAACTTTTTTTTTATAGATTTCACAAAAAAATACCTCTGACCAGTCTTGTAGATGGTTTTTTGAGGAAAATTTTTCTCTACAATTTTTTGAATTTCATTCCTTTAAAACGCTGTTACAGCGCTCCAAAGTTGACCGGGTTCGTCAATGCTCATGAGAATCCGGTCAAAACGAAATGTTTAACTTAGTTTTATGATCCGGAGTGAGTTTTATGAGTCGGAGTGATGCCACACGCATCCCGCATACACTGATCCCGCTTACATGATGACGCGTTGGCGCAGCGGTCACAGCACTCGCTGTTGCGCTAGCAGTCGCGGGTTCGATCCGCGCACATGACAAAAATTTGTATTGGCCATACAGCTGATGTTTGTCATGGTCTGGGCGTTTGTGGTTGTGTATTGTGTGTGTTTCCGGACCCCCGACACAGGAGAAAATCCTACTGGGGGCCGTTGAGTGTGAAACATTAAATTTATTATTATTATTACTGACGTAGCGGCAGGAACGGCATAATGTTTATAACTTAATATCTTCGTAAGTAATGGTCCGATTTGGATAATTTAAAAAGAAATATCTTTCTTATATCATAGAGAATAACGTGGATACTAGTTTTATTGAATTTGCTATAACTTTATTGATCCTCATTATACATAATTATGTGTAGAAGAGTACTTTTGAGTCTCAACCAGTTTCGGAAATGCTAATGTTTTCCAAAAATGCGTTGACTTCTCTTAATCTTCTTCGAATGTATCTACTTAGGTAATCAAATATCTCATAAATCATATTTTTAACGTGGTATTCCCAGTAGGCCTACCCCACAGACAGCTTATGCCAATGAATAAGTAAAGTTGTAGGCAGGGATTTAACAAAAAAAATTTAAAAATATATTTACAATAAAAAAGGATCATAAAACTAAGTTAAGCATTTCGTTTTGACCGGATTCTCATGAGCATTCACGAACCCGGTCAACTTTGGAGCGGTGTAACAGCGTTTTAAATGAATGAAATTCAAAAAATTGTAGAGAAAAATTTCCTCAAAAAACCACCTACAAGACTGGTCAGAGGTATTTTTTTTGTGAAATGTATATAAAAAAAGTTATAGAGCAATAAAGAAAATCTTTATAGAAATTTTATCACTTTTTTGCTTATAACTTCTTCAATTTTTAAATTTCGGCAAAAAGTTATATGAACATATTTGTAGGCAAAGCAATTTGCTACAAATTACGTCCTTACAAATTTTTTGTAGGACAGATAGTTTCAATGAAAACACCATCGCAGCTTGTCGCTACTATGGGCTAACTGGCATGGAACGTCCGAGTGACGTCACACGCATCCCGCGTACACTGACGTAGCGGCAGGAACGGCATAATGTTTATAACTTAATATCTTCGTACGTAATGGTCCGATTTGGATAATTCAAAAAGAAATATCATTCTTATGTCATAGAGAATAACGTGGATACTAGTTCTATTAAATTTGCTAGAACTTTACTGATCCTCATTCATCAAAAAATTAAAACATTACCATTTCAAAGTCGTACAACAAAACACATTTACATAACGGAGCTCCACATTTGAATGAGTCAAATAATAAAGCCGCTTAAGAGTTGCTCAATTTGAAATTTTAATTTTTTCCTCATAATAATAGCCTCTCACTTGACTATTACACATTTTACAAATTTATTTATATTTTTTTGTGTAATCAGTTCAACAGCTACAATCCTAAGCTACTGCTTTAGGTGATAATTACTACAAACATTTTAAATTACAAGCTGAACCTGTAAACTTCATACTGGTTATATCAATTTTTAATTTTATTTTTTAATTTTTATCTACCTATTTGTGATCAGCCATTTGCTATAATCAGATTTCGATTTTGCATTTTACATTAATTGTTTTTTCTCGTACGGGACAGGACGTGAAGTTCGTTTCATAGAAAATCAGGTGCCCCGTCATGTACGTGATTCTGTTGCGTATGCATTGTCCCATACATCTCTTGCTCTTTGCTATACATTTTGTATGAAACGATATTACAAAACTTCACGTCCCCGTTACGTATACATTGGCCTTTATTACCATAAAGTAGAAATATTACAAAGTAATCATTAGGAGTGTTTGAGAGATACATATACAAATAACATTGGTTACAAGAACTCTTTCAGATAAATATTAACAACATTAAAGTTCAGTTTCAACATAGTTTTTGAACCTTTTGATTATTTCATTATCAAACAATGATTATATTATATTGGACTGGACATGTTATTATTATGTATACCTAGTATTTATTTAGGCTTCTACATTGATATCAGTACACAGTTAAACATAATTATGTATGTTTTCTATACACGTTGATGGATATGGGAATATTTGAACGTCATTCCTTGCAAGAGGCTATCAAGCAAACGACAAACACGAACATGACTCGACAGACTTGTAAACATGTATACATTCGTGCTATTTGCCCGCTCTCGAGATAGGAGGTAGGCATGAAAGATAAAACACGTCGGCGGGCGGATATTACTCCGTTGAGATACGAAATATATACATGGTGAGACATGCCATCACGTGTCAGCGTTCAGTATGTGACGGTTCGACTTGATAAAAGCGACTGACTCGGATAATAGCTCTATAACGAAGCAGCTTGTGAGTCACGTTCGTTCACGTCGTTTAAGAAAAATGTGGAAATGTCGTTAGGACCACGAACCTGTAGTTTTGTTCGTAATCCCAGTAGTCCTTGTAGCGCGGGTGCCAGCGCGGGCCCCCGCGCGAGTAGGGCCGTCTCGAGCCCCCCTGGCTCATGCCTGCTGCGCCATACCACACCGTATCGATCCGCGCCGCCGCGGGCCGTATCGCCCGCTTCCTTGCACCTCGACCGCACCACAAAACCACAAAATCACTGCACTGCGTCACTGTCACTCCGCGATATACTCTTAAAAATGTGATTCAGGGACTCCGGATGGAGCCCTGCACTATTGTTTTGGAGACGACTGCAACGACGCGAAGATCGCGCGGACTGAACGCGACGCAAGCGCGCCAACGTCACGGAAGGAGGAAGCGCGCCCTAGCGGAACCTTCACGTCTCGATTTCAAAAACGACCGCCAAACTGAGGTGAAATTCTAATGAGAATTATTTTACGATTACTTAAAACTCGCTGTGAGTAATAAGCGAGTGATGAAACAATTATCTTCCGGGAAACTAAAGAGCGATGGCAAACACAAAATGGCAAACACAAAATGGCAAATTAAAGCTCGTGTCGCTCCGAGTATTGATTTTATATTAGACACATATACAATCTCATTTATTTTTCACAATTCGACACGGATTAGCCTAAGGTGACCGAGCGAAGAAGGCAGGGCGTGTTATCGCGCACTTCAAATGTTCACATAATTAATGTGAATCAGCGATTATCTCGCTGCGGTGTTACGCACTACCGAGCATTTAACTTTACTTGGATTTCACTTCGTACACGAGTCAGAACTTTTTAAATTTCACTGCAATCTAACTAACACTACCGAAAAAGACTAAATATTCCAATTTTTATAATTTATAAGGCAACGATGTACCTTATCCGGGCCACAGTATGACAGTACTATACAATACGTAAGCTTTATAAAAAAAACTTTACACAACTTGTCTTCATTCGATACTACAACGCTGTCAGCGCTTTATGATATCAAGCAAAGTCACGAAGTAAGATACCAGTTTTATTCCAAAGCGTTGTAGCGCTGTTAGGTGCCAATGCCCCACCCATTGTTATTATAATGCTGCCAACATGACGCATGAAGTGTAGTGTGAAGATAGCTTTATACTAAAAATGTCACATTCATGACATTCAAGTTTTCTCGCTTTAACTAATGAATACGACAGAGAGGAGAATATTCGTTTTTTTTTTGTAGTAAATCATTATAGGTCGCAGCCAGTTAATTCAACGAAGACATTGTGAAATTATCTAGAGTATAATAATACATAATATTTCTTGATAGTTGGAACGAAAATTCGCGCTTTTGTTAATTGTTACATTTCTACAAAGCTTTGGAGAACATACGATGCTATCGACGCAATTTTCGCACTTCGACACAATTTCAACGACAAGTGAAGCAGTGGTGGTCACTGTACTGGCCCCCTTTAGAGTATATAATTATGTTCTGTGGTACTGGCTGTTGTAAGAGCGGTCGCAGGTCAGATCCCCGCTTATGAAAAAGAATATTAAAAATGTTTACAGTTATAAATTTTTATTTAACCCCTAAATAGGGTATTCCACTATGTTTGAAAAAGTACTTCAAAATGTTGATTTTCTAATAAAAAGCCACAAAAAAAATATATTTCGGCAAAATAAACACGTTTTCATGCCATAAAATGAAATTAAATTTTAAACCTTTTTTATTACCGCGAAAACGCTACAGCCATTTTGGTGACGTAATATGGGCAATAACAAAAGTGTATGACGTATGTAAGAGAGTAACATAACCTACAATTACTATGACAGCCATCAACAAATTAGTAATGAATGCATATTATTTCAGTTGGAACAAGATATGAAGAGTTATTATACGAAAGAACACAACTATTACTCCTTGAAGTTAAAATTGACAGCTGATATTAGTATGTACACTAGCTGTTGACAGCACTGACAGAACTTTGTTATTGCCCGTATGACGTCACACCATGGCGGCTCGTGTTTTAGGTCACGTGATATACAGATTAAAATATACGACTTTTAATTTCAATATAATAAATCAATAGTGTGCTTTTATGATTCTAAATCAGAATATTTAGGTGTATTTCTATATAATTTATAATTTTTATCAAAATTTATAATTTATTTTTCACTACGGAAAGTACCCTATTGGTGCTAAGTTGTAAAAGGTCAAGAAATAAATTGGATGCTGAAGCACCCGATAAGCTGTCTTGTATCTTATATTGTACAGATCTTCATCCTATCGTCAGAAAGATGAAATTTCATACTTACTGTTTTATTCAGCTCAAAATAAATGACAACATCGTAAACATGTATTATTTAGTATCTACCTATATAAAAATATAGACAAAAAGAAGTCCTTTATCTAACAAGATTTTATAATCTTATTACTACATATTGCTCACTTGCAACTTTTATTATTGCTCATCTAATAGAAATTTCAGTTTCTTACTTTCTTAGCAAGTTTTATGAAACACTAGGAAAATAAATTGTCAAAGGTACGTAAAAAAGAAAATTAATCCATTATTCTTCTTATAATTAGAGATACTTGTAATAAAACCCGGTTGCACATATTGACTACAACATGAATCAAGTAAAATGGCGGCTAATTTGTGACTTTGTATTCAAGAACAATTTGTTTAAAAATAAAAGTTACGATGCGGAGTAGATGCAATATAAATGAATTTTTATTTGCACAACGCAAGAAAGGCGATGTTTCGTTATTTATAAATATTCTAGTAAAGTTATGTTCTGGTTTTGAAATGTACGATTTATTTTTTAACCGACTTCCAAAAAGGAGGAGGTTCTCAATTCGACCGTATTTTTTTAACGTATGTTACCTCAGATCCTCAGAACCTTTTACTGGATGGACCGATTTCAATGATTTTTTTTTTAATCGAAAGGTGGTGCATGTCATGTGGTCCCATTTAAATTTGATCAAGATATGATCACTTTGATAACGCGTATTTACTTGACAATTTTTTCGTCGATCTACGCTGTATTATACCGCCATAGATCTAGTATACCGCATAACTTTTCACCTGTTGTACCGATTTTGATGATTCTTATTTTAATCGATAGCTTGTGCTTGTCTTCTAGTTCCACTTAAATTTGACCGTGATCTGATAACTACTTTGAGTAATCTTTGATAAAACGTATTTACTTGACTATTTTTTCGTCTAACTTACGTTGTATTTCCTTTCGGTGTAATTGAAGTCGGTTTTATCCGCCAACCCGCATTGGAGCAGCGTGGTGAATTAAGCTGCGATCCTTCTCCTACATGAGGAAGAGGCCTATGCCCAACAGTGGGATATTACAGGCTGAATCGTGATCGTGAAGTCGGTTTTTGAATAAGTTTTAGAAGATTACCGAAATTTTATTTTAAAAAAAAGCTTGTACTAATTAGACTATAAATTATATTATCTTTGTAATGTACGGTAAGACTTCACAATTAAAAATAAATAAATAAATAAATTGTATATTATTTAGAAGTTTTGAGTACGTAGTTGAAAGCATCATGACCTGATTTTACAATAAGGCAACCCATATTAAATAATGTTCGCGTTGTTACCGCAGCTAATGCACAGTTTATCTGCGAGGTGAGGCGGACACTTTCACTTAATTATTTAGCGAGACAGATGCTGTGAATACTTGAATAACTGCCTCGGAGGAAATTTAGATTATTTCTCTTGAGAAATTAATGATTACATAATATGTATGTACATACAGACATGACTGGGCCATCTAAATCTATATTAATAAATAAAAAGTTTTCATACATAGCTAGGAGTTTACTCCTTAAGAACTTAACTCCAAAAATAAAGTGTGCTTTTGACCACACGCCTGAATATTTTGAGCAGGAAATTTCCTGCCGTGCCCTACTTAAGTTAAAAAAAAGTTCAGTAAAAAGTTAAGTTTTGTTTATTTTCTAAATTCACTTTCGAACGAGCGCTGGTTCAACATCAATGCAGTAACAATATCACTAAAGACGAAGTCTTCTCAACGTGAACGGGACTGAATGAATAAAGACACGTTTGTATAAACACTTTATTGTCAGAGACGTTCAGAGCTGGTAGTGGAGCGCACTCAGAGCTGGTCGTCGTTGGGGTCGTACAGAGCTGGTAGTGGAGCGCGTTCAGAGCTCGTGGTCGTTGGGGTCGTACAGCTCGGACAGCAGTCGGTAGATGTAGGACGGAGAGTTGCCGCCGCTGCGAACAGAGAAATGAGTCCCTTAGGGCCTACGCACACCACGTATTTTAAACGCGCCGTTGATGCGCGTTTGTAGCGATACAGACGCGATTCAAACACGCGTGTGTATACAAACAAACTGCTCTGTAGGATAAAAGCGTTTAAAAAACGTGGTTTGCACAGGCCCTTAGGGTGAGGGCAAACGAGCGTACCTAATTTTGTTAGTCGCGTAATTTAGGTCCTTTTTTCGTCACCAGCACACAACTCATTTTGCATTGCCTTCCAGTCCAGTTCGTGCCACACGGCGACGAAAAATGAGTTGTGTACCGACTCCCACTTTTGTATGAAATCGAATGCAGCAGAAATTACCACCCTTAACGTCCAACTGCTGGCCAAAGATCTGTTCTCCATATGAATAAATATAATTAACCGGACCTTACCAGGATTTACTCCTGTGGGTTTTCAAAAACGAATGAGCTTTAGACCACACGACTGAAGTAAAACTTCTTTAGCTCCATCTAACTTATATCTCTCTCTCAACTTCCGTTCGTCTCGCCCGATCACACTTTTCGTAACGCTCTCGTCACGCATTCACCAGCTTACTCCCCAAGTAAAGCATGCGTAAAAAATTTTTGCTTCAAAAATACACAAGAACAAACTCCCAGTAAATATCAGTAAGGCATATTGGAATATTTGCAACTAAAGTACAGGAATTACATTCTCCCAGCTGTTGGCAAAAACCTCTTCCGCTAAGAGACAGAGTTAAGCCTTAAATTACATATCCGAATTGTTCCGTCTGTAATGTTGTTGACGACTTCTACCACATATTGATGGAATGTGCCCGGAACAAGGACATCGGAGATAGATGTTCTTTTATTAATGAGTTGGGAAGATGTAATAGTATTCTGGCTGACCCACTCTCAGACTTGGCCCGAATGTTATATAAGTTAGTAGATAAGAGAACTTATGTATCTATACTAATATTATAAAGAGAAAATATTTGTATTTTTGTGTGTATGTTTGTAATACTCAAAAACTACTGGACCGATTTAAAAAATTCTTTCACTATTTAAAAGCTTAGTTATCCCTGTGTAACATAGGCCACTTTTTATCCCGGGAAAATAATAGGTTCCCACGGGAAATTGTTTGCGCACACGGGTGAAAGCCGTTGAGAACAGCTAGTGTGTAATAATCTAAGTCTCCTAACCAGGGCTGAGGGCGACATAATCGCTCTTGCGATAAATCTCTTAAATTTGGTTAAAAAAAAAGAGTCAAGCCTTATTCCTATACTAATAAAAAATACTGGCTTTTCTCATGACTTGATATAATTTCAAATACGTCGTGTTTGAAATTAAACAGTTCGTAACTAAAGCGAATAATTCTTTTAATATAGGAATTAGGTTATCACTTCAGCCAATCGCAGTCCACTGCTGGACATAGGCCTCCCCAAGTTCATACCAGACATTATAGCGCGAATACATGTGTTTTGGCCATAGTCACCACGCTGGGCAGGCGGGTTGGTGATAGTGTTGGTGTTTGTTATTTAGTCTTAGGACATCCACAGGAAGAGAGGGGGTGGCTATATTCTTTACTGCCGTAGCCACACTGTAGTGTACAAAATTAGGTTATGGTGAAGGGATTTCAAGGTACGTACAGGTTGGTGATGAAGAGCGTGATGTGTTCCGGCGGCACCACGTCGAACAGCGGCGCCTCCACACGCACCAGCGCGCTCTCCAGCCCTCTGGAACATTCGCTTCATCATTCTACTTTTATACCTCAAGAGAGTCAAGAGTGGTCAACGAGTGTACGGTTCCGCTTCCTTGGATAAAAATTTAAGAAGTAAACTCAAAAGATATCTTTCTTTCTCTCTTTCAAAACAGCAGTAAGGTGAAAAGTGACAGGTATCAGTTTTTTTTTAATATTACTAATAGATCGGCAAATAAGCGTACGCTTTACCTGATGGTACGCAATTACCGTAGCTTATAGACGCCTGAAACACCAGAAGCATCGCAAGCGCGTTTTCGACCCTATCCCCAATTCCCCCCAGGAGCTCTGGTCACCTTACTCGCCAAAAGGAACATAACACTGCTTGAAAACAATATTATTTAGCTGTGGTCTTTTGTAAGTTCCTTGAACTTACTACCACAGTCGGGCTGCTTCAGATTTTGAGCAGGATATTTCCTGCTGCACCCTACCTCAGTCAGTGTGTAGTGTATATGATAGTCACCGGTATGGTAGCGCGCTGGAGGCAGGCGCCAGGGCGTCGAACTGCTGACCTCCGCGCGGGTGCTGCGGCGACAGCGACCACAGCGGGGACAGCGCCAGCACCTGCGGCACCAGAGAACTGCTCCACTTGGGTGTGGGGAACCGGGCTGTACCCGGTACCGTGGCTGGACCAGTGGTACAGCACCAGCACTTGCGGCACCAGAGAACTGCTCCACTTGGGTGTGGGGAACTGGGCTGTACCCGGTACCGTGGCTGGACCAGTGGTACAGCCAGTATTGAGATCTATACTGCATCCATTTGGACATAGGGAACTAGGCTGTACCCAGTTCCTTGACGGAAACCAGCATTACAGCTAGTATTGACGTAAGCAAGTAGTAGGAGAGAGAGGTCACTTTACATTTTTTCATAGAATCGGATTCCTCATGAGGCTTTCCTTCTCTTATTAAGTAGAAAACGAAGAAGCTTGAAGATCCGAGGAACAAGGCTGTAACCAGTAGCACAACCAGTATTTGAGTCTATACTGTAGGACACACTGTACAAAGGAATTGGTCGCCTTATTTACTTACTGACTTTACTCGACCATTAGGCAAGATACAAACAAGAAGATTTTAAGGACAACCCGAAGGGGGAGGACTGTCATTTAGATTGCTAGAGACCTAAAAGAGAACCCCCCCATTATCCTACTTTCCCTCTCCACTACACTCAGAATAACAAATAACAAGAACCAAAGAAACTTTGGCACCAGTACACTAAACTCCACGTCTAAAGTGAGAAAGTAAAGAGCAGATGGGACGATGGTGGGTACTCACGGAGACGGCGTGGTGGGCGGCCGTGGCGGTGACGGCCAGCGCGCCCGCTGCGGCCAGCGCCGCGCCCCCCGGCAGGGCGGCCGCCGCGCCCAGCACCACCTGCAAGCCGGGAGGAGGGGAGGGGGGATAAATACACGCCTCCACCTAATGGCCTTCACTAGAATTTAGTTCAAACGCCTACACCACGAATAACTGTATGTTTGCACACACATACACACACACACACACCCACAGACACACACACACATAGATACGATATCTGCGCAAGCTCGACGCAAAAAGTTACAACAACATACAAAAAAGCGTCTTTCACACATTTTATTATATATTTTAACACATACACACACTGACACACTTTTGTGGCTGCGTCGAAAATGTTAAGGCGAGGTGATTCATGTATTCCTCCAAAACACGTTTCTATGAATTCATTTTTGAAATAGTAAACAGTGAAATTTTAATCTAATAAATTTAATTGATATTGTTGAGGGTATATTCTAGTTCAAGCCTTTGTTGGAAACATGATTTGATAAATTTGGCTCGATAGAATAAATTCACAAAGTTACCTCTTTTCGGGTCATTTTATTTACTATGATTGGGTTTTATTCTTAAAATAACTGATTTGATATTATAAATAAATTACCAAAATAAAGTTCATATATAACTGGAATAATTTGATCGAGTGTTTTTTTTTAATTACGTAATTTTTTTTAAATCGATTATTCAAGTGATTTTCGAACCGCTTTTTTGCTCCCGCGGCAGACGGGCGAAGTAAATCAGTCGCCTCTCGGCTGTCGGACGAGGAGGCTATGTCGCTCACTGCGACGTTCCCGAATTTATTGTTTATAGAATTGACCCTAAAATTTTCAATTAAAAGATATTGTAAATAGTACAAATATAAATACTACGTAGAAACTAAGTTTGTAAATATATATTTAAAGTAGTTTGTAATTTGTTTTGTTTTGAAGTTGTCAAAGAGTAAGCCCGATTATGCATAAACATAAAAACAAAAGTAAATTAAGAGTGGCCGAGATAATATCTCTTGCTAAAATAATAATACACATCCTAAATATTTCAATTACTAAAGTAATACTTACGTAGGCGAGGTGAATCACTTATTTCAAAATAACCACGAAATAAAATAATAAATAAAAGATGTAGGTAAATCGTACATGATTTATATAAATATATAAAATAGTATAATAAAAATATAATCTAATAAAAAATATAATAAAATAGTATAATAAAAAATAAAAATAGTCTCAGAGGGCGAATACAATAACAACGCAGCGACACATCTGTTTTCTTGCGTAATCTTCATCAGTTCCTTCCAATGTGTGGATGTTTTATAGCAGTAATTACGTACGCATGTTGATAGATGGTGGCGCCATCTAGTTCTTGCCTAAAAACGAAATCGCCCAGGTCATTGAGGGATGAGAGCCCCTTAAGACTTCACTAATATAACCTAAACATGCACCATTAAGCTTGTGTGAGAAATAGGGTTGTCACTTGACAGTTTTTTAGGACTGGCACTTCATAGTTTTTCTGTACTCAAGACGCGTTACAGAAACTTTTAATGTAATTGTCATTGGGGTTGGGGGTTCCGTACCTTGTTGACCCTGGGCATGAGCGCGCCCACCGCGGCCGCGCTCACCAGCGCCACGGAGATGCCCGCGGCGGACAGACGAACTGCCATCGCGTGGCTCTGGGAATATGGAATAATAATATATAATATAATCATAATAATGCTTGCTCTGTGCTCACTTCAAATATGGTATTCTGTAGGTGTGACAAAATTCTGAATGAAAAAATTTCCTAGCCCAGTTTTAAATTTGACTTTATTTAAATACACGACCTTCTTTCATACTTGATACTTCTTTGACTCGTTCCGCATGATACCTTTCGTGAGCGCGTGAGCACAGCTATAATTTACAAAAAAAAAATATTTCACTTTATCGACGTTTTTTCGGGATAAGAAAAAATAGCATTGGAAGGTTTTGCAGAAGTATGTTGTCAGAGTAGCTCATATATTAAGATAAAGTAAAATAAATAAATGGAAAAGAATCGTTTTCCCATGATTTTTTCACCTACAGAACGCCCGATTTGAAGGAACGCTGACAGGAGTCGAAGGAGCGGAATCCTGTATACATAATTCTTATAAATGTTTTTATGGCATTGAACTCCTCCTCATTTCACGACGATTGGATTGATTTTCAATCTCCATATTCCGTACTGGTCACCATCACAACCACAGGAGCCACGGGCTCTATGCAGGTTATGAGTATACCTCTTGGGCACCTCGATTGACTCCACGCTTTCTTCCCCTCTGAAGATGTCCTGAGACATGGTGCGATATCCTAATTAATTTGACTAGCCCGTTGGTGCAGTTTGTAGTGACCCTGCTTTCTGCTCCGGGGGTTGTGGGTCCGATTCCCACCCCAAGTCTGGGTGTAATATATATAATATTTATTCATATATTTATAAGTGTATTATTCATAAGTATGTTTATAGAAAAAAAAACATGTAGGCTATATACCAGTCGGCTGTTACCTATGACACAAGCATTAAGTTGCTTACTTTAGGAACAGGCGACTGTGTGTGTATTGTGTAGATATTTAAAAAAAATTTTATCACAGATGGGTATCGGAACTTGGCTCGCTCACCCTTGACGCTGACATCGACAGCTACATCTACGAGGAGCGGAGACCCCTTGCCCCAGTCCTACCTGGTCACACTCCCGCAACCCCTCGCTCACCTCGGCCACGTCGGGCCCCTCGGCCAGCAGCAGGCGGAAGCGGCGCGTGCCGGCGGCGCGCAGGAAGCGCTCCACCAGCGCGCTGCCGCCGTACGTCAGCAGCAGCTCGTCCGCGTGCACGTGCGCGCGCGCCTGCGCACTGATGGCCGCCGTGCTGGCGTCCAGCTCGGCGCGCAGCTGGGGGTGGGGGAGGAAAGTGATACCAAGACCTTCTGGTCAACGCTCATCGGGACTGTGATTCTGTGTGCTTGTCACTATCGTGCCCGATTTCGGACGACGAATAATACAATGGTATATGGTATTGCAAGCATTTTTGGTCCTTCGAGCCGGATCACAACAAGATAAATAAAATAAAAAAGCCTTTTATTTCTGGTTTTTCAAAATAATTAATTACAAATTTTGGTAAATAAACAACAATTTGATGTAAAGGTAAAAAAATGAAAACAATTGTCTATTAATGAAAAAATTAAAAATAGTTGTCTATGCACCAGAACCCTCTATGAGGTGAAGGCCTCTTCCATAGATTGCCATTTAATTCTATCTTTCTCACAACAAGATAATATTATCTTATTATCTGTGGGTATCCATTGAAATTTAAAAATAAAATCATCGATTTAAAAATATGGGGACAAAATTGATCAAATCAGAACAAATCTCAGATCAGTAAAAAATCTTAGAACAAAAAAGTAAATTAACAATTTGAATAATTTCTTTGCCCACCCAATTCTGTGCTTAAATCATAAGGATCCCAACTGACCTCAGCGATGTGGTCCCTGATGGGCTCCCTGAGGTCCCCGGCGGCGGGGCCCACCGTGGCGCGGCGGGACGGCGCCGCCAGGACCAGCCGCTGTAGGGACTCGCCCGCACCCTCTACGCTCTGCAATGGGCACGACGAAAGATTTTGAAAACCTCTTCCATAATGTGGGTACACATTTACTATTTACGAAAATACCTATATTTCGGTAATAAACTTAAAGTTTAAGGAAGTTTAAAACTATTTTTCTAATATGTTTTCAATGAGTTAGAGAAAACGGCAGCAGGTGTCATGGCGTCAGCTCTGACGTCACAATATAATGTGGGCCTTACTACGGGGCCTTAGGTGGAGCGCGCCTGACGTGTTATGTTATGTTGTGACGCCATGCGCTGTAATTTGTATTTCAATCAAAATGGCCGATTGCAGTATTTTAATGTTTTATTTTATTGAAAATCACAATAATCTTATTATATTACATAAAACTAAACCAGTATTTTGAATTTTTTAAATATGAATGTTCCCCTAAGATCATTAAATTGACGATTTTTTGATACTGTCGTCATGCCCACTACACACTATATCCTGTAGTCTATTGTTACCGTTATCATGGCTTTGTGATTTAGCGCAGATGTAACAACGAGAGTTTTATGAGTCTTGTCATTTTTAGGGTTCACTTTGTTGTCCGTCTGTCTGTCAAGACGCAAGGGAATCAAAACCTACAGGGTACTTCCCGTGAACTTAGAATCTTGGAATTTGGTATGAAGCAATGTCTTATAGCAAAGATAAAGGAAAAATTGCGAAAAGCACAAATTTTTAGTTACATCATACAAATAAAAATATTTTTAATAATTTTTGTACGGAACCCTTGGTGCGCGAGTCCGACTCGCACTTGGTCTGTTTTTGAACAATGAAAATTGGTTTCTTAATTATTATTGTCATGAAAACGTGACACGTTTAGTCAGTCACTTAAGCTGGCAAATAAGTGTCAACTTCTGAATGATACGAAATAAGCTGGAAGTTCGACGAAACCTTTATATTTTATTTATTTATTTATTTACACTTTCGCACACCAATACACGGTTATAACAGTATAACAAATAATATGTAAAAATAGAAGTTGCATCAGTTGCTACAGGCGGCCTTATCGCTAATACAGCGATCTCTTCCAGGCAACCTTTGGGCAGAGGACTAACTAAGGAGTGTGGGATGGGGCGCAAAAATTTTTTATGAAATAGGACAATATACATAATTACATATACAGATACATACTAATAAACATACACATGTATTTATTATACTCATATACATACTTATAAATACACCATACACATATAAATAATATTTAAATATATATATTTATACACACATTAATGCATGTATATCTATAAAACTTGATACATTTTGCAAGAAAGACAAAACTTCATAGCATAAAGTACTGATATAAAAATTGCTTGACATACATTAAGACGATAAATACATTTCCTTTGTGAGTTTTTTAAATGTCTCTAATGTTTGAGCACGTTTAATAGACAGTGGTAATGAGTTCCAAAGACGACAAGCTTCCACAGTAAAAGATTTAGAATAAAACGATGTAGAATATGTAGGGATCTTCAATGTCAGATTTTCTTTCGAACGGAGATGCCGTTCGTGAGAATTACAGAGAAACTCAAAACGATTTTTTAAATAGCGTGGAGCGGTAGGATTGAAGAGGATAGTATAAAGAAGGTTCAATATGTGAGTATTCCTGCGAAGTCGTATAGGAAGCCACTTGAGCTTTTTTCGAAATTCAGAAACGTGGTCATACTTGCGAAGTCCAAATATGAACCGAATACAGAGGTTTTGTAGCCGCTCAAGTTTATTTACTTGTTCCACATTTAAATTAACAAAGCACGTATCGGCGTAATCAAGAATGGGAAGTAGAAGAGATTGCGCTATCAAAACTTTAGTGGGAATAGGGAGAAAGTTACAAAGCCTTTTTAGGGATTTCACTGTGGCAAACAATTTCCTACTTACTTCATTAACATGAGGAATCCAAGAAAGATGTTTATCAAAAGTAACTCCCAGATTCTTAACCTTATCACTTATCGGTAAACAAGTACCATCAATTATTAATGGTGGAATTTGCGTCCAGTTGATACGTGAAATTAACTTCTGACTGCCGATAACAATAACTTGCGTTTTTGCAGGATTAACCCTCAAACCATAAGACTTACTCCAGCGTTGAATAGATGTAAGATCATTATTTAAAAAATTTATACATTGTGAAATTTCGCTGAGATGAGATTGCGAGTAGATTTGAAGATCATCCGCATACAAATGACAGAGAGAAGAGATGTGATTAGTGACAGATGATATAAAAATCGAAAATAAGAGAGGGGACAACACGCCACCTTGCGGCACGCCAGCTTTACTCATACACCAGTTAGATGAATGACCATCAATGTATATGCGTTGCCGACGATTGCGCAAGTAATTATGAAACCAGTCAGTCACTTCAGGAGATATGTTAAGAGAACTAAGTATGGCTAGTAATAAATCAAAATCAACAGCATTAAAAGCATTACTGAAATCAAGTAGAATTAATACTGTAATGAGTTGATTGTCCATACCTAATCTGATGTCATCCGTAATTTTAACTAAAGCAGTAGTCGTACTATGACCATGCCGAAAACCAGATTGCATAGGATTGATCAGGTTGTGTTGAAGAAGAAAAGGAGTCAATTGTTTGTAAATAAGTCGCTCAAGTACTTTTGAAAGGAATGGAAGGATGGATATTGGACGATAATCAGAGTAATTAGAGGGATTCAACTTTTTTGGTAAAGGAATAATTTGAGCATCTTTCCACACAGATGGAAAGGTGCAGGATTGGATAGAAAAGTTAAAGATTGATGTAATAATAGGAGCTACAATGTCAATAATCGGCACAATCATTTTACGACCTATGCAGTCAGCGCCAACAGAATTGGAGCTAATTTCTAGAATATTCTTCTTAACATCACATACCGTGAACTGACTAAAAGTAAATGAAGGGAAAGTAGGAGTGGATGTAGCTGAAATTTGTGAGAGTGTATTTAATTTGGTCGATCTATCAATAGAATCCGAAGTTAAGAAATGCTGATTAAGCTGATTGAAGTCTAGTTTATTGGAATCGATGTTTTGTTTAGCTTTACCAACTCCAAGCGTTTTTAGAAACTTCCAGACTTTAGAGGGATCGTCTTCCTCAGTCAAGCACTTGTGAATATGGCGTCGTTGTTTATCTCTGCATATTGTGTTGCAGCGGTTTCTGAGTTTTTTATATATATTGACACTAAATTTCTAAAAAGTCTCAGAAGTGGTGTGTGATCATCCTTAGATATTCACGTTCAAAGCTGAAAAAATCACTATTATCAAAATATCGTCATTTTTTAGAAAAATAACAGTGGTTTGAAAAAAAGACATTATAAAAACACATTTTAGCCAAATTTTGTATTTTGAAAAGATAGTCATTATAATTTGGTCTTTACATTTCAAAAAGATAATATGTGGCTAAGATCACCTGGTTAGATTGTGCCCTCTGCTCGTCTCGTATCGCCCTAAGGACGCGCCTCACCATGTTGCCAGCTGCCAGCTCGGTGGGCAGAGCCTGCACCAGGCTCCGACCCACAGCACGCACTAAGTTGCATAGTTGCCTGGAAACCATTTAATATTTCTTTATATCACTTTTGTGGCAAACAAGAGTATGTTCCATCTAATAAGACATTACCATATCCTATGGACTCCACACAGTTCCACTACCACCTTGGAACTTGGAACTTGGAAAAAACCACCCGATGGCGGGATAACCACCCAACTGCTGGCTTTGAAAGACACAGGCCGAAGAAGGGCAGCAGCGTCTTCGGTGCGACAAAGCCAGCCCTGGGATCACCAACCCGCCTGCCCAGCGTGGTGACTATAGGCAACACACATGACTTCGCGCCATTTTTGGCGCAAACTTGTGGAGGCCTATGTCCAGCAGTGGGCTGCGATAGGCTGAAGTGGTGGACTCCTCTAACACCAAGTCCCCCAGATTAACCCCGTCGTTGACACAGTGCATATCCTGGAACTTCGGCTGTCTTGCTCATCAGAGAAACAAACATCCCAGATGATTTGAAACTGGATGTTTACGATTGCAACAAATGTGTTTTCAGTCAGTCAGACAGTCAGTCAGTTCAGTCTATTGCAGTCCACTGCTGGACACAGGCTTCCCAATGTTCGCACCAAACATCATCTGGCGTAAATGTTTCAAAGATCATTAAATATGAAGTATTTACTTACTTTATTTAGTATATACATATAAAAACAACTCTTACAGTGCATTAGTACACTCCGACTCACTGATGATCTTCTCCAGCAGGTCAACAGTTGCAACTGCTATGTTCTCAGATCCTTGGATTTTACTGAAAAAATTTAATCAAGTGTTATAGTTAAAAGATATAAATTAAGAAAGTTAAAAGATATAAATTAAGAAAGATATTACAAGGAACTCGTATTTATGTTATATTTGTATTTTATATCCACTATACATAAAAGTTTAAAGAAATTCAGTACTTGTTATTTATCAATAAAGTTATATTAATAAATAAATTTGTAATAATAAAGATAATAAATATGATAGACATAATGTACAAAAATATTGCTACTGTAATTACTTAGTTTGGTAAATTAAGTTAACAAAACTGATTGCAGAAATGATATTAGAATGAAAGAAAGGAAGAAAAATTTATTTATTTGGAACATCACAAACATTGCAGACTTAATGACAAATTAGTCAGACTATGATACAAAAAATAATAATAAAAGCTACCCTACTAATGATTTATACAAAATATAATAATAATAAAATTGGATACAAAAAAAATTCTGCATTTCAAAAATTATCCAAAATGTTACTAAGGTATTGAAAAGTTGCAGTAAGAAAGACTATTTAAATGAGACAAAATATAAGAAAAAAGACATCTAACTTTGGACCGAAATGTTTTTAAAAATATTTACTACATATGTGTATAGCTCACACAATTATATTATAACAATCAACGCTGTAAGTGCACCCGCAGATATACAATTTCAAGTTGGCCAACTAAATTGGAGAGTATACTAATAGGGGCTAAAATTTAGATTATGGACCGTCGATTTAGATCTTCATATTTTTTCTGCTTATTTACGGTCACATTATAAATTTTGAAGTTAAATAGGTTAGGGTATTTTTTTTGTAACGAAATTATGCGGATAAACAGTCTAATTTTGAAGTTAGATAGGTTAGGGTTATTTTTTTTTAAGTCCGAAAAATACCCAAAACCGAATCGGAGCACCCCACTATCCACGTGGTCTTGGTCTGTCATACCCCTAGAGTGTTTTGTAAAAGCCGGAGGCGCGGAGGGAGGGCAGACCTCGCCCGCTGTAACGAAACACAGACACCCGGGCGAGCCGGAGAGGCCGAGGCTGGTCGCCGAAGGCGACCAGCAAGCCGAGGCTGCGGAGGCGAGCGTGGGTGTCTGCGTTTTGTTACGCAAGGGCGAAAGGGCTGCCCTTCCGAAGCGCCGGAGCCGTCACGGAATGAATTTATACCGATCAACTGTCAAATTTCGAGGTTAGGTCTATGAGATTCATTTTTTCTATGTTTTTCAAGAACGGCGCATTACCTTGTATCGTGAGTGGTATGGGGGGGTTTAGGGGGACCGCCGCTACCTCCCTCCTCCCACTCTCGCCCTTAAATTCGTGCCAAACGATCTAAATTCTTCTTCTAATCTTAAAACTTTAACCATGGATATCTCCATAACTATGGGTTTCTGGTATGTGGGAGTGGTACTGGTGGGTAGCCCCCCCTCCCCCTCCCCCCCGCATCCCTCAAACCTACAAAAATCGACGGTCCACAGTCTAAATTTTAACCCTAATAGGTATGGTGACATATGCTAGCCCGCACATCTTCTCCAACTAAATTGTACAACTAAATAATTGGATACCGATCGCATCAGAATCGAAATTCCCTTCCGATTACGCACAATTTCAAAGTTGTACAACTAAATTGTAAAAGTACCCAATTTAGTTGTTCGATAGTTGGCCAATTCACAATTGTATGTCTGCGGGGTCTCTAATACTTCGCGTTTCATACGTTAACTACACTATACATATTATATTTCATATTAATACAAGAAATGGTGGTACAGGCGTTAAAATTTAGTGAAAAAAAAACAAAGCTTCACTCACCTACTCCTGACGTCGGAAACAAATTTAACAACAGCCTCCGAAGTTTTATCATCCAAGTCCTTTAAGCTGCTTTCTGTTGGTGGCATCGTTTGGTTATTTTTATTATAATTTTTACTAGGTATATATGTAATTAATTAGTTTAACAGCTATAAGTTATAACCCTAACCTATACAGAGCATGTTGTGACTTTTATTTGACAACTGTTGACAACAATGAATGACAACAGTTGTCGATATTACTCAATTGTCAGAAGTACAATACCACAGTACAATACCTAATAAAGTCTACAACTGATGAACTGACAATAAATCTTTGAGGGGTGAAAAAGAAATATTTAAATAAATTGAATGTTGACGATGCACACTGCACTGCTATAGCATAATTGCTACATGCACGAAGTATAGGCTTTATGCACAGATTCGTTTAGATACTCGTGTATCATGTATGCGATGCGGTTTCGATCCCCGCACACGACATGACGACAACGTTTGTATTGGCCATACAGATGTTTGCCGTGGTCTGAGTGTTTGTGCAGTCCTTGTGGGTCTCCGCACAGTGCCTCGGAGAGCACATTAAGCCGTCGGTCCCGGTTGTTATCATGTACACCTGATAGCGATCGTTACTCATAGTAGGGAATATATCCGCCAACCCGCATTAGAGCAGCGTGGCGGATTAAGCTCCGATCCTTCTCCTACATGGGGAAGAGGCCTATGCCCAAGAGTGGGATATTACAGGCTGAATCGTGATCGTGATGTATGCTTTATGCATCACGGATGCATGTCATAGCCTATATAATATATTGTAGATCTTATCTTTTATTTGTTATATAGGTATCATATAAATAAAAATGTATCACTATATCTATGTGCTACGAAGCATAGTATAAGTATAGATAATACCTATGGTGTACACTTGCACAGTCTTAACCAATTCGCCTGTCTAATCGCCAATAAATGTACTTCCTGCATGAAAAATTAAGAAAATTATGCCGAAAATCGTTAATTTTTACACGTGCTCGATATTTTTAAATTAAATCTTTAAAATATACCAGCTTCTGCCCGCGACTTCGTCCGTGTGGAATAGTTACTTTATTATATTACTAACCTAATGCTAACTTTAACCTGCGACTTCGCTTATGTTGTGAAACTTAAACTGTTTACGCAGCGCATGCAGTATGGAAGCTCGCAAAAGGAAAAAAAAAATGATTTTGACACATTCTTCATTGGTGCTACGCTCCTATTGGTTGTAGCGTGATGATTTATAGCCTCTATAATAATCGGCTATCTAACACTGAAAGAATTTTTCAAATCGGACCAGTATAGTTCCTAAGATTAGCGCGTTCAAACAAACAAACAAACAAATTCATCAGCTTTATAATAAGTATTACTTATAGCACACTTTTGAGAAAAAGATACCTTATTTGAAAAAATAACCAAAGATTAATAAAAGAATTTTAATCATCATAGTATTTTAATATCAAAATCATAACACAAAAAAAGCAACTACACCCAGTAGCAAATACAATATAATTATAATAATACCGTAAAAAGTATAACCCTAATTACGAACAAACATGATTTCGACAAGAACAAATATTATAAATGGTCGGCGTCCCTACGAAAAAATTATTCCATATGTCTTTCAAATCACCAGGTTCAACGTCAGAAAAAGAAGTTTGTAACGCTATACAGCGTTTAGTGTTCAATTCTTGAGTCGAACTTCCTCTTGAAGAAGATGAATATGGAACCAAACGACTTTTATATTTATTGATAATTTTTGATTGACGACGCTTTGATGATTTTGGTGTTGATGTCATAGTGGATACAATATTTGAGTCAGAAAATGTAGCATCGGCTACATCCATATTTTCTGCTCCTGAGGCAACAATTTTTTCCATAGAGAATGTTCTATCGATTTCCATTCGTAAATTTTCGTTACTACTACTTTTATGACTTTCGCAAATCGGTACGTCATGGAATGATAAGGCATCATCAGGTAATGATGTTTGACGACGTCTTATTGTTTCTGGTGTCAGTTGGTATTCATCAGGGCTTTTCAGACTAACGCTTTTTTGGTTTGCTTCTGAAAAAAAGTGGAAATATTTTACTCTCTTTTCATTTTGGTATATAATTATAGTAAATATATGTAAACAGAAAGTTATATCTATGATACAAAAAACTTTCCTTATTTTTTAGCAAACTTCTAAATTAATGTACTAGCAGCGTGGTGGATTAAGCTCCGATCCTTCCCCTACATGGGGAAGAGGCCTATGCCCAACAGTGGGATATTACAGGCTGAATCGTGATCGTGCCTATCTCATTTTAAACTAATTACCTAAACTATGAATAAACTTGAAAGAAACAAGGAAATCTGTACAAATAAATAAAATTAGAGTGTCTATTTGGAATATTAAAATACCGGCTTTTTACGAAATGCATACTATATACACGCACATATAAATAACATTTTTTTACAATTTTTGTCTGGTCTGTTTGTTCCGGCTAATCTCTGAAACGGCTGGACCGATTTTGACGGGACTTTCACTGGCAGATAGCTGATGTAATAAGGAATAACTTAGAGTGCTTTTATTTTAGAAATGTATTTATTTTAAAACTCTGCGAATTGAACAAATATTTTCTTGTTAAATTCCACGCGGACGAAGTCGCGGGCACAGTTAGTCATATAATAAAAATTACTTAACTTAAGTTACCTCAAATTTTTATTTATTTAATTAAAACAACACTTATAAATTAATAACTAAGAGAGAAAACACAACATATATAACTACTAGCTCTGCCCCGCGGTTTCACACGCGTTATTTAAAAAAATAGCCTATAGCCTTCCTCGATAAATGGACTTTCTAACATGAAATAATTTTTCACATCGGACCAGTAGTTCCTGAGATTAGCGCGTTCAAACAAACAAACTCTTCAGCTTTATAATATTACTAGCTGACCCGGCGAACTTCGTACCGCCTAACAGTCGATTCTTTAATACTTATCCTTCCCGGAACCCCTCCACTAACACTTAAACTTTATCGTATGGTATTAAAGTTCAAGTTGACTTTTAAATATTACTAGCTTCTGCGCGCGACTTCGTCGGCGTGGACTCCGCTCCTATTGGTCTTAGCGTGATGACACTTAGCCTATACCCTTCATCGATAAATGGGCTATCTAACACTGAAAGAATTTTTCAAATCGGCCCAGTAGTTCCAGAGATTACCGCGTTAAAACAAACAAACAAACAAACAAACAACCAAACAAACAAACTCTTCAGCTTTATATATTAGTATAGATTACGAATCTTTTATATGGGAATATAGAAAAGTGTTGTTTTTAGACTTTTCAGGCGATTTTTTTAATTTTTCTCTCCGTAACAACCATCCTCGTACTTCACGGTATATTATAAAAAAAGAATTAGCGAAATCGGTTCAGCCGCTCTCGAGATTTGCGCTTAGCAACACATTTAGCTATTCATTTTTATATATATAGAGATTATACACTATGAAAATAAATAATCTTTCTTTTACAAAGAATTGAGTACAAAAAATATTTATGATGATGAATAATTTTTTTTTTAAATCACATTAGTAGGTAATTAAGAATTTTAAAATAAATTTAAAATCACATTTACCTATTGGGTTTGCAACACTTTCTTGTTGTGTTAGTCTGATTCCGCCGTCCTGTAAAGTTTCCGAATCTATTTTCATAATATCATGTTCATTTTCTTCTGAAGACATTGCAATTATTTTACTCCTGTCGCTCGGGTCAATACAATCTTCACGCGCATGGATCGTTTCCGGCAAAGCTTGATTTGTGATCTCTTCATAGTTCGTGTGCACTTGAGCTTCAACTGTTTTTCGCTCATATAAAATAATAACTTCCGAGTCTGTACTATCATTGTCAGAGCTAGTTGACATAGTCTTTTGAGATTCTTCTTCTTTACTTATGTCTGAGTAATACTCAACTTCATCTTCATCACCAACCTTATCTAACTCCTCTGTATTATCATTATCAGAGCTAGTTGACATAGTCTTTTGAGTTTCTTCTTCTTTACTTATGTCTGAGTAATACTCAACTTCATCTTCATCACCAACCTTATCTAACTCCTCCGTATTATCATTATCAGAGCTAGTTGACATAGTGTTTTGAGTTTCTTCTTTACTTATTTCTGAGTCACGCTCAACTTCATCATCATCATCAACCGTATCTAACTCCTCAGCTTCTAGAGATCTTTCTTCATCTATACTACTGTGTAATTGTGTATAATTTTCGTTTCTTATTTCGTAAGTCATGTTAGAAGACGTAGTGCTGCCTTCTTGCACATTAAGAAAATCTCTCTCGTAGAGTCTTCTCATTTTTCTCTGTAATTTATCATAGAACTCTTCAGGTTCATCTTGATGATATTTTTGCGCCCGTGGAAGCTCTTTCTCAATTATGAGATCGGGTAAAGGACTTTCAGGTCTGTCTATGTCGTTATCTGACGGTGATTGCGTTGGTTCTTGGAATTCATATATAGGAGACAAGACTGAAAACAAAAATTAGCAACAACGCTTATATTTAATTTTATGCTAGCAGAAGATAAAAAAAATTTTTAAAGTAAAAACACATTATTAAAAAATAAGCTTTTATTTGAATAAAACGCATTGCACTAAAACGAAAAAAAAATCGGCCAAGTGCGAGTCGGATCCGCGCACTAAGGGTTCCGTACCATTGACTAAACTAAAGGCTATATTTTATTGTTATTATACAAAATACTTAGTAAATAAGAAAAAGATTATACCATATAAAAATGGAAAATAAACTAGTCAAAACGCCATCTATCTATCGGTCCATGCCGCTATTGGAAAGCTATTATATTAGTCTATCGACGACGTTTTCTTGGTTTCTGGATAGATGGCGTTATAATTAAATCGCTTTGCGTTAAATATTTATTTTACTTTGTTTTTAGTATTTGTTGTTATAGCGGCAACAGAAATACATACTTTGTGAAAATTTCAACTGTCTAGCTATCGCCGTTCTTGATATACAGCCTGGTGACAGATGGACGGACGGACGGACGGACGGACAGCGAAGTCTTAGTAATAGGGTCCCGTTTTTACCCTTTGGGTACGGAACCCTAATAAAATTACTTTAAACCTTTTACTATTTACTTATATAGTCATTACATAATCTATATGATAACACATATATAGTCTATCCAAAAATAAAAGAATTAAAAGGTAAACAAATATGGCGGAATGTGTAACCATAGACTACTATAGTGCTGTGATGTATGTTGTTAAATGTCGATATCGGTAAATTTAATATGATGCATTTCTGATGGCGCTATGCAAGGCCATAGAATTAGTGTACTTCCACAGATTAAGTAATAGGTACTACCTCTACTTGAAAATAATATGGATGTAATGAGGAATTAAACTAAATGAAACATTAACATATATTTATTGGTCAAAGTAAAAGAAGAAGAAGAAGTATTACATTTAGCACACCATACTATAAGGGGGCGTTCAAGTATTACGTAACGCATACGTGCCATCTATAGCGAGTCCTTTACAGCACTTCACTATTCAAAGTTTCATATTACAATGAATTCTTTTGACAAGAGATGACACTAAGCTATTTTTAATTTCACCACGGTTGCTTAAAAACCGAATAAAAATCATATCAAGAATTTCGATTCCGCGGAGTATAGATCCATAGCTTAACGGCTAGAGCACCGGACACGGATTGTCGGGAGGTGCGGGTTCGAATCCCGCTGGATCGAAAATTTTGATATGATAATAAAAAACATTTTCGATTTTCCTCATGTGTGGGTAACACAAAAATAAAAATAATACGGATTTATAAAAAGTTCGAGCTAAAACGCTTTTTTTTTAATATCATTGACCTCGACTTTTTATCGATATGAAAGAACAGAAAGCCCTTAACCATAAACACAAGACACAGTAATAACAAACGTCACTTGTAAGTTTGAGGTTACAGCGAATTCGGTTTTCTGCTAAAAAATATTAGTTTGACGATGAAATGGACGTATAATTACAAATATAATGGTAGTGCATGTGATTACCCAGATGCTACAATAATTATCTAGTAGCCATTGTGTGTGATTACACAGGGATTGCGTATTTTTCATCCGGTAAGGTGTTTGTTTACATTTTAATTCTTTTATTTTTGGACAGAGTTTAGAATAAACATTAATAAATAAATAAATGATATTAAAGCTTGTCGCGAGATATGAGTACTCGTATTTCCTTTATAGTTTGAAAATTTTAATAGTTATAATTAATAATTGTGTTTGATAGCAAACGAAACAAAAACGACTTTAATTATATCGACAAGTAATACAACGTAAGTAGACGAAAAAAATTTACACACTAGTTGTCACTACGATTTTCGAGGGTTTTCCTCGATTTCTCTGGGATTCCATCTTTAGATCCTGGTTTCCTTATCATGGTACCTAAGTTAGGATATCTCTTTTCCAACAAAAAAGAATTATCAAAATAGGTTCATAAACGACGAAGTTATCCCCGAACATACATAAAAAAACATATATACGGTCGAATTGAGTAATCTCCTCCTTTTTTGAAGTCGGTTAAAAATCAAACGCATTAATTTATTTAATTTACTTGTTTACAAGCGAATCTCGCGACAAGCTGTTATATCATATAGATAACTAGCTTCTGCGCGCGACTTCGTCGGCGTGGACTCCGCTCCTATTGGTCTTAGCGTGATGATATATAGCCTATAGCCTTCCTCGATAAATGGCGGCTATCTAACACTGAAAGAATTTTTCAAATCGGTCCAGTAGATCCTGAGATTAGCGCGTTCAAACAAACAAACAAACAAACAAACAAACTCTTCAGCTTTATTATATTATAGTATAGATGACATTGTGTAATAATAATTACTTTAGTAGATACTAAAAGTTTTAGGGTGCATTTTCATGTGACGCTTAACACTGGTTTTGAGCGTCAAATTTGGTCACGTGATGACAATTTAACTATGCGCCATCTTGAAAAAATTGTAGCGATACAGCGTTTAGCGTCAAATTCGAGCGAAAAATAAAAAACGTTAGTATCGATTATCGAAAGTCGTTTCGATAATCGATACTAACGTTTTTTTAGTTTGGTAATGGTTTAATTTTTATTACTTGTGATATTTTTTCACTATAATAAAAAATGTGTTTTATTGACTATTGTTTATTCACTTTAAATGACAATTAAATTTACTGAAAGATAAATTTTATATTACATTTTAAGATACGAGGTTGCGCTTGACAAATTTTTTTGAACTGAGACACGGGATGGAATTTTGTTAAATAAATAAAAATTGAATGAATATTTTTGTTTATAACTTTATAGATCTATGCGCCTATATTTACTGATTAATTTCATTTCGTAAATTTAATAAAAAAATTGTATGTGGTATTTTTAAGAATTTGTTTTTTTTTATTTCTACACTCGCTATTTTTTATTTATAAAATCACAAAGTAACAGCTGATTGTTGTTTTATAAGGATCGATTACTATTGATTATCGATATAACTGTTCGAGTTACGCTGACGCTAACATCACCCGTTAAAAAAGCTAAACTACGTTTAGCTTTTTTGCTACAATTTTTTCAAGATGGCGCTTAGTTCAATTGTCATCACGTGACCAAATTTTACGCTCAAAAGCAAAAGCGTCACATGAAAAAACTAGCGTCAAACGTCACATGAAAATGCACCCAAGTAATTTTTTTTTTCATTCTGGCGCATTCAAATAAAAGCTTGTGTTAAAAGCCTAAAAAGGTTTTTGACTTTTATTATTTTTGACTTTTTATTTTTAGTTATCGAATTATTGTTAGCAAGCCCTTTCATTTGATACCCATATTGTAGAAGTGCATTAAATATAACTAGTCTGCACTCTCAGATATGCCACTATGTTGCATTTAGAATGACGTCACAAAGTTAACCATGCACTCTCATCCAAACTGAACTCGCGTAAACAATACTCCAGCTCAATTGGTTAAAGAGTGGTTAAAGATAACTGCTTCAAAATTGAGTAGCAAGATTTCACCCGAACAAAAATACATACATTATACATGCATTGCAAGTTAAAAGCTTGTAAAAAAGTAAACTTACTCGGTAAATCCTCAAATAAGCTTCTTATCAAGTAGCTTTTCCGCCTTTCCCATTCTTCTTTAGAAGTCCGCCACATTTTCAAACTATTCGACTAACTGTCTTTATTTAAATCAAATATAATTTACAACCTAAATTAAGATATGGTTATTCACTTTTCCATTCTTTAATATTTTTTATTCAATGTGTGGGTATTTCTTGATTTCTTAGTGTTTTAAGTTTTAGGGTATTTTATAAAATATATGTTAAAATATTTTCTTGTAAATGTTATTTTTAAAATTGATAAACAAAATTAAGCAAATATTCATTTCGATAAACCGTTTTTATTTTCAAATTACGATTAACAAGAAGTACTATTAATTACTATTTAAATTGCTAGAAAGTACTTATTTACAAAATATATGTTTTATTTTAGTAAGAATATCCAAACAAAATCATCTGTGAGCTGTCAAGTGTCAGTTCCAAATGACGATCATTTAAAATCAATACAGTAATACACTCAAAATATGCACAAATTTCTCCCAAATCTACACTCGTAGACCTTTCTAAACTTTTCTATATATCCTATTACGCACAAGTAACAGTTTACCTTCTGATGGTATGACGGTTTCATTGAATATTTTAACGAAAAAATGAGTTCTGTTGACCGCTGCGAGCTTGTAACGCTTGAGCGATTGTTTGATGCGGAAATGCTGGCTAATTGAGTGAAATTGTGCTAAAATTATACAATGGATCTGTCGCCAGACGAGGAACACTTTCAAGGCCGGCTCCTGCATCAGGTAGGCCCTACTATAACGCTTTATCTATACTTTATATGGGCCGTATGAGAGTTGCGGGTTCCACTCTAGTGCAGATGTTTGCGAGGTCGTACGTGTTTTGCAATAACATATGATTGTAAATATATCTGCTGGCTGTCGAGATTTGAGATGCAACGTTTTAAATATTTTATTGTAGGTGTATTTATCTAAATTTATGATTGCTTATCTTGGACAGACTGATTAGGCAGTCATTCTTAATAAATATTGTTATCAATTTAATTATTTTTACTTTCCATTTAACATCATCCCATCTTATTTGCTAGTTATTAAATAAACATAAAATTTACATTTTTGTATTCTTAATAATAAATATAATCTGTAGTGTTAACGAAAAAGGAGATAAGTTTAATTTTCAGAAAATGTTCACAACGGGCAATTAATGAGAAAGCAACTCATGTGATTTGTTAGAAAATTGAAATTTAATTTTATATTCAACTAGCTTCTGCGCGCGACTTCGTCGGCGTGGACTCCGCTCCTATTGGTCTTAGCGTGATGATACATAGCCTATAGCCTTCCTCGATAAATGGGCTATCTAACACTGAAAGAATTTTTCAAATCGGCCCAGTAGTTGCAGAGATTACCGCGTTCAAACAAACAAACAAACAAACAAACAACCAAACAAACTCTTCAGCTTTATATATTAGTATAGATATATATTAGTGACTTAACTGCTTTTTTATAATCTTTATTTAATCAAAGAAGTTTGGTCACCAAGTGATCATGTCACCCCTGTAGGAGCTACCATACAATTAATCTCTAAAACTTTTTATTACAAATATCGACGTCTTAATCCTATCAACACTAATTTATATATGATTCTTGTCTCTCCAGACATTGGAAAGGCCAGAATACTATTCCATATTCCTATGTCAAAAGAATTTACATTGTTTCTGATAAGAAATTCTGCTTATTCTGCTTCGTTCCGGACGCATTCAGCCGTTATGTGAAGCAGATCTATTTTATTGCATTCTGAACAAACTTACCTCCTTTTTGCCATAAGATATTAATATTTTGAATCAATCGGTGCTCGGGATTTCATTTTTAAAGTTTTATTTACTGTGTTAACTATAACTATGTTTTGACTAGCCCGTTGGCACAGTTCTTAGTGGCTCTGCTTTCTGCTCCATGGTTGTGGACTTGATTCCCATCAGAATCTGGGTGTAACTATACATATATAAATATGCATATTTAAAAAAAATTATCTACATCAGCCGGCTGTTACCTATAACACAAGCATTAAGTTAGTTACTGTAGGAAGTTAGGAACAGACGACCGTGTGTGTATGTTATAAGATATTTATATTGTTGACTTATCTCGTTTTTCCTTGACCCTACAGAAATATATAAGTAACTCTCGCTTACCATTTACTCACGCTTGCCTGTACTATTACATGATAAATAAAGTTGTATAGTTATTTTGTTCAAGCCTGCAATAGGCGGTTTGAAAACTTGAATTTGTTAAAACCTTAAGTATCATATTATCAAGAGAAGTCTGCAGTGTGTGCTAAAATCTTTTTTATTATTTAACTAGCTTCTGCGCGCGACTTCGTCGGCGTGGACTCCGCTCCTATTGGTCTTAGCGTGATGATACATAGCCTATAGCCTTCCTCGATAAATGGGCTATCTAACACTGAAAGAATTTTTCAAATCGGCCCAGTAGAACCAGAGATTACCGCGTTCAAACAAACATACAAACAAACTCTTCAGCTTTATATATTAGTATAGATTCTAGTTTGTTTTTTTTTTTTTATAATAAATTCTTCACTTACATAGTTATGATAATATGTTACACATTACTTTCTCTATTCAACGTAGTTTTACGTTAATATTATAATTTGAAAATGAAGAATTTCTCAAACACGTTATGTATACAAATTTAGCAATTTGAGGAATCTAAATTAATTAACAAGTTATTGGAAACACAGCATTCTGTAAAGTATAGTTTACACATTTTTACATCTATAGTAGTATTATAAAGAGGTAAAGTTTCTAACTTTGTTTGTTTGTAGAGGGTAATCTTCGTAAATACTGATCAGATCATGAAAATTCTTTTATTAACAGAAAGCTACACTATTCAGAAGTGATATACGTAATATTTTATTGTTATTGAACAAAAAATTCAGTGAAAAATAATAGTATATGTAAATCAAGTCAGAGAAATGCGAGCGAGATGAAAACTTTTCTGTATATTTGCATCAAAAATAATAATTAACGCCCAACGAAGTGGGCATGGGTCGGCTAGTAATTAATATAATTATATAATTGAATTAACTCATACATAATATTAACAAACAACAAACAAAATATAAAGAAGCATACGGCTTCCGTGATGGCTGGACTATCTTAGCTTGTAACACCATACCGTAATCTGCAACACCAGAAGCATCGCAAGTGCGTTGCCGACCCTATTTCCAATTTTCCCCCAGGAGCCACCCCCAACTCTCCCCAGGAGCTCTGGTCACCTTACTCACCAACAGGAACACAACACTGCTTGAAAACAGTATTATTTAGCTGTGGTCTTCTGTAAGGTCGAGGTACTACCCCAGTCGGGCTGCTCCATGTTTTGAGCAGGCCTGCTATGCCCTGCCTCAGTTTTCTTATTATAATTGTTATCTTCCTTTGTTGATTTCGGGCATACGAAGGGTAATTAAGAGAAATGAAAATTAGGTACCCATTTTGAAATTATTTATTTTCCTTGAATAACCAATATGTATCAACTGTGTGAAGCCAACATCGATATCTGTATGTGACGTATGGCGGTATAGACTATAGACTACATCTCTTCCGTAATTCCGTTACGCGAACCTTCCACAATAGAGACAGTGTTATTATACTTATTGAAAATTCTTACGAAATGAAAAATTAGGAACATTGCTCAGGAAGCTGGAAAATTTCAGAAAACATACTCTGATACCCTATAAACTTTGCAGATTTGAAAGTTCGCAAAAAAGGACAATGATTGTTGTGTCAACAAATAAATAAATGAAGTAGTAGACTACAATACTTTCACGTTTTTGGACTCATATAAACTTAAACAATACCCTTCATTAGTTTTATCAAATAGTCTCTTAACCATTGACGAATAATGACTCTTTGATGATGAATCGTTTGTCATCTATAAGTTTGACAAAATAGTCTCCCAACTACCAGGCAGCTCTGTGGGACAACCTGGAGCTGCTGCAGGAGCTGATAGCCAGCGGGGCGGAGGTGGACGCTCGCGATGCCCACATGCGAAGTGCTCTGCATGCCGCTGCCCTGGCGGAGCGAAGCCGTTGCCTTCCCGCGCTGTGTACAGCTGGCGCTGACGTGGACGCGCGGTCCGACCACGAGACTGGAGGGATGGTGGGTATTGGCAGAAACCCTGCTGTATTTATCTGCTTGATTCAGGCTGTAACATCCCACTGCTGGACCTACCTTTGTCCATATAGGAGAAGGATATGCCCAGCAGTACTTAGCCTACCATGAGTAACGATCGCTATCGAGTGTTTATGATAACAACCGGAGTTAAAAGCTTCATAGTCTTTGAGACGTTCCCATGGCCCACAAAGACAGACATCCCGACCAGAAATAAATATTCCTACAAATTGAAATATACTTCCCCAGTGAATCGATCCCGCGACTGGTGTTGAGGCGCCTACACGGCCCAAGCATCGTTTAACCGAAACATATTCGAAATCCCACAGTCTACAAAATAAGAAATTTTAGAGGAACACAATAAAAAGAGACGAATGAATTTGATACTACTGGACCGTATGTTTATCATGTAACTGTTATGTAGAGTAACAAATCAATTTTGACGTTTTGAAGTGAAACTTCTTTAGAATCGTTCTGATTTGAAACTTAATGAAACGGAAATGCGTCACGATAAAGAAAGAAACACATAAATGTATAGGAGAGAATGAGATAGAATACATTACATAGTATTTTATATTCTCGGTGAAAGAAAATCTCTCGTAGGCCACTTTTCAGAAGTTACTTTCACTTATGTCGTGTGTATTGTACACACACACTTTTTTACTTTAAATCTAATTAGGAAAAATTTGTCTCATGTTATTCATTTCAAATATCATCCATCTTTAGCTATTTTCTTTAAGTAAGTTCCTTCACCATTCCTATTTTTAGACCATAGCGAATAAAGTGTTAATAAAAATCATTGTCACTTAAACCGACCTAACGTAACCGAATATTTTATTTCTTCATACGAAGAAGAAAGCTATTCCGTCAGGCTTCACTGAAATAAATAGTCAGAAGGCCATTACAAGCCTGATAATTATGGCAGGCAGAATCAGACGCCGCAAAGGAATGCTCCATTTTCCTTGTCGACTTTTGCCTGCGGACATCCACATGGCACAATATGGACTACGTAATAATTTCGAAAGGCTCTCAGCTGTGGTATATTAAGCTCCGAATCTTCTTTAACGTGGGGGAAGAGGCCTATGCCCAGCAGTAGGACGTTACAGGCCGAATCGTGAATACATTTGCATTGGTAGACTTTAAAATATTGTCTTCCAGACTGCCCTCCACACGGCCGCTGAACGAGGTCACGTGGAGAACGTTAAAGCGCTGCTAGCCGCTGGAGCTGATCTCTCAGTGCTGACAGCCAGCGGGGATACAGCGCTGGCACTCGCTGAAAGGGGGCGGCACCGGCACGCCGCCCTAGCTCTGCGAGAGGCAAAAGGTGAGCTTTGTTACGATTCTAATATACTGTCACTTTGTGCCTTCCAATTTCAGGACATTATTTCTTTACTGACCGACTAGCAACTACTGAATCCATAATGTTTCTTCTTTTCTGGACAAAAGGTAAGTTCAGTTCCAATAGTATTCCTACGACCATTTCTTGGAGGACGTAAAAGAGAGGATGCTTGAAGATACGAAAAAGGTGGTAAATCTAATGTATATACATATATAAAAGAGATTTCCACCCATTATCTCATCACGATATCTCTGGAACCATAAGGCGTAGAGACTTAAAATTTGCTAGGAATATTCCTTTCGCCGAGTAGAGGTCAGCTAAGAATGGATTTTACAAAATTCCACCCACAAGAGGGGGTGGGGGGTTAATATAATATATGGCAAAACAACGTTTGCGGGGTCAGCTAGTAATCTATATAATAAAAATGAATGTTGCTAAGCGCATAACTGGAGAATGGGTGTCTAGCATTTTTTTTTGTATGTTCCTTAATCCCACGGAAGATTTTTATACTAAAAAAAAAAACAAAAAAAAAAACAACAGACAGAACGAAGTCTGTCCGGGCAGCTAGTTATCGATAAAAATATGATTTAGGTGAAGTTATTGTTGCTAATTAAGATTAGCACAATGGAAGTAATTTTGTATAACCAAGTTGATGTTTTGTAAAAGTTCAGAGTTGATGGTTCTAATGAGAATAATAACTAATAACCGGGATGTCTGCCGTGAACTTGGGGAGGCTTATGTCCAGCAGTGGACTGCGATAGGCTGAAGTGAGTGAGTGTGGAATGGATTTCATACCGACTATATGATCCTAATGGATTTATTATTTCTTGACAGAACTACATATTTAAAAAATACCATGAGTTATATGCCTAGGTATTAAATATACATATAATTCCTCTTAAAGGTAGTTACAGCATGCGCTATAGACAATTAAGTCGTCTGCCTAACTTATGTGCGAGATGGACTTTGTCATTGAAAGAGGCCGATATAAATGTTGCAGTGAACTATCCTCAAGGCAGAAAGAACCGCGCGCATCGACTATACTAACATCAGCTTTTAAAATGTTCTGAGATAAAATATAAAATGATGCATCATCATCTCACCTTGAGCGCGAATCCATTAACGAACAATTTACATAATATTACATAACATTTTATACGTAGGGCGTCCGACTCCTAAATAATTTTATTTGAATGGGGAATCTGTAGGTGTTATAGATCAAGTTTCACGTGTAAAAAAAAATTCTAGCTCATTTTTAAATTTTAACTTTGTCTTAATATACGAGCTACTTTGATAGACTCGTACCTACTCCAATAGATACAGGTTTATTATGTATTCCACCCACTTTTAAAGGGCCCTGTATATAATTAAATAATTTGTTAAATGATTTGTCTTTGTTTGTCAAACTTCACGTTTTCATATAACAAACACATCAAACAAGCTCGCACACGTTCAAAAAATTTGATAAACACGTTTATCATAAAAAAAATGGACAAATTATTTCATCGTTCACAGGGCCCTTAACAGAGGTAAAGGCACAGCAGGAAATTACCTGCTCAAAATATAGAGCAGCCCGACTGGGGTAGTACCTCGACCTTACAGAAGACCACAGCTAAATAATACTGTTTTCAAGCAGTGTTGTGTTCCTGTTGGTGAGTAAGGTGACCAGAGCTCCTGGGGGGGATTGGGGATAGGGTCGGTAACGCGCTTGCGATGCTTCTGGTGTTGCAGACGTCTATAGGCTACGGTAATCGCTTACCATTAGGTGAGCCGTACGCTTGTTTACCGACCTAGATAGAAAAAAACCATCAAACTCCAATTGATGTGTCTGATATTTCTTCAGCTTGTGAAACCAAAACTTGTAGTTCATTAGTCGAAGTGAAATGAGACGTAAAGGGCGCTTTTATGCTTTCGTTGTCATTAATTTATCTGCAAGATAAACTTCAGCCACCAGTGAAACAAAACACGCAGTGGTTGTAAGACATACTAAACAGTGTTGTAACAAAGTGTCGCAACTTGCGTGTCTGAGTTAGAAAGGTTGTCCTCGACTCGACACCAATGTGGGATGAGTGCTGTTATCATTATGTATTATAATTATCTATACTAATATAATAAAGCTGAAGAGTTTGTTTGATTGTTTGTTTGTTTGAACGCGCTAATCTCAGGATCTACTGGACCGATTTGAAAAATTCTTTCAGTGTTAGATAGCCCATTTATCGAGGAAGGCTATTGGCTATATTTATTTTCAAATTACCGCGTGTTAAACCGCGGTGCACAGCTAGTTATGTGGGTATCTAAAAATTAATCGCTAACGCTTCCGCTATACGCTTCAGCCTGTAATATCCCACTGTTGGGCATAGGCCTCTCCTGTTTGAGAAGGATCAGAGCTTAATCCACCACGCTGCTCTAATGCGGGTTGGCGGATATATTCCCTACTATGAGTAGGTAACGATCGCTATCGGGTGTACATGATAACAACCGACGCGCGACGGCTTAACGTGCTCTCCGAGGCACGGTGGGGAGACCCACAAGGACTGCACAAATACCCAGACCACGGCAAACATATTATGTAGGTGTGGCCAATGCAGATATTTATCATGTGCGGAGATCGAACCCGCAACCGCCAGCTCAACAAGCACAAACCAGTGCTGTGACCGTTACGCCAATCGAGTGCTTGTTAGTCCCATTTTTTGATCTCGAGTACGAGTCGAGTACTTTTTAACCGACTTCAAAAAAGGAGGAGGTTACTCAATTCGACCGTATATATGTTTTTTTTAAAATGTATGTTCGGGGATAATTTCGTCGTTTATGAACCGATTTTGATAATTCTTTTTTTGTTGGAAAGGGGATATCCCAACTTAGGTACCATGATAAGAAAACCAGGATCTGATGATGGAATCCCAGTGAAATCGAGGGAAACCCTGGAAAATCGTAGTGACGACTAGTGCGTTTGTTAATTTGTTTATTATTTATTACTTGCCGATGCAATTGAAGTCGTTTTTTTTTCATTTGCTAGCAAACACAATTTTATTATTGAGTTATCTATCTATACTTACTTAATATATAAAGCTGAAGAGTTTGTTTGATTGTTTGTTTGTTTGTTTGTTTGTTTGAACGCGGTAATCTCTGGTTCTACTGGGCCGATTTGAAAAATTCTTTCAGTGTTAGATAGGCCATTTATCGAGGAAGGCTATAGGCTATGTATCATCACGCTAAGACCAATAGGAGCGGAGTCCACGCCGACGAAGTCGCGCGCAGAAGCTAGTACTAATATATGAAGCTGAAGAGTTTGTTTGTTTGTTTGTTTGAACGCGGTAATCTCTGGAACTACTGGGCCGATTTGAAAAATTCTTTCAGTGTTAGATAGCCCATTTATCGAGGAAGGCTATAGGTTATGAGTCTACGCCGACGAAGTCGCGCGCAGAAGCTAGTCTCTAATAATGCGTGTTTATTTGACTACTTTTTCGACGGCTTTTATCTGTACCTATTACTTGTCGATGTAATTTTTTTTTTAATCATCATTAAAGAGCTTTGCCGCTACTGCGACTATGTCGCTCTGTTATTATACACATATGTTAATACAGGTACATGATAAGTACCTTAAGACACTATTGATACAATTTCATCAACTAATTTATACAATTTCTTTGCCGAAATAGATGCTGGTTTTTGTCGATGTAATTTTTAGGCGACCTATATCAATAATGAAATTATCAAATTAAGTTAATATGCAAACTTTCTCAAGAATGCCCTAATCCCGTTGACGCCGGCAGGTGGGCGATTATCTAACATGTAAGTGACCTGCGGCTTCAAGGCCGGGCGTATTGTGAACTGTACGGCACTGTTGAGAAATATAACCGCGTATGTGGTTTTAAATTTACGCTATTTTTGAAGTAAAACTTCTTTACGCACGCTTGACTTGATTAGTAAGCGCGAATGCGTAATGAGAGCATTACGAAAAGTGTGATCGGGCGAGGCGAGCGTCTCTCCTTCTGTCATAGCCAGTTACGTTTCGTATATCTAAGACACAATGCAAGCCTATTGCTAAAAGTTTTACTTCAGTCGTGTGCTCTAAAGCAGTGTTCCGCAAACTTTTTGTGTTCAAGGTACACCTAGAAATAGGAAAATATTTTGGAGGTACACCACAAATGAAAAATCATTTTTTAAGTAACAATAACCAACACTTATTTTCTTATTTATTAATCATTGAAACAAATATTTATTATTAATCAATAAACGTAAACTTTATTTTTCCGAGGCACACCAATAAACGACCACGGCACACCAGTGTGCCGCGGTACACCCTTTGCGGAACACTGGCCTAAAGCACACTCTTTGTTTTTAAAGTGAAACTTTTATTACATCGTCTTAAACTTTTTCGTCTGTGTGTTGCATGTCGCGTGACGGTCGGCCCCGCGGTAAGATTGATAAAGCGATTTTTATACCCTTAATGGAATATTATTCCAAAAATTTTTAGTTAAATGTCTATAATGTGAAAAAAGTTTCACTTTTACCGTGGTTTCATAAAACCACAAAGGTTTATTTAATATTTTGTTTGCTTTTGATTTCTGAAACTAACAGAAAATAATCTTTTGTACTAAAGGTTATAAACATACATACATAAATACATACAAAATGAAGCGTTATTTTACAACGATAACTCCATAAGTTCTGACAATACATAAAATTCATAAACCAACCAGAACATAGCTTTCTTATTAATTTTGGGTTATAGGCCATATTAGGTGAATTACGTATAGAGATAATAGCAACTGACTGATGAGCTAGCTGTCAAAATTCAAAATATTTTATTCAGCATAAAATTATTACAATTTCTTACTGAACGTCATGAGTCTACTACCAGTTCGGAAAGAAGAAGCCTCTGACCTGAGAAGAACTGGCGAAAGAAACTCAGCGGGACTAATATCATTTTTTTTATCATGTTTTCTTTTTCCAAAGCTGATTGAAATTTACAGTAATGTTATAGGTTGAAATAGCCTGGCGGCGATCACATCATTCCTAAGGTGTACTGTCTTCTATGAAATCGTTAGTCGAATAATATCCTTTAGTACACAAACGTTCTTTCACAATTTTTTTTTTTGTCATCTTAGATTCTTGCTCACGACAAACATTTGTATAGGCTGTGCAAATGTTTGTCGTGGTCTGGGCGTTTGTGTCTGTGTATTGTGTGTTTCCGGACCCCTCGAGTCCTTTCTCGTTTCCTGATGGGAGTAGACCCCAATAGCAATCGTTAAGTGTGAAGCTTTTATTTATATTTATTGCTCCTGGGGGATTGGGGATGGGGTCTGCAACGCGCTTGCGATGCTTCTGATGTTGCAGGCGTCTATAAGCTACGGTAATCGCGCACCATCAGGTGGGCCGTACGCTTGTATGCCGTCGTTGTTGTTTTTTTTTTTATGTAACTAGGTCGGCAAACAAGCGTACGGCTCACCTGATGGTAAGACCGTAGCCTATAGACGTTTGCAACACCAGAAGCATCGCAAGCGCGTTGCCGACTCTATTCCCCAGGAGCTCTGGTCACCTTACTCACCAACAGGAACACAATACTGCTTGACAACAGTATTATTTAGCTGTGGTCTTCTGTAAGGTCGAGGTACTACCCCAGTCGGGCTGCTCTATATTTTGAGGAGGATATTTCCCGCTGTGCCCTACCTCAATAAAAAGCTCACTGCAAGTTGCGTCATCGAGCTAGTCATATTATAATGTCACATACTGAGTTATCTTTTGATATGTTGTACAAGTATTAAGTAGTAAGTACCGAGCCGGCAGTTCTGGCGCGACTCCACAGAGAGTGGACGCGTTTTTATTTTAAATAATAAATATTACGATAAATCGCGTAATAATTCATGTTATAAACAAAATAAATAATAAAATATGTATCTATTGATTTATGATGTTGAATTATATGAAAAAGTGTTGTAATGTTACAAAAAAAGTAAATTATAATCTGTGTGTGATTAATTAAGCGTTTTAATAAATGTGATTTAAATAATTTGTTCACAATTCAGCCTGTAATGTCCCACTGCTGGGCATAGGCCTCTCTCTCCGTGTAGGAGAAGGATTGGAGTTTAATCCAATAAATTATTTGATACTTTGTTTATTATCGTGAGTAACACAAAAAACATAATTATTAACATAAATATTAAATTATGGTTTATTTTTACTTAATATTTTGAAGCTGTAAAGTTTTTGTTTCTCTCGTCTGTTCTCAGGGGCTACTAGTTCGAATTGAAACATTCTTTTTGTGCTTGATAGCCTATTTAGTGAGAAAGGCTATATAATATTTTTTTCCACAAATTAAAACGTATATTATTTTACGGGAATTTGTAATATATTTATTTATTTGGCACGAACCTTATCTTGGCCATAATAAATAAAATAATGTTGTTTTGTCCGTTTGAGCTTCCGATACTTGAATGCCTATAATGCGTACAACGCTTCAGCCTGTTATATCCCACTGCTGGGCATAGGCCTCTTTCGCCATGTAGGAGAAGGAACAGAGCTTAATCCACCACGCTGCTCCAATGCGCGTTAGCGGATATGTTCCCTACTACGAGTAACGATCGCTATCAGGTATACATGATATGATAACAACCGAGATCGACGGCTTAACGTGCTCTCCGAGGCACGGTGGGGACACCCACAAGGTCTGCACAAACACCCAGATCACAGCAAAAATCTATATGGCCAATATAAATGTTGTCGTGTGCGGGGATCGAACCCGCAACCGCCAGCGCAACAGCCACAAACCAGTGCTGTGACCGTTGCGCCAACGCGCGCCGTAAAAAAATTAATATTTATAAAAACGTTTTTAAAAACTTCTGCATTAGGTTATCTATGTATAATCTAGTTATTATTTGTGGTTTTGTCTGTTTTTATTTATATATTTTTTGTACGTTTCATAATGTATGCTTTTCGTTATACCTAATAGTCAATTTATGTCTTTCGTTCTCGAAAGCTTTATACAAGCTTTTTAAGTTAGTATTTTGTAATTAATGCTCAGTTATTTATTTAAACTCTGTACTGTGCAAAACAAACACCAAAGTGTTTACAAAAGATGTACTTGGTGCTTCTGCATCAAGAAAATCCTTCTCCTACATGGAGAAAGAGGCTGCATGATAATCGTATAGTATAAAAAAAATTGGTTGTCTGTAAAGTGGGTTTACGGACGATAGTTTAACGTGACAACGTCATAACAAAACATCTCGGACGCACAGGCCAATCGACAATTCGACATGTACATAGTATATGGAATATAGATAGATGCAGCGCAAGCCGACAGTACTGGGCGTAACGCTACAATGAGCGTAACGCTACAATGAGTCATCCTTTTTCGTGCATATGCAGGCGACGTTCATCGATTTATTAGACGTTGTCACATCAAAACATGTATGCGCGTCCACACATTTCAGCGTTTAATTTTTATTTATTTATTAAGATTAGCAGACTCGACAGACATCCTGCCCTAGCTTTGAATATTCAATTTATTGTCATAGAAATAGATGCTTTGTGAATTCAACACTCATCATCACTTCAGCCTATCACAGTCCACAGCTGGACTTAATTATGCCTCCCCAAGTTCGCGGCAAAAATGGCGCGAACTCATGTATTCTGCCCATAGTCACTACACTGTGCAGGCGGGTTGGTGACGGCAGGGCTGGCTTTGTGAATTAGATAGTTATTTTTAATATATTTATTAACTCATGTAACATTATAGTTTAAACTCAAAAGATAATATCCAAATAAATACAGACAGACACAGTGAGTCACTTCGTATTCTTTTAATGAGATAATAACTTGAACTTTAACCTGACAGTCTGCTGACAGTCGCGTAATTATTGCATTCCTTAGAAATTATTGATCTTAATTGAAGGGCCAGAGAGAAAGGAAGTAAGTCACTATAAACAATTTTGTTTACTATACAACTAGGGCGATTGCCGTAGCTTATAGACGCCTGCAACACCAGAAGCATCGCAAGCGCGTTGCCGACCCTAACCTCCAACCTTCCCCAGGAGGTTTGGCATCTTTAATCTTAATCACCACTGGAAGACAACACTGCTTGAAAGCTTATTGACCTGTGATCTTCTGTTAGGTCGAGGTACCCCAGTCGGGCTGCTTCAGATTTTGAGCAGGATATGTTCTTCTATGTCCTACCTTAGTTAAACTTTTCAGGAGAGTCATTTTAAGGTTAAATTTTAACGTAACCAATTAACTAAAATATATATCAAAATAAAAAATAAATTTATTAAAATATACTCCAAAAGCGTTATCGAATCTTCATTTTTTGTTGTTTTGCGCTATAGAAAGGGGCACGATTATCACCTAGAAGTATAAAGAATAGCCTAAGACCTACTCTGATGTAAGATGATAAAACCGAAAGTGTTTCATTAAAAAAAAATGTGTGTGTCAGCTCCGACGCACGACTGGAGTTTACTCCTTCAGATCGACTGTCTCAATAGGTACAAAAAAGGCTTACTAGTCTAAGAAGAAGATTAATACCATATCAAATGGTAAATAAACGAATCAAATAACGCCATCTATTGGCGTATATATCAGATGGCGTTATTATAAAGCGTCGTCATCTATCGGACCCCTATTGAGTTTCGATAGATGGCGTTACGAGCAACGTAACGAGGTCATTCGTTCAGTGGATTTTACTCCTCATATTTTTTTTCATACCGGAGGCCTTATATGAAAATCGATTATTTATGTGTAAACTCCACAATATCAACCCATTTTAGAAAAGGGTTTAAGAAAATTTGTTAATAACTTCAACTATTTTTGCCATAAATAATGTGACTTAGCTCCTCTTTCCCGCTGGCCCTTCAATTAATATACCCTGGATGCTCTAGATCAGACATGTCCAATATTAACCCGTTGGCGTAACCTGCAGTGACCCTGTTTTTAAAGTGAAACTTTTATTACATCGTCTCAAACTTTTTCGTCTGTGTGTTGCATGTCGCGTGATGGTCGGCCGCGCGGTAAGATTGATAAAGCGATTTTTATACCCTTAATGTAATATTATTCCAAAATTTTTTAGTTAAATGTCTATAATGCGAAAAAAAGTTTCACTTTTACCGGGGTTTCATAAAACCACACAGGTTTTTTGCTATTGGGCTTTACGATTCCCACCTTGAGTCTGGGTGTATAGTCTATTTACATAAATATGTATTATTTATACTATTAATATATAAAGCTGAAGAGTTTGTTTGTTTGGTTGTTTGTTTGTTTGAACGCGGTAATCTCTGGAACTACTGGGCCGATTTGAAAAATTCTTTCACTGTTAGATAGCCCATTTATCGAGGAAGGCTATAGGCTATGTATCATCACGCTAAGAACAATAGGAGCGGAGTCCACGCCGACGAAGTCGCGCGCAGAAGCCAGTTTATTTATAAATTTTTATGTAATTAGGGCCTGATGCTCCAGTTGTGGGTATCGCTAATTGACGGATGCCAATATCCTCTTTCAAAGCATAGTATATTGAGAAATATATTCTCTTAATATATATAAATTACGCGTCAAGTTGTTTGTCCGCGATGATTTTATTCAAATTTGCACACCGTGTGCAGTTTGATCCAATTTAGAAAGATAGGCTTTATTCTATTTCGATCTATATAATTATTATATTCAAGAAAAAAAAAAATAAGGTGTTGTGAAGTTCGCCAGGTCGGCTAGTACATATTATAAATCAAAGATGATAGAAGTCACGCAGACGTGTCATGTCATCGCGTGTCGCGTCAGTCCGTTGAATCCTTACAGTCATGTATAATCGGATTTCAGCGGCTGAACCGTTCTAGACTGTTCCGACGTACCTACGAGTACTAGTGTTGTACGTCCATTGTAGACAATGCTTACGTAAAATACAGTAATGTTAATCTATACTAATGCTGAAGAGTTTGTTTGTTTGGTTGTTTGTTTGTTTGTTTGTTTGTTTGTTTGTTTGTTTGTTTGAACGCGGTAATCTCTGGAACTACTGGGCCGATTTGAAAAATTCTTTCAGTGTTAGATAGCCCATTTATCGAGGAAGGCTATAGGCTATGTGTCATCACGCTAAGATCAATAGGAGCGGAGTCCACGCCGACGAAGTCGCGCGCAGAAGCTAGTCTATACTAATATTATAAAGCTGAAGAGTTTGTTTGTCTGTTTGTTTGAACCCGCTTATCCCAGAAGCTACTGGGCCGATTTGAAAAATTCTTTCAGTGTTAGATAGCCCATTTATCGAGGAAGGCTATAGGCTATTTTTTTTTAATTAACGCGTGTGAAACCGCGGGGCACAGCTAGTAGGTAATTGATCCGCCAACCCGCATCGGAGCAGCGTGGTGGATTAAGATTATTACATGGGGAAAGAGGTCTATGCCCAGCAGTGGAAATTTTATACTTGTGATCATAACAGAAATGCGTTAATTAAAAAAAAATACAAATACATATTTGGAATACTTAAAGAAAAAATCCGCTGAATCGATCCATCCGTTCTTATTTTGCATTTAACGACACCTTTACTGATAAAATTTTATTTATATAGGTTATAATATCTACCTGAATTTCTGCCTAAAATAAGACCCTGACGTTATAATATAGACCCAAAAATAATCTTCCAACCGCGATGAAGATTACCTTGAACTTGAAGCGGATTCGTCGTTTGATAGTTATGGCTTACAGAAAACCATAAAATCTTATCTGTAACACTCATAAAATATATCTATATAAATTTACTAGCTTCTGCGCGCGACTTCGTCGGCGTGGACTCCGCTCCTGTTAGTCTTAGCGTGATGATATATAGCCTATAGCCTTCCTCGATAAATGAGCTATATAACACTGAAAGAATTTTTCAAATCGGACCAGTAGATCCTGAGATTAGCGCGTTCAAACAAACAAACAATCAAACAAACAAACTCTTCAGCTTTATTATATTAGTATAGATATGGTAATGGCATGAAATAAAAATATTATTAAGACAAGATATTATATAACCGTTTGTTTGACACACTTGTAGTATTAAAATAATCCGGTCAAGTGCGAGTCGGACTCGCGCACCGAGGGTTCCGTACAAAAGTTATTATAAATATTTTTATTATATGATGTAACTAAAAATATATGCTTTTCGCAATTTTTCCTTTATCTGTGCTATAAGACGTTGCTTCGTACCAAATTTCAAGATTCTGAGTTCACGGGAAGTAACCTGTAGGTTTTGATTCCCTTGCGAGTGTCGAAAATTTGCAGCATAAACGGCTGTTTCTTTTGATTGCGTTAGCATAGAAGTTTGATTTTTTTCACAGCTTTAAGAGACAGTAGATCTGAGTATTTGATATAAATTTCAGCTTGATACCTCCACGCGTTCGTGAGAAAAAAGGGTATTGACAGACAGACGGACAACAAAGTGATCATATAAGGGTTCCGTTTTTTCCTATTGAGGTACGGAACCCTAAAAATAATAATTTCTTAATGAAATTTCGCACAGACAGTGCTAATAAGTTGTAAACCTGTTTCCAGTTGTTCGTGCAATTAAAGTGATTGGTGACTCCGTAGTCTCGTACCCTACCGGTTATTAAATGTTGTGCAATAGGTATTTTATTAATTAACCGACTTTAAAAAAGTGTGTGTGTGTGCTTACAGACACAAGTGAAACTTTTTTTAGTTTTTATATAACTAGGTCGGCAAACAAGCGTACGGCTCACCTGATGGTAAGCGTTCACCGTAGTTTATAGACGTATGCAACACCAGAAGCAACGCAAGTGCGTTGCCAACCCCATCTCCAATCCCCCCCAGGAGCTCTGGTCTGCTTACTCACCAACAGGAACATAACACTGCTTGAAAGCAGTATTATTTAGTTGTGGTCATCTGTAAGGTCGAGGTGCTACCCCAGTCAATACCGTCTTTACCATAAGGGCACACGGGGCCCGTGCCCAGGGCCCCCATCCTCAGGGGGCCCCGAAGGACCGACAATTTCTATCACGCATTTATTCTCAAAACATTTTTGTCGGCCACATTACACTTTTTTCACAAATAAGTAATCTTATCAGAAGGGATTTACAAGGCATATACTACGCCATTATATCGATGACTGTGCCTATTCCTACTGTACTAATTAATAATATTTACGTATGCATCCTACCTATAATTTACTAAGTACACCATCTAGCGATCACTCACGCAATTACTCCGATTCCATAATCAAGCTGTACTGTTTAAACAAGGCCTAACATAAATGTCGACATCCCTGAATGATGTATTCAACTTTCAGTCTGATGGGAGTGAGTGGAATTATTTTGTTTCGTTTGATATTTAAAATTGAGTAAGATAAACAGAAGTTTTGATTTGTTCGTTTAAACAATATTTCATTATGTCGCAAAAAACATATTTACCTAAGTGGTTCACACATTAGCCTATCGCAGTCCACTGCTGGACATAGGCCTCCCCAAGTTAAAATAAATAAATTTAGTTAAATCAAATACGAGAGATATTAATAGGTGGTTCACAAAAAAGAAAAAAGATATAGCTCAAAAAGAAATAACGGAAAAACTTCCAAAGCTTTTTGGCGTTTTTTTACGGATTAAAAAACAAATAAGCAGAGGGATTATTCATTATCATCACCATAAGACAAAAATACCTCTGAATGTCACCAGGAAAAAAGAGGTTACGTGTGACGAAAATGACAAACACACATTAGGTGCTGAGCCATCGACTTCAAGCTACTGTGCAAGCTTATTAGAAAATGTATTATGTATGTGTGTCTCCTGATCCTGATACTTACTGTGACGACATTTTACCGGAAGAAGTCCGTGATATTTGGATTCGAAAAGGGCCATAGTTTTTTCTAAATATAAATAGTGACTTCTCCGAAACTTCTACAAGTTTTCTAGATTCAAATGGTAAAACGAAAACTAGATAGTTCGGGATTCCTAGTAATTTTTTTTCACTTGATTACTATCAAGCTAATTTTCCGGGAGTAGCTTCATTTTGATGAAACAAAATTTTCCTCTACGAAAACTCTCGATTGTGGTAGGTAATAGAGCTATCAGGGGATAGAGCAGCAATTTGTAGGACAATGGTACTATTAAATTATATAAATATTAACTAAATAAAAGAAAAAAAAATCAGCAAAAATAAATAAATTTTTGATGACCTTAGATATCATCCTAGACCTAGAGATCATCAAATTGATGACCTCGTAAGGTCATCAAAAATTATTACTAACCAGCTTAAGATACTTGACTAAAAATATTTTTATTCGTAAATTGACGAGTGGCGAGTCTTTAGAAAGAAAATGGCTCGACCTTTATTCACCAGCCAAGAAATCTGTATACTGTTATTGCTGCCGTCTATTTTATACCACTACTGGTACTGGACATAATTTAAGTTCTCCTAATAGATATAAAGATTGGAAGCATATAAGTAACTTATTGATAGAGCATGAGAACAGTAATTTACAGCACAGGAAATTTATGATGAATTATGTTGCAAGAATGAAAACTACTGGACGAATTGATACTGGGTTGCTTCTTTGTTTGGCTTCAAGAGCTCTTGCTTTTCGTGGTAATAATGAGACATTAGGATCGCAAAATAATGGGAATTATTTGGGATGCTTAGAACTGATTAGTGAATTTGATCCTTTTCTTGCTGATCACATACAAAACTGCGGAAATAGTGGTAATTTGTCAATGATGTGCATATACCAAGTGATATCCTTCAAAAAATTGACTTAAAGGATATAATAGAAGATTTTGCTCAACATAAATCCCGAAAAAAACCGTTATCGTAATCGTAACCATAAAACCAGCAGCATTCTAATATCATTAATGACATATTATATCATACTGTATTTGATTACCTTTAATAAATGGTCATACTTAGTAAAAAAATGTTTTTATAATACCCTTTTTTTACTTTCCAAAAGGGCCCCAAATTCTTGTGTGCCCAAGGGCCCCAGCCTAGTTTAAGACGGCCCTGACCCCAGTGCAGTGGGGCTGCTCCATATTTTGAGCAGGAATTTCCTGCTGTGCCCTACCTCAGTTGTAAAGTCGAGGTACTACCAAATTATCTCTTCCATTTATGGGGTTACAAATCATGCGATTTCCAACTAATTCCGGAAAGACGAATACTGTCAGTCCTCTTTGACACCCAGAAGCTTATTGAATAAGTAGCTGGCAACACTTGGGACTGCTGTGTGGCTACGGCAAAGAATTTAGCCTCCCCCTCTCTTCCCGTGGGTGTCGTAAGAGGCGACTAAGGGATAACATAGTTTCACTACCACCTTGGAACTTAAAAAGCCGACCGATGGCGGGATAACCATCCAACTGCTGGCTTTGAAGTACACAGGCCGAAGACGGGCAGCAGCGTCTTCGGTGCGACAAAGCCAGCCCTGCGGTCACCAACCCGCCTGCCCAGCGTGGTGACTATGGGTAAAACACATGAGTTCACGCCATTATTGGCGCGAACTTGTGGAGGCCTATGTCCAGCAGTGGACTGCGATAGGCTGAAATGATGATGATGATGATGAACACTTGGGACTATAAAGCCTATAGCTTGCCTTGGTAAATGGGATATTTAGCACAAAAAGCGCGTTTAAACATACTAAGACTAACTTCATCTTCATGATATTAGTAGCTAATTAGCTATCGGTTATTGGTGCGCTATCGGTTATTGGTGCTCTACCGGTTTATAAATATTCTACAAGATGTGTTTATTAATAATCTGTACCTGAATGACCAGTTCCGTTTACTTGTCCTTCAAAATATTGCCGCCATCTTGGCGCAGTCATGGTTTTCAAAGTAGCGGTCGATTCGATTCCCATTTGTGCCATAAATATTTTTATGTAGAAGATATATATGTTTGTCGCGGTTTGTGTTGTTTATTTATTTATTTATAGATCACCAACAAATTATACACCATATTACAAGTACATACACATTCAATAACAATAAAGTCCAAATGTAACTTTAATTATAGGTGGTAACTACATTTAACTTAAGTAACATAATTATCGCTTCAGCCTGTAATAACCCACTGTTGGGCATAGGCCTCTTTCCCCATTTAGGAGAAGGATCAGAGCTTAATCCACCACGCTGCTCCAATGCGGGTTGGCGGATAACATAATTATAGTAATGTCTAATAACATACATAAATAACATACACATGGCAAGGACTTAAGATAGTGTTTTACAATTACAATTACAGGTACAATACAATTTGTGCTGTGTTGTTTTTGTGTTTCTGGACTTCCGATAGAAAGTTTTGCTTCTAGTAGAATTTTCTCTATTTCTTCTTTAAACCGTTTAAAAATATTTCTAAAATAGTTTTAATCAAACCTTAAATAATGATTTAGTTTTTATTTTTATTTAATTTTATTTATTTCATACAAAGAAAACAGATATTTTAAGTTTTTAAATTTAAACAAGAATAGCCAAAATATAAGCTTATATCCTTATATCTAATTTACATTATATAATTCAAAGTATAGCTATATTCATAGCTATCCAAAGGGGGAACGCTGCCAGTATCTTCGGAACCTTGCCTAAAGGGACTCCTTTTAATAATGTATTTTAGTTATTATATTATATTTGTTAAGTTTTTTAGTTTCGTTGTTTTAGTATATATGTTTATATTTACTTGTATTTTAATTTAGTAATATTTGTTGAATAATAATAAATAAAGACATTCAAAGTGCTATTGAACACAAATAAAAATATAATAAAATTATAATTGGTTTTGGTACCTACCTTTCCTTTTCTAACGTTTACTTAATATCGGTAACCAATATAATTAATAATAATAAAAAACTGCCAGCGATACACAAAAGTTAGCATAATTATATTTAATTGAGGAGAAGTAAAAATGTGTTGAATACTAATGTTTCCGCTTTTATATAATATCCTAAACTAATTCACACACACGGGTGGGTTTACGCGACGAGACGGTAAATTAAACTTATAGGTATTTTAGTTGTGTCATCATCATCATCATTTCAGCCTGTCGCAGTCCACTGCTGGACATAGGCCTCCACAAGTTCGCACCAAAAACGGCGTGAACTCATGTGTTTTGCCCATAGTCACCACGCTGGGCACGCGGGTTGGTGACCGCAGGGCTTTGTCGCACCGAAGACGCTGCTGCCCGTCTTCGGCCTGTGTATTTCAAAGCCAGCATGGATGGTTATCCCGCCATCGGTCGGCTTTTTAAGTTCCATGGTGTAGTGAAACTTTGTTATCCCTTAGTCCCTTAGTGATGATGATGATGACCTATAAATGCAATAACAATAAAAAATAACATTTTTAACGGCTAATTGAGGTAGGACACAGCTGGAAACTTCCTGCTCAATATCTGGAGCAGCCCGACTGAGGAAGTACCTCGACCTTACGGAAGATGCGATGCTTCTGGTGTTGCAGGCGTCTTTTTTTATGTTACTAAGTCGACAAACAAGCGTACGGCTCACCTGATGGTAAGTGACTACCGTAGCCTATATATAGACGCCTGCAACACCAGAAGCGTCGCAAGCGCGTTGCCGACCCAATCCCCAATCCCCCCCAGGAGCTCTGGTCACCTTACTCACCAACAGGAACACAATACTGCTTGAAAGCAGTATTGTGTTCTTCTGTAAAGTCGAGGTACTACCTCAGTCGGGCTGCTCCATATTTTGAGCAGGAAATTTCCTGTCTATAAGCTACGGTAATCGCTTACCATCAGGTGAGCCGTACGCTTGTTTGCCGACATAGTTATATAATAATTGTATGCTTCCAAAATTAAATAAAAAGTTAGGCACAGTGAAAGGAAGAGAATTCTCAAAACTATGCTATAAATACGCACCAACCAAGGCCTACTGTTTTAAAATTATTATTAATCTATACTAATCTATACTAATATATAAAGCTGAAGAGTTTGTTTGTTTGATTGTTTGTTTGTTTGTTTGTTTGTTTGAACGCGGTAATCTCTGGAACTACTGGGCCGATTTGAAAAATTCTTTCAGTGTTAGATAGCCCATTTATCGAGGAAGGCTATAGGCTATGTATCATCACGCTAAGACCAATAGGAGAGGAGTCCACGCCGACGCAGTCGCGCGCAGAAGCTAGTATATGTATAAAGCTGAAGAGTTTCTTTGTTTGGTTGTTTGTTTATTTGTTTGTTTGTTTGAACGCGGTAATCTCTGGAACTACTGGGCCGATTTGAAAAATTCTTTCACTGTTAGATAGCCCATTTGTTGAGGAAGGCTATAGGCTATGTATCGTCACGCTAAGACCAATAGGAGCGGAGTCTACGCCGACGAAGTCGCGCGCAGAAGCTAGTTTAAGTATAGGAAAAATTTGTATCGGTAATGTAGTCGTACTTCCTGATTTAACCTGTTTGAGATAATTTATACTAATTTATAAAAACTAGAAAAATGCTTTTGATATAATCCCTGATAGTCTATCTGTAATTTTCGAGCGATTTAGATGAAATTTTTTGTAAGATATATGTGAAAATCGTTAATGTGTCATAGTACTATATATTTTTCGCCCCCTTCCCACACTCCCTATGTTAGTCCTCTGCCCCAAGGTTGTCTGGAAGAAATCGCTGGCCGCCTGTTGCAGCTGATGCAATTTTATTATTTTTGTTTACTTGATTCAATTTTTAGTTCTTGTGCAAAAAATTATTCTTGTATATTACTCCTCCGAAACGGCTGGACCGATTTTTATGAAATTTTGTATGCATATCGGGTAGGTCTGAGAATCGGCCAACATCTATTTTTCATACCCGTAAGATATAAGGGAGAGGGGATTAAGAGGGTTAATAACATATATGGCAAAACAAAGTTTGCGGGGTCAGCTAGTAAATAAATAAATATTTAATGTAGGTATATGTAAGTGGAAAATTCTAAAAGCAAATTATTCAAATTTATATAATTTTTTATTATGTAAGTACCTATGTATATTTTACCTAAGCAATGTTCGCGGCGACTAAATGGTATTTTAAAATGCAAATATTTTACGATTTTTACATATATATTTGAGTTTTATCGTATCCATTATCATTCGTATCCACTATTGATTTTTGTATAATTTTATTTTGATAGTATACCTATAGTAGTGTACCTATAGCCGCGACTTTGTCTGCTTTGATTCTTAATCTGTCAAAAGGATTATTTTTATAGAAAAACTAGCTTCTGCGCGCGACTTCGTCGGCGTGGACTCCGCTCCTATTGGTCTTAGCGTGATGATATATAGCCTATAGCCTTCCTCGATAAATGGGCTATCTAACACTGAAAGAATTTTTCAAATCGGACCAGTAGATCCTGAGATTAGCGCGTTCAAACAAACAAACAAACAAACAATCAAACAAACAAACTCTTCAGCTTTATTATATTAGTATATAGATAATTCTTTTGACAGATAAGGAATAAATAAAAGAAGAACGAAAAGTTATCATTAAACCTTAGCAAAATATACACCTAAACCCACTAGGAATTACTTATTTTAATATTGGCGAAAACCACATGAAAATTCGTTTAGTTGTTTTCGAGTTTATCGCGAACAGACAGACAGAAAGACAAAAATTCTAATAATATCAGTTTTGTCTCCTACAGCTATCATAAATACGTACCCCTATAATTTATTTCTCCTAAATATATCTCGGTCCCTGTGCCACGCGGTTTTACCTGCGTTAATTTAAGGGTAAAACGGATTAAAATATTACCTATATAGCCTATAGCCTTTCTCGGTAAATGGACTATCTAACACAAAAATAATTTTTCAATTCGAAACAGTTCTTTATGAAATTAACGCGTTAAAACAAACATTTCAATTTTATAACATTAGGTATATCTCTCATATACAGACAGACATGAGTTACAATTCTACTACTAGTATAGGTTATGTATGTCATATTAAAGGTCTATTTTCGTAATATTACGTAAATAATAATTGATTTGAATTGATCCTGACTTAGCTTCATATACTTGTACAATATATACCTATCTATATATATAAAAGAGATTTCAACCCATTGACTCATAACGATATCTCTGGAACCATAAGGCCTAGAGACTTGAAATTTGATAGGAATATTCCTTTCGCCAAGTAGAGGTCAGCTAAGAACGGATTTTACGAAATTCCACACACAAGAGGGGGTTGCGGGGGTTAATAACATAAATGGCAAAACAACGTTTGCGGGGTCAGCTAGTTATTATATATATTTATACATTGCTTTGCTTAAAAAGAGTTGCTAATTCAAAACTTTGCTCAGTAAAAAATTCTTTACTTTACAGAAGATCACAGCTAAATAATACTGCTTTAAAGCTGTGTTGCGTCCCTGTGTGAGTAAATCAAATCAAATGAAAAACAAATTTATTCAAAAAAGCCTCAAAAGCACATTCGAGTCGTCATTTTATAAATTAAAATTTTAAAGTGATTATTATTTCTAAAAGTCAAGCTATCACCGATACGGAATGCGAATTCGGAATTTTAGAATCGGCAGGAAACTCCGCAGTTACTCTTTTAAAAATAATAGTACCTGGGTGACCGAGCCTGGCTCGGTATATTTATTTTTATTTTATTTTTTTTCTCGGTATTTTTATATTTTAATTTTATTTAAAGAATAAATCACGAGTGAAATTAAAAAAAAAAAGAAAAAAATAATAATCTGGAGACTGAGATTTGAACCCGGATCAATACGATTCGACAACCGCCGATTTCCTAATTAAGCTATTAGAGCTATGTTAACAATCGTGAAATTAAGCTTCGTATTCTAATGATATTTTTTCATTCCCTAAAAACAGGGATAAAACGACATTTTCTAAAAATGAATCCCAGCTAGATCAATTTTTCGCCACCGAAATCCCCTGTATACTAAATTTCACGAAAATCGTTGGAGCCGATTTTGAGATTCAGATTCTATATATATATATATATATGTCGGAGAGTCAATGCAGATAGTTATTAATGTCGGTACCTACGTTGTTATTATTATTCATCTACCCGCACTCATTGTATTATTTGAGTATTTCTGACTTGTAGGTCGGTACCTGCGCTGTTGTCGATATTCAACTACCCTCATTCTATTATTCGAGTCATTCCTTTGTGCATAAAAGACTGATGCGGCCGCAGCTAGGGCAGTCTTGGCTCTGGCGTGGCGCGGTGCACTTGTGTATCCTGCTAGTAGCTTAACCTCAACTCTTGTAAGGGTTAGTTTGTGTACACGAATTAATTGTTACTTTATATTGTGGGCAACTCGGGCAGTGGAGGCGAGCGTTAATGCGCATTTTAAAGACGGCCGTCTTAAACCTAGACTCGGGTCGCAACTCCCGGGCACTGCCTCTGAGTTGTCTCTCCGCCACGCGATAGATCCGGTACCCGCTCGGTGAGTCCATTTAATACTTAGTAGTTCGGTCATCCGTCCGTTCTTCTCCTACCTACTTCTGATCTGCGACATCAGAAGTGGGATAAAGATCTCACTACGCCCACTTCATTTGTTGTTTGCTGTTGTTAATTGTTTTTTTTACTTCAGAGTTTTTTGGTTTCTTTGAACTTTAAGTTCTATTATAGCGAGTGTCAAAGTAAGTTACAATATTTGGTGACGATTAGTGGGTATCTCGATATTTTAGTTCTTTTCGGTCGTTCTGTTGTGTCCTTATCGGTGTAAAAATAGTTTTTGTTCAGTGTTCGATTACGTAATTCAATTTAGATATTTTTCGGTCGTTCTGTTGTATTCTTATCGGTGAACAAGTGGTTTTTGTTCAGTGTTCGATTACGTAATTCGATTTATTGGTTATTTGTTGAATTTAGTTTTATTGTGATACGTAGGTAGTTGTGTAGTGATTAATTTTGCTAATAGATTTTGAGATTCAGTTTTTGTTTCGATTCAGTCACAATGTCAGATGGTGATCGTAATCGTAGTGCGAGCCGTCGCGGTAGTCCCAGTGACAGTCGTTTAAGGAAGATGCCAGAAGGTCATGTACCAATTGAGTTTAATGTAGATGACGATCATAATGGTGAACATCTTAGTGATGTGACGGAAAACTGATGTAAGCACTCTAAAGACTAGTGTGTAGTCATCAAGAGGATGGTACACGAGGGATACACGTGGATTGTGGAGCAATTGTAATTGCTGGTTGGAAGGGTGGCTTACATAGTTGTTAGTGTTGTAGAAAATGAGTTTGGTTATTGAAAGTTGGATTGACGTTGGTACATGTACACTCTGGACAGTTATATTTGCGTTAAGTTTTTGTGGTTACACACTTGTTGGTGATAAAGTGTTAATATCGTCTTAGTTTGAGTATTTCCGATTACCCCCTGTAACGGATATTTTTGTGTTTGTAACTATTGTTGTTTGTTGAAGTACCGAGGGAGCGTAAAGTTAAAGACGCCATCTTCCGAATAGTTAATGATGGTTTTCTGATAGGTCGGTCGCCGTTTTTATCGTCTTTTGGCGGGATTGTTGTTATTTGTAATAAGCAATTGCTGTTTAATTATTGTGCAGCTAACGTTACTACACGATACGTGACGTATAAGTGACTACTGTGATAGCTTAGTCAATATAGTTAAAAGTGTGTATCGTGAATGAATAAGTAGTGTAGGTTTGAAGTGAGAAATAAGTGATTTAGACTGTTTAAAAGGTTTTAGTTGTTCTGTTTAAAAACGTTTAAATTATTGAGATTTAACTGATAACACCTTGGTACAATCGTGGGCCCATTCTGGTAGTCCTTGTAGGTAAACGAAACTTGATCCGAAATGTCGAGGCCCTTTTTGCGTAATAGAAGTTCTCGAAAGTAATCGGTATACCCTTAAGGCTTTAAATTATAAACGTACCTACAAATTTGCTCACGAAAGGTTAAAGAAAATACTAGCACGTCATGTACCAGACGATGTTGATGAAGTTTAATCATTGTTGATAATGATGATGTTCAAGTTTAAGTAGATGGAAAGACTCGAGTGAATGACTCTACGACCGTAATGTGTTCAACCGTACCAGTGTAGTTGTTCGTAATCGTAGCCCGGTAGAATCGTCTCTTGGGGGAACCCAAGAGTCCAAATTGCGCGGTGTGCGTTTAATTCTGGCGGAGTTCGTGGTCTGTTCAGATCGTAGCGTGTAGTCGTAGGGGTGACTGACACGGGCGATCCATTCGGTAGATATTTGTACTGAGATGTATGTGACCGACACATGTACTGTGATTGCTCTTCGTCTAGAGAGCCATGGTGTTAGAGGTCTTTACTCGAGGATTTTGCAAGCTTGGTTGTAACTTGTTGTCGAAGAGACAACGACATTTATGATTCAGATTATTGTAAAGTTCTTGAAACAAACTAAGTTTCGATCCTAAATACGAATACAAGGGAACGTTTAAAGTTGTGGAATTGCTTGAAGGCAATCGCTATCTGTTAAAACAGTTGTCTGGTAATAGAACCTATAGGTATGTTCACGATCGTTTACGAAGGATTCCTCTTACTGATGTAACTGCGGAATTAGATTTGTTTAATTTGGTCGTATCACATGAGGTGATGACGATATGTGTTGGTCGTATCATATGAGTTAATGACGATATGTGTTGGTCGTATCACATGAGGTGATGCCGATATGGGTGGCAATAGTAGTTGTCACTAGCTGCTGAGGCAGCCGGCCCGTGAGCGTTGTATTTGATCTTACTGTGTCAATAATAAAACTTTATTTTTCAATTATAGTTAGAGGAACCTTTCGTCCGTGAGCGAATAGGATAGATTGATAGTTTTTTTTGTGATTAAAGTTAACGGATGAAGCAAGGTAGACCACTATACAACCAATTTTATTGAGATTAATTTTGTTGGTGCCATTGTTTTTAAGTATCCATTGCTGAAACATGTTTTGGTTATATTGCTCGATGGAGGCAATATCGTCACTCGATGGAAGTGGCATGAGCTACTGTCGCTCGATTTAGGTGACAGTAGCATCTCTTTTGGTTGGTTATCGTCCCTCGACGGAGGTGGCATGAGCTGCTGTCACTCGATTTAGGTGACAGTGGCGACTTTAGTAGTTATCGTCACTCGATGTAGGTGGCATGAGCTACTGTCGCTCGATTTAGGTGACAGTAGCGACTCTTTTGGTTGGTTATCGTCACTCGATGGAGGTGGCATGAGCTGCTGTCACTCGATTTAGGTGACAGTGGCGACTTAGTGGTTATCGTCACTCGATGGAGGTGGCATGAGCTACTGTCGCTCGATTTAGGTGACAGTAGCGACTCTTTTGGTTGGTAATCGTCACTCGATGGAGGTGGCATGAGCTGCTGTCGCTCGATTTAGGTGACAGTGGCGTCTTAGTGGTTATCGTCACTCGATGGAGGTGGCATGAGCTACTGTCGCTCGATTTAGGTGACAGTAGCGACTCTTTTGGTTGGTTATCGTCACTCGATGGAGGTGGCATGAGCTGCTGTCACTCGATTTAGGTGACAGTGGCGACTTAGTGGTTATCGTCATTCGATGGAGGTGGCATGAGCTACTGTCGCTCGATTTAGGTGACAGTAGCGACTCTTTTGGTTGGTAATCGTCACTCGATGGAGGTGGCATGAGCTGCTGTCGCTCGATTTAGGTGACAGTGGCGTCTTAGTGGTTATCGTCACTCGATGGAGGTGGCATGAGCTACTGTCGCTCGATTTAGGTGACAGTAGCGACTCTTTTGGTTGGTTTTCGTCACTCGATGGAGGTGGCATGAGCTGCTGTCACTCGATTTAGGTGACAGTGGCGACTAATATGTGGAAAGCAATAATGGAGTAATGTTTATACCAATACGATTGGTCAATTTTGATTTAATGGTAGATTCGCGTATGGTTGTATGGTGTGTCACAAAAAGTGGTTGTACTACCGCTTTATCCTTGGTTAAGTGTGGGTCAGGATAGGCCGAGATGAGACTTTGATATCGCAGTAACTTTTTGCTTTATACGGCATCACATGGAGTGTCAACAAAAAGTGGTTGTACTATCGCTTTATCCTTGGTTAAGTGTGGGTCAGGATAGGCCGAGACGAGACTTTGATATCGCAGTACCTTTTTGCTTTTTACGGCATCACACGAGGACGTGTGACTTGTCAGGATGGCCGTGTCGGAGAGTCAATGCAGATAGTTATTAATGTCGGTACCTACGTTGTTATTATTATTCATCTACCCGCACTCATTGTATTATTTGAGTATTTCTGACTTGTAGGTCGGTACCTGCGCTGTTGTCGATATTCAACTACCCTCATTCTATTATTCGAGTCATTCCTTTGTGCATAAAAGACTGATGCGGCCGCAGCTAGGGCAGTCTTGGCTCTGGCGTGGCGCGGTGCACTTGTGTATCCTGCTAGTAGCTTAACCTCAACTCTTGTAAGGGTTAGTTTGTGTACACGAATTAATTGTTACTTTATATTGTGGGCAACTCGGGCAGTGGAGGCGAGCGTTAATGCGCATTTTAAAGACGGCCGTCTTAAACCTAGACTCGGGTCGCAACTCCCGGGCACTGCCTCTGAGTTGTCTCTCCGCCACGCGATAGATCCGGTACCCGCTCGGTGAGTCCATTTAATACTTAGTAGTTCGGTCATCCGTCCGTTCTTCTCCTACCTACTTCTGATCTGCGACATATATATATATATATATATAATATATATACAAGAATTGCTCGTTTAATAGTATAAGATATAAACTGTGTTTTAGTACAAAATTAGTAATATCTTGCATGACATACAGCATCACTAAGTCCACACAACTTTGTCAACTATGTAATCCTGCACCGAATAATACGCTTTATCTATTAATCTCTTTTTAATAAAAACTTTAAATTTATGTTGAGGCAATTGCAAAATTGTTTGTGGGATTTTATTATACATGCGAATACCATAACCCAGAAAGAAGACGTTTATTTGCGCAGTCGGAAACTTGGAATTAAGTAAGGTAGAGAACTCCTAGGTAGAGTCAGGGGTAGGGTCGGCAGGCGCTTGCGATGCTTCTGGTGTTGCAGACAGTGGCGGATTTACGCCTAGGCCCGTGAGGCCCGGGCCTAGGGCGGCATGATTTGAGGGGCGCCAAAATTTTTGAAATGCCGAAATTTCAGAGACGAAAAGAAGTAAAGATATCCTTTCAAAGAGTTCAGATTAATTTTTGTAAAGAATTTTCAATCGAATATATAATAATTCAATTTTTTTTATTTACTTTTCAGTCTATGAATAAGATTTTAATTTTTTAAAAGATTTGCTTGTAAACAAGTTTTTTTTTTTTTTTCCTTTTTTCACATGTTTATTACAATCTAGCCTTGTTATACAGGCTAATAAGTAATTCAAAACTAACTTAAATTGCTAATAATAATTGCTTGTAAACAAGTAAATAAATTGATGTGATTGATTTTAACTATTAAAATTTTCAAACTAAGGAAATACGAGTATACTCATATCTCGCGACAAGCTTTTCTATCATATAGATTATGTGTAATGACTTTATAAGTAGATAGTAAAAGTTTTAAAGTAAAAATTTATTTTTTTCGTTTTAGTGCATTCCAATAAAAGCTTGTTTTTTAAAAAGGTTTTTTACTTTTAATTTATTATATATGAATCACTACAAAGGTTTTTTTTTTAGCTAGCTATACAGTACCATTGCTTTTTTGTAGAACTAATAAAGACCAACATTTTTGGTGAACATTATGTTCGTCTATAATGAATACTTTTCTCCGACTTTATTTACATTTACTTACTATTATTTTTCCCTAAATTAAAAAATATAGCATATATCACTCCTGAATAGTGTAGCTTTCAGTTAGTAAAAGAATTTTTATGATCGGATCAGTATTTTCGAAGATTACACTCTACAAACAAACAAACAACGTTAAAAAAATTTCCCCTTTATTAACCGACTTTCAAAAAAGGAGGAGGTTCTCAATTCGACTTTATTTTTTATGTATGTTAGCTCAGAACTTTTGACTGGGTGGATCGATTTTGATCAATTTTGTTTTAATTAACACGTTCGCTGCGGCACCAATTTTTGCATAGTTTCCGTTCGACTGCGGCACGAGGTGCTATCGGCGCGCACCGTGACCAGACGTTAGGACGACACGCGGTCTATTAGACCCCACCTCCTTTAACAGACTAAAATCCATTTTCTGGCGCGAAATCAAAGATAAATGAGAATTTCGGTCTTTATTGATATAGACAGTGAATTCATGAACCCTAATCTACCGTCGCCCCGGGATCTGGCTGCTAGTTTAGAAATTACAGGCAAAACAAAATATGGGATCTTATACACCTCGTATCGCACTGAAATAGGGCAAATTTTCGCAGCGTAATCACTAATGTGATGCAAAAAATAATATCGACGTGTTTAAACTGGTTCATAACTCCGCAACGACTTGACCGATTTTGATCAATTATATCTCATTAGATCGTTTTGAGGGCAAAACACAAAGCTATCAAAGGATACATAATTTTTCTTAAAAGTAATCAAAATTGCGTTTCAAGGCACCATAAAGAGAAAAAAACCAGCCAAGTGAGCGAGTCAGACTCGCGCACGAAGCGTTCCGTACGATTAAGAGGCACCTATTACAGACTCATTATCAGAAAATAATGGTTCACGGTTTATGCAAAAGGTTTATGTTTATGAAATAAAATGTTTTTTTTATTTTTTTACTTAAATTGATTGAATGAAAGGTATGTTGCGGTTCACGATTTGACATATAAATAAAAAAAAAAACTTAGTAGATCTCGTTCAGACCAATTTTCAGTGGAAGATTGTATGGTAGTGTACATCACATAATATATTTTTTTAGTTTTATATTTCTCTTGTTTTAGAAGTTACGGTGGAGAACACATTTTACAACTTTAGAAGTATCTCTCGTACAAACGATTTAGTTAAAAAAAAGATATTAGAAACCTCTCAATATCATTTTTTGAGAACTACCCATAGATACTCCGCACACACGTATGGGTTTATTGAAAAAAAAAATGAGTTTCAGTTCTAAGTATGGGGAAACCCTGTTTTGTTTTTGTTTTTCTCCTATTTATCTAGGTGAAGGCTAAAAATCAGTGTCTATACACTGAGCCTGGATACTCTGTGTAATGACAACACTCATATGCATTAATAATTTAATATATAAACTACATATATGTGCTTGAAGTGACTAGTATGTATATCCGTTTTTTGTATTGTACTCTTGTGTCGTCATGTTGTAAAAATGTATATGTGTGTTGTCTTGCTGCAAAAAACGTTTTATCTATCTATCTATTTCTGTGTGAAAATCTTAATGCGGTTCACAGAATAGAAAAAAAAGGAAACAAGAAGTAGAAAAGAAACTATCTTATTTATTCTGCCTCGTTCTTTAAAAATATATTTATTAGAAGTTGAATTAATCTAAAAATCCTATCGACTCCTATCGACGCGACGCACAACACTAATCGCGGGGAGCTCGCGTTGGGTGCGGTACGAGGTCAGGAAGGATATGGGACGTTTTCGCCTCGTTCCGCACTGCATTAAAATAATATTAATTCAGTGCGGTACGAGGCCTAAAACATCCGGTACCAAGGTAGGTATCCCACCGAGTCCGTGACCATTAGTGCATTCCAAATATATATTGATCACTTTCCTACACTGAACCAAACCAAAGTTATGCCCTTCGCACCACAGAGAAGTTCACGTTTTTCCTTGCCGCACCACAGGGAAGTTGCATGAGGGATGATTTAGGCCTCGTTTCGCAGCGAACGTGTTAAAAGGTGTTGCGTGTCATGTGGTCCTATTTAAATTTTATTGAGATCTTACATGTACTTTTTGAGTTATCTATACTAATATAATAAAGCTGAAGAGTTTGTTTGTTTGATTGTTTGTTTGAACGCGCTAATCTCAGGATCTACTGGTTCGATTTGAAAAATTCTTTTAGTGTTAGATAGTCCATTTATCGAGGAAGGCTATAGGCTATATATCATCACGCTAAGACCAATAGAAGCGTAGCACCAATGAAGAATGTTTCAAAATCTGGGTTTTTTTTCTTTTGAGAGCTTCCACTACGTAAACGGTTAAAGTTTCGCAAAAATCATGATTGACAGAATTGGTCCTATTCCACGGCTCAAAACAGCGGATGGCAGAACCATTTTCTCTCGCCCTCAGAGCCGAGAAGAGGTGATAAATTTTAGGACAGCCGTACTAGTCGAGCGCACGCAAGCCTGAGAATTGGGACACCGAAGATCCACGTGTACCATTGTTGTACCATTATTCCGAGGACATCCTAGACATCGAAGTAGATGAGATTAGTGCGGTGCTCGGGCAGCTTAAAAACGGGAGGGCCCCGGGGGATGACGGAGTTACGACTGATTTACTTAAAGCCGCAGGGCGACCTGTTCTAAAAGTCTTGGTGAGACTCTTTAACGCCGTCATCTACCGAGGTACCACGCCGGAGGCATGGTCCAGGAGAGCGGTGGTGCTGTTCTTTAAGAGAGGCGACAAGTCTCTGTTACATAATTACAGACCGATCTCACTTCTGAGCCACGTCTATAAGCTGTTTTCGAGGGTCGTTACGAATCATCTCGCCAGAAGACTCGACGAATTCCAACCACCGGAGCAGACTGGGTCTCGAACCACATTCATACTGTTCGGCAGAATATACAAAAGACAGAATAATATAATCAGCCACTGTGTATGGCATTTGTAGACTACGAGAAAGCCTTCGACTCTGTCAAAACCTGGGCTGTCCTGGACTATCTGTAGAGATGTCATATCGACTGGCGATATATCGAGGTACTGAGATATTTGTACGACACGACGACGATGACTGTTTATATCCAAGACCATAGAACAAGACCCATTTTCCTCCGGCGTGGGGTAAGAAACTGTTGTCATCGAAACTGTTTATCACTGCGCTGGAGGATGTCTTGATTGAAGGGAACGACTCATCAACGTCAACAGCGAATGTACACCTTCGTTTCACCGACGATATCGTCATCTTTGCGGAAACGTTGGATGAGCTAGGCCAAATGTAGGCCAGCCTAAACGAGTCCTCCCGACGAGTCGGTCTCGGTATGAACTTGGAAAAAACGAAAGTTATGTTTAACAACCAAGTCATACCGAAACTAGTATCGGTCGATGGAACCCTTCTCGCAGTTATTCAGGATTATGTTTACCTAGGCCATACCATCCAACTAGGCCGCAACAACTTCGAGAAGGAGGCCAATAGGAGGATCCTGTTGGATTGGGCGAGTCGAGTCTTCACTTCGAAGATTCAGCAAAGCTTGAAGACAAGTCAACACAAACACACAACAAAGTCTTCGAGCAATGCGTCCTGCCTGTGTTAACATACGGAGCTGAGACGTGGACACTGACGAAGGGACTTTTACACAAGTTTAAAGTCACTCAACTTGCAATGGAATGGGCTATACTTGGGGTTTCTCTCAAAGATAGAAAGAGAAATGAGGCTATCTGCGAGAGAACTAAAGTTACCGACATACATAGGCCATAGAATTAGCAAGTTGAATTGGCAGTGGGCTGGTCATTTGTGTCACAGGACCGATGGCCGTTGGAGCAGACGTGTCGTGGAGTGGAGACCGCATCTTGGCAAACGCAGTGTGGGACGTCCTCTGGCCAGCTGGACTAACGATCTAACTAAGATTGCCGGTGTAGGCTGGATGAGGATTGCGGAAAACCAGGAAGTCTGGCGCGAACTTACAGAGGCCTATGTCCAGCAGTGGACTGCGATAGGCTGAAGTGAGTGTGAATTTTAAAATAAAATATTGTATCAAAATTAATTAAATTTATTCTAACATTGAGGGCGCCGCGATAAACCGGGCCTAGGGCGGCATCAAGCCTAAATCCGCCACTGGTTGCAGACGACTATAGGCTATAGGCATCTGCTTACCACCACGAACCGTGTTAGCCGCCTTTGTAATAAAAATTCAAAGTACACATGTCAGAAGTGAAACTTCTTTGGCAACTAATAAAAAAAGCTAATTAAAAAAAACGAATTTAAAATACAAAAAAAACTAGTTGGAAAAAATTTAATTAAAAAAAACCATTATTACTACCTACTACTGAACGTCATGACGCTGCCGCGTTACCGGTCTCTCAAATTTTACCCCTCATGCGCCTAAAGAAGTTTCAATTCAAAAAATTCTCCCCGCTGTGTCTCGGAGAACACGTAAATTAACACGTAATGTAGTGCAATCAACACGGGCGAAGTCGCGCACCAGCTGTACTTCACTACATAGTATAAAACAAAGTCGCTTCCCGCTGTCTGTCTGTCTGTATATATGCTTAGATCTTCAAACTACGCAACGGATTTTGATGCGGTTTTCTTTAGTAAATAGAGTGATTCCAGAGGAAGGTTTATATGTATAATACATGCATAATATAGTAGAGGAACACTGATAGTTTTTGCAACCGTGCGAAGCCGGGGCGGGTCGCTAGTAAATATAATGAGATAAGAAAACGAATGTCTTTTAAATATCCCTTGAATGTTCTGGAGCTCCGTGTCGTTTGCGTTTCGTTACTAAAATAGTATTTAAATTTACAAAACGGGTTTCTGTAAGCGTTTGGTCGTCACACCGGGTGTCGCTTTAAATGTCTGCTGTACATATTATTTATACAAAGTTGTCGACCGTAGAGTCCTTGTTTTCACCTCCCTGATATAGTCTCTGATAGCCTATCAGTTGCGTATGTGGGAGATAAGCTAAAACTTGGATTCACAGGTTGTGAATACAAATATACAATATCTATAAATTACGTTACACGTTAAGGGGGGAGGGGGTCGACGGAGTGTGAAGTACTGAAAGATAATTAAAATGGAAATCAATAAACTAAATAATGCGGTATTTAGCAATTACTCATAATTGATTTTATTGTATTATCTGTTAGCAACTTTTGTTTTATTCTTTCTTATCCTTCGTTCCGTTCGGTTCCTGAATAAATTAATTAATATCATATCATATATTAAAGTTTTAAAGCTTGTTTCTAGTTCTGAATAAAACCCACAAGCATTTCATATATCTGTTTTTCTAACGCGGGAAATGCATTTACGCACAGGCCCAGTGTGGTGGGCTCCCGGCACGGACTACCCACAAAAATGCAGCGGTGACCTCATCAAGCATTTCTTATACATAGCTTATTTCTTAATCCTCAACCCTCACCTTAATTACTATAAAATAATGCAATTATATACGAACATGTAAGTACATAAGACCGCCTCGACCACATAATCAATACACATGTCCAATGTTACACTGAGCTGTAACGCGATATTTTGCGGCGCCTCGCACTCCGTAGACTGTTCTAGAATTAAATATAGTACATACATCTTAACTTAGTGGTGTAGTGAGGGGGGTGGGGGGGGGCATCATGCCCCGGGCGCTACTTAAAACCAAAATGAACCCAAATGATCCGGAAAACAAAAAAAATTGCTGGACATATTATATGGTTTTCGAATGGGGGGTGGGGGCTAAAAAGTTATTGTGCCCCGGGCGCAAGTTAAATTCGCTACAGCAGTGCAAACTTAGCACCTCATCGATGGAATTTTGGGTCGAAAATGACCTTAATCGATAGGTCTACGTTAGGTCCGTATAGGTCCACTAAATTTTTCGTTAGGTCCGGTATAGTTTTTTAATAAATAATTTTTTAAATTTAGGTTAAAAAAAATGCAATTTTAGCACCCCATCCAAGGATTTTAAAACCAAAATGACCTTAATCGATAGGTCTACGTTAGGTCCGTATAGGTCCACAATAATTTTTGTTAGGTCCCTTATAGTTTTTTAATAAATAATTTTTTTTTAATTTTGGTAAAAAAAAATATGCAATTTTAGCACCCCATCTATGGATTTTTGAAATTAAAATTACCTATCGATAGTTCTACGTTAGGTCCGTATAGGTCCAGTAAATTTTTCGTTAGATCCGCTATAGTTTTTTAATAAATAATTTTTTTTAATTTAGGTAAAGAAAAAGCAATTTTAGCACCCCATCCAAGGATTTTTAAAACCAAAATGACCTTAATCGATAGGTCTACGTTAGGTCCGTATAGGTCCACAATAATTTTTGTTAGGTCCCTTATAGTTTTTTAATAAATAATTTTTTTTTAATTTTGGTAAAAAAAAATATGCAATTTTAGCACCCCATCTAAGGATTTTTGAAATCAAAATTACCTTAATCGATAAGTCTACGTTAGGTCCGTATAGGTCCACGAAATTTTCCGTTAAGTCCTCTTTAGTTTTTTTATAAATAATTTTTAAAATTTTGGAAAAAAAATTCGTATTTTAGCAGCTAAAAAACTATGGGGGTTTAAACAAATAAACAAACCCTTCAGCTTTATAATATTAGTATAGATTAGTCTTAGATCGACAAAATTAATAAAAAACGACACAAAAAATCACGAATATGTTCAAAAATAAACAAACAAAATGATAAAGTTTTAAAACAGTTTAAAATGTCAAAAAAGTGGTGCAGTTGAACATAATAAAAATAAATCGACCAATCGGAATCAAGTACATGTGTTACGTCACAACGGAAGGATTCCTCAACCAATCAGAATCGAGAATCAGTATCGCATTGTGACATAAGAAGTGGTCCTATTGGTTGCAAAATGTTGCGTCGCTGGAGGTCGATGAGGGTCAGTCACGTGACCAGTGTCGCGCATGCGCGGCGCCGGCACCTCGATGCGGAGGATGCGTATGATGCGGCGCAGTATTTCATTGATGACGTCAAGGATCCTTGGCAGGCAGGTTGGTATTTGTAGATTAATTAATTAAAACACGCACGCATATACGCACTAACGTACGTACGCTCGCACACACACGTACACACCCACACACGCTCGTACGCACGCACGTACGAAAGCTAAAGGTAAAAGATGAGTTGACGACACACCGACTTATTAGAGCACTTGAAACACATTTAGGCAATTCATTTTTATATCTATATCTTTATGTATATCTATACTAGCTGTACCCTGCGCGCGTTGCTACGCTTTTTTTTTTTTTGGTGTTACCAACTCAGAAACCTTTGTGAGCTCATGCACAACACTTTGCTGAAGATCATGACATGATCAAATATTTTACAATTCTATAAAGGACATACAGACATTCATTTTTATATAAATAGAAAGTTTATACGTACATACACTATAACACACTTTTTTATTAAATAGTAACTTATTTGAGCTTTATTTACTCAATTAAGCAATTAAAAGTTTGCAATAAATGTTACCCATTAAAGAATTTTTAAAGTAATTTTAGTCGTATTTTTTATATTTCTTAACTAATTATTTTTAATTAAAACTGGTTCGTAGATAAGAAACTGGATTTAATGAAATGATAATCGTAATATTTACGCATATAATTAATGTAGTATAATAATATATAAGTACCTACGAGGGTCTTTTTGTTTGTTTTAGACATTGTCTGTCGTGGTCTGGGCGTTTCTGTTTATTGTTTTTCTGAGCCTCCTATACACGTACAGCGTTACAATCCATTTGGATTTTTAGTATAACACTTTAACTTATCTTCTTCTATACCGGGTGTATTTGGAACACTTTTAAAGATTTACAAGTAATATACTATTTATTAAAAGCTATATTCACAAATTTGTTTGCGATTCAAGTAGTGTTGTGTTTTTGTACTAAGTTATATAGCCAGAACTCCTGGGTGTGTATTTTGACAGCTGGGAATAGGTCGACAACGCGCAGGTAATGCCTTATCTCTCAATGAGGCTAAAGTAAAATAAGAGGGGGCCGGGATGATCATCTAGTTCTATTTAATTGACAAATCATTTTGAATCAATAAAACATCAAATGCGTCCGCTTACGCGCTCCAAGCTTGACCTTCATCTTCGTTCAATCTATTGATAATGTCATTTGGCTGAAGTCTACAACTGCGACGTTGGATTAGTACTTATTTTTAGTGTTTGAGATTTCGTTGATTGTTTTTTGGGAAACAGTGGTTTTATACGCATGCTATAACTGTCTTGAAGTTCGTTATCTTATCTTATACTATTAAACGAGCAATTCTTGTATATATATATTTTCTGAATCTCGGAATCGGCTCCAACGATTTTCGTGAAATTAAGTATGCAGGGGATTTCGGGGGCGAAAAATTGATCTAGCTAGGATTCATTTTTAAAAAATGTAGTTTTATCCCTGTTTTTAGGCAATGAAAAAAATATCATTAGAATACGAATCTTAAATTCACCTTTTGTCCACATAGCTGTGATAGCTTAATAAGGAAATCGGCGGGTGTCGAATCGTCTTGACCCGGGTTCAAATCTCAGTCTCCAGATTAATTTTTTTTCTTTTTTTTTTAAATTTCACTCGTGATTCATTATTTAAATAAAATTAAAATATAAAAATACCGAGAAAAAAAAAACTAAAAATACCGAGCTAGGCTCGGTCACCCAGGTACTAACAATTATATGTATAATTGGCGTCTAAGCATAAAATAATTTTGTAAAAAAAAAATGTAACATATTGTTTTCTAATGTTTACGCGAATTTTACTCATTGAAATGAAACAACTTTCCACACTGCCCTCCCGTGACCATGGTTGCTGTAAAGTATCCGAAACGTCGGCAGTTTAAAAACTTAATAAACCGCGATAAAATACGAAAAAGTTGTTTCATTTCAAAAAACTTAATATCTAATTCTGTTGATTTAACTATTGTTTAATTAAATCTGTAAAGTTGTTTAATGAAAGTTGGCGCAACGTTCACAGCACTGGTTTGTGACTACTGCTCTGGCGGTTGCGGGTTCGATCTCCGTACATGGCAAGCATTTGTATTGGCCATACAGATGTTCGTCGTGGCCTGGGTGTTTGTGCAGTCCTTGTGGGTCTCCCCACCGTGCCTCGGAGAGCACGTTAAGCCGTCGGTCCCGGTTGTTATCATGTACACCAGACAGCGATCGTTACTCATAGTAGGGAATATATCCTCCAATCCGCATTGGAGCAGTGTGGTGGATTAAGCTCTGATCCATCTCCTACATGGGGTAAGAGGCCTATGCTCAGCAGTGGGATAATACAGGCTGAAGCGAACATTATAATATTAGAATAGATTGCAGTGGTACGTCACTTGACTGAGAAGGTCCCACTCATATCATTTATGTTTAAAAGTATTTAACAAGTAACCCGTCTTCCCCAGATGCCTTGGAACGCGAGCGCGTCTCCCAGCACGGACAGCTACGTGAGCTGGTGGTACGTGGGGACGCGGCCGCGCTGCAGACCAAGTTGCAGGAGCTTGGATCCGCTGCTGGTATCGTCGCCAACCTGACCCCAGGAGGCGCGAATACTTTACTATATGTGTTAGTATAACATTGAAAGCTTTTATTTAATTTGCAATGTATGTAAATATGTTTGTTAGGGTGGAATTTTGCAACTCAATTTTGAAACATATATCCTTAACCGATTGAACTGAATTTTTGTATCACGTTGAGTCTGAATGACAATGCATATTTAGCTATGTGACGTCGTTATAAATCCAACATGGCGTTCACATCCAAGATGGCGGAGTTATTATTTTAAGCTTGTTGCGAAAACCTACAATAAACAAGTAAACTAAATAATCTGATATAATTGATATTAATTAGTTTTTATAACTTTCAAACGAATTAAATACGAGTTTAGCCTAAAACACCGAGACGGTCTGCGGGTTCGATTCCCGCTCGGAATGAATATTTGTATTTGTACAAATATTTCTTCTCCATCCCATTACTGGGCATACGCCTCTTTCTCCAAGTAGGAGAAGGATCGGAGCTTAGTCCACCACGCTACTCCACTGCGGGTTGGCGCAACAAAGAGACAACAAACAACAAAATGTCAAACAACAGAACAGTACCAGGGTATCATACAGAACCAGGGGTATAATTCCAGCGCTTCCGAGCTAGGAGCCACCACAGCCGCAGCGGCGCTGGTGGAGGCCGGCGCTGATGGGAGAGCTCACCCCGTCACCCGGTACGGACCGCTGTACATCGCCTGCTACCACGGACACCTGGACATCGCGAAACTACTGCTGCATCACTTTCCAGAAGCTATACAGGTGACGCGAAACTAGCTTTGTTAACACAGTTAGTTTCAGTTCAGCCTATTGCAGTCCACTGCTGGACATAGGCCTCCCCAAGTTCGCGCCATACTTGCCGGCTTTCCGCAATCCTCATCCAGCCTACACCGGCAATCTTACGTAGATCGTCGGTCCAGCGGGCCGGAGGACGTCCTACACTGCGCTTTTTTATCGATTTAATATATACTTATATACAGTTAGTTTAAATTTCTTCAATCTTCGAAAATGATGCGGCTGCTGCTGCTGTGGACAATACTTTTTCATATCTTTTTTTGGCGCCATTCTCATATAATAACATAAAACATACATGATACAGAGAATATATAACAGTCTATATAGTTGATGCTTATTGCTATACAAATTTCTCCTGCGAAGACTTTAGTTGTGCCCTTTCCAGAATTATTTGACCTCTAGTGACTTTTTGAATGTCATCCTTCCACCTGGTTACCTACAAGTATGGTATCTTGAAGCGTATCGTAACTACATATTAAGTATTTAGCGCTGTAGTAGAAATAATAGCATTGCTTTACAAAGCAATTTTTGTGTTAAAAAAATGTTTTTTATTGTCATATCAAAATTTCGATCCAGCGGGATTCGAACCCGCACCCCCGACATACCGTGTTGGTGCTCTAGCTGTTAAGCTATGAAACGATGTATGTACCCGCCATTTTATTTTTTTATTTTTTTTTTAATTAACAATATTACTTGATTTACTTACCTTAACAATTTAATAATATAAATAATTTTTTTTTACAAAAATTGCTGTATGATTGTACTGATTGACCACTGACTAAAATCAAATAACCGAGCTGAACTGAAAACCGAATATCTTGTATGACCATCAGCAAGAAACGGTAGAGAAGTGGCTACCGCTGCACGCGGCGTGCATCGGCGGCCACCCCGCGGTAGTGACGCTGCTGCTGGAGTACCCCTACCCGGACCACCTGCTGTCCACCTACACGTGAGTCTTATGCGAATAATTGGCATAACTTATAAGTCATCATCATCTCCCTGCCCTTATCCTATTTATATAGGGTCGGCACAACATGTTCTCCTCTTCCTCAGACTCATGTTGTAAGTGATTTGGCATGTTACTTTTTACGACCGGCCGCCTGCCTGACATCAACCCTCCTTGGGAATGCACAGTATAATACAGAAAATCAATAATGAGATATGTTAATAACATTATTATGATAATTCGTCAAGTTGCAATGTGTTTCCCATTTCATATTGATTATCTTCATTTTCTAGTAAATTTTTATCTTCATCAGGATATTTTATATTTAGATTTTTCTAAGCTCACGCTTATACAACAGGCTCCCAGAAAATGTTCAAAAAGCTTCTATTGCGAAATTTAAAAAAATTGTAAAAGAACGTTTGTGTACTAAATGATATTATTCGATTAACGATTTTATAGAAGACAGTACGTCTTGGGAATGATGTGATCGCCGCCAGGCTATTTCAACCTATGAAATTATTGTAAATTTCAATCTTCTTTGGAAAAAAAAACATGATTAAAAAATTATATTAGTCTCGCTGAGTTTCTTTCGCCAGTTCTTCTCAGGTCAGAGGCTTTTTCTTTCCGAACTGGTAGTAGACTCATGACGTTCAGTAAGAAATTGTAATAATTTTATGCTGAATAAAATATTTTGAATTTGAATTTGAATCAGTGACAATAATTATGTTTGCATTCCTGACTTCTGTTCCATTGCTTTATGGTTCTTTCTTTTGTGTTTACTAATAGCTTTTGGTTCAATTGAACGTGTCTCATTTTTTCTTATAGTGTTTATTTGTTAATAAAAATAAGTAATAAGTACTTATAAGTACAAGAGGATTTAAAATCGTAAATAAATTTACTTTTAAAGAAGGTTGTCTTTGCTTATAGTGACGAGATACGACAAAGGGCCTTTAATATCTTCAAAATACAAAAATGAAGTTATAAATAATGGATAGTGTCATTGAGAGCGTAAAAACGACAATATTATAATAATCAGCTTCACGATTCAGCCTGTAATATCCCACTGTTGGGCATAGGCCTCTTCTCCATGTAGGAGAAGGATCGGAGCATAATCCACCACGCTGCTCCAATGCGGATTGGCGGATATATTCCCTACTATGAGTAACGATCGCTATCAAGTGTACATGATAAAAACGGGGACCGACGGCTTAACGTGCTCTCCGAGGCACGGTGGGGAGACCCACAAGTAAACAAAACGTGCCAACGTAACGCAATAATCCGCTTAGTAATAAAATAAAATTGCGCGTGACGTACGTTCAGCCGCTAAGTCATAACGGATAACCAATAAAACGTCTATTGGATCATTCCATTCATCGTTCATATCAGCGGTGATGTAATCAGTCGACCTCTCGAATGTCTCTCCAGGTCACGTTGGGCACAAGGGCAGCTTATCAAGTTATCACCTCTACTTCGTCCGATCTGGTGCACTTCCCTAAATACGCTAGATTAATATTAATATCTATACTAATATATAAAGCTGAAGAGTTTGTTTGTTTGGTTGTTTGTTTGTTTGTTTGAACGCAGTAATCTCTACAACTACTGGGCCGATTTGAAAAGTTCTTTCAGTGTTAGATAGCCCATTTAACGAGGAAGGCTATAGGCTATGTGTCATCACGCTAAGACCAATAGGAGTGGAGTCCACGCCGATGAAGTCGCGCGCAGAAGCTAGTATGTTTATGTAGCCAATTAAGAATTAATTATTTACTTTTTTTTTAAATTCAATTGTACAACGTCCACGGCTTCGAAGTTGACGGTGTCTTTTTTTAAAAATCTTGCGATTTATTGCTTACTAGCGTCCCGCCCCGGCTTCGCACGGGTGCAATGCTGATACTGTCAACAACAAAAGATACGTTAGAAACCTCTAAAATTATTATCAGTGTTTCTCTATCATACTATGCATGTGTTATACATACAAACTTTCCTCTTGAATCACTCTATCTATTTAAAAAAACCGCATCAAAATCCGTTGCGTAGTTTTAAAGATCTAAGCATACATAGGGACAGATAGACGGGAAGCGACTTTGTTTTATACTATACTAGCTTCTGCGCGCGACTTCGTCGGCGTGGACTCCACTCCTATTGGTCTTAGCGTGATGAGACATAGCCTATAGCCTTCCTCGATAAATGGGCTATCTAACACTGAAAGAACTTTTCAAATCGGCCCAGTAGTTGTAGAGATTACTGCGTTCAAACAACCAAACAAACAAACAAACTCTTCAGCTTTATATATTAGTATAGATAGTGATAGTTTCTTTGTAATTAAAGATTTGAATTCGTTTTAACATAAAAGTTTCAAACTACGATTGACAGAACGCTTAGAAAAGTAGTCTAGGTCAGATTTAAGAAGGTTAGACAAGTACTCAGTTTATTTTCTCCTCTAAGGAAATAAAATGGAAGGTTTTTTTTGGGCGGACTGTACACTTGGCCGCCACCTTTCTAAATACATGTGAAAATATTAATTTGTAATGTTTAAAGTTGTAATATTTAAAGTTGTAATATTTAAAGTTGTAATATTTAAAGTTGTAATATTTAAAGTTGTAATATTTAAAGTTGTAACATTCCAGAGACGCGTCGGGCAAGTGTCAGTACCGGTTCGCGTTCGACGTGAACGCGCGCGACGCGAGCGGACAGACGGCGCTGTACGTCGCCTGTACCCTGGGCAACGCGGCCGTCGTCGACGCGCTGCTGGCGCACTCCGTGCCCGTGCTGCAGGTACGTGCAGGACTGTACTGCACTCAGGGGCGAGCGAGGGGGGGGCATCATGTACGTCGCCTGCACGCTGGGCAACGCGGCCGACGTCGACGCGCTGCTGGCGCACTCCGTGCCCGTGCTGCAGGTACGTGCTGGACTGTACTGCACTCAGGGGCGTAGCGGGGGGGTGGGGGCCTCATGCCCCGGCCGCTACTCACAAAGGGGTGCCAAATGGTCCATAAAACAAAAAACTGCTGGACATACTATATGGTTTTTATTGAGATTTGGTAAATAAACAAGATTTATTTCAATTTTAACTATTAGATTAGTAAATTGAATTCCACACACAATGCACAGTAAAAGTTATAGAAAAAAGAAAAACAGCCGCATACAAAGTGTTGCCATCTGGCGTTACAATATTAAAAAAATAAACAGACAAAGAACAACGAGCCATGCAGCCTAGAATTTATATTAAATTTTATCCAATAGTTTTCGAATTTAGGGGGCTAAAAAGGTATTGTGCCCCGGGCGCGATTTAAACTCGCTACACTGCAAATGCAAAATTACATTACAATACATTATACTCTAGTTAATGTATTTAAGTATAGTACAATATTGCATTATACAATACAGCATAGTACAGTCTAGTATAGTACAGTATACTACGGTATAGTACAAAAAGATAAAAAAGTAATGTAAGTGTAGACACTAATTGACAATAGATGTATAGAGCACCGTTGCCCACTATATCGTATCCCGTCTCTCCCAAGCCGTGTCAGGCTCAGCCGGCGAGCTCGGAGCCGGGTCCGGCGCAGACGCCGGTGGACAGCAGTCCGCAGCGCACCGGCATCTCGCTCGGCATACACGCCATCGTCAGCAAGCTCACCGGCGCCGCGCCCAGGAACACTGCCGTGAGTTATTTATTTATTTTACACAACTAGGTTGGATAATACGCGTAGGGCTCACCAGCTAATGGTAAGTTGTTACCGTAGCCTATAGATTTGCAACACCAGAAGCATCGCAAGCGCGTTGACGATCCTACCCCCGACCCTCCCTAGGAGATCTGGTTAGGTGGCTACCTTATAACATATGTTATAGATAACAGTTTTCCGTTGAAATGAAGACTGTACTGTTTAATTATGTTTTATTTGAAAACATAGATATTATGATTTCATGCAATACGTGAACACGTGTGATGTGAGTGAATGCGTGAAAAAGTTTGTGCGTAAGTGATTGCGTGTGTGATTGAGTGTGTGAATGAATGTGTGCATGTGTAAGTGCGTTTGTGACTTCGTACACGAATGCGTGCATGAGTGCGTGCGTAAGTGCGTGTGTGACTGCGTGTATGAGTGTGTACGTAAATAAGTGCGTGCGTGTGTATGTGGCGTGTGTGTAGTTTCTCGTATTATTTTTGATGATGAAATACGTATATGTAGTTTCTCCAGCAGCCGGCGCCCCCCGTCGCGGACACGAGTCAGCGCGTGCGCGCGGTGCGCGTGGAGGCGGCGCGCGGCGCGGACAGCTGCGTGGCGTGCGCGGCGCGCCTCAACCACGTGCGCGTGCTGCGCAGGCTGCTGGCCGCCGGCGCGCGCCCTGACGCCTCCGCCGCGCCGCCGCACCAGGCAAGACATATACCGACACACGCCGACACACGCCGACACGCACCGACACACGCTGACACACACCGACACACAGTACACGTGAAGTCTCGTGCGCAGGAGGACGGGCGCGAGGCGCGGCGCCGCTCCCGCAGCGCGTCGGTGTCGCGCACGCGCACGTCCGCCTCCCCGTCGCCCTCCCCCGCGCGCGCGCCCTTCAGCGACGACCGTGAGTGTCACAATTACGTATTACACCATTTTCCTCAAATTAACGCGGGTGAAATCGCAAGGTACAGCTATAGTAGTAGCAGCCAGACTATAAACTGACTTTGTTTCACACATATATGTTTTATTGCACTAAGTAATTTTACAAGTCATTATAATATAGGAAGTAGGCAAGGGCGAACTTATCTCTAAAAGGGATCTCTTCCAGTCAACCCATGGTGGTGAGAGATGATGTGAACTTATGATCATACATGGTCACATAAAAGTCCATAACTCCGCAATCTGAGATTCTATGGTTCGTCACTACAGGAGACGGACCCTGGACGGCGCTGGCGGTGGCGGCGCGCGCCAGGAACGTCCAGGTGGTGGAGACCCTGCTGGCGGCCGGCGCCGCGGACCCCGGCGGCCGGGCGCTGCGCGAGTGCGCCAGGCACGGCCTGTCCGAGCTAATGGCGGCGCTGCTCGCCACTAAGGTGGGTACTTTCTGGATACTTTGAACTTGAGGGAGTTTTAGGACACAGTCCATGTTGAGAGACCAAAAATCTGAGAAAAAACTAGGTTAAAGTTTCAATAAACGGAAAATTATTCTAGATCTGTGCTAAAAATTAGCATTCCACAGGGATCAATTCTTGGTCCTTTTCTTTATTTAATATACATAAATGATGTGCCATTTAACGTTAAGGACATTTGTGATATAGTGGTATTTGTTGATGACTACATCGCTTATTTTTAAAGTTCATAGCAAAGAAGTAAATTATGACGACCTTATAAGGTTCCTTAAGGTGTAAACCGCAAATATAATTTTAATTTCTAAAATAACGATTCAAAAATCCTTTAAATGCTCGTAGATTCTTCTCTTAGAACTGTCCAAGTCATTTATGGCGAGAAAAGTGGACGCCGAAAGATTTGTCGAAAATTTATCGATTCTCGATAGAAATATGGACAAAGTTAGAAGATTTGAACTTGTTTAAAATAGGATACCGGAATAGTTATCTATACTAATATATAAAGCTGAAGAGTTTGTTTGATTGTTTGTTTGTTTGTTTGAACGCGGTAATCTCTGGTTCTACTGGGCCGATTTGAAAAATTCTTTCAGTGTTAGATAGCCCATTTATCGAGGAAGGCTATAGGCTATGTGTCATCACGCTAAGACCAATAGGAGCTGAGTCCACGCCGACGAAGTCGCGCGCAGAAGCTAGTAATGAATAAATATTATGAAATACGTACGTAATAATGAAATTTGTTCGTACAGGCGTACCCGGACCCCGACTACAAGCTGGACAAGTCGCGCATCTCGCAGTGCGTGCTGAACACGCGCGACGCGGACCCCGCGCTGTCGTACAGCGCGCGCTGCCCCACCACGCCGGTCATGGTGAACTGGCGCGAGCTGCGCTGCCAGCTGTCGCACCTGAAGTGAGCCAACCTCCATCTGTACCACTACCACTACTAGCATCACCACCAGTAAGACAGCCATCACCTGATACCACTAGATATATAGGAATAGCGTCTTCATGGCGCTGGGTCTGTCGTTAACGTTTATTTTTATTTTTTATTTATTTAACAATTTATGTACACTAGAAAACAATAGGAAATAGCACTTATAAATAACGCTGGTACAAAGGCACTACTTATCCCATGATGGAATCTCTTCCAGTAGTCCTGCCACTAGAAAATTATAATGTAATCGCAAAATTAGCGTGTACAATCTCAAAATACTAAAAATAAATATATGATAAATACGTAATTATACAATATAAAAATGCATACAGACATAATTCCAGTTAAGATAATGACATAAAAGCAGTCGGTTAATTATCGTCAGGCAGAATATTGGATCATACTAATACATCCATTACATACTTGGGTAAAATTTTAAGACTCACGCTTTAGAACCTCCGTATTTTTTTATTATCTCGGCAATAGCCTATAAATATTCTGCCAATACCAAACACCACTTTCATGAAGGAAGCTAAAATATGCAGCTCTCAATTATTTTTGTGTTTCTGTGGTGAGCAAAGTAGCCTGACTTTATGGGACACGGTTAAAGCTTACAATGTGCTGGTAAAGCTCTTAATTATGCTGGCGTCCATATTCAACACCAGTTTCCCATCAGGCGAAACTTGCGTTTTCGCCACCTTTATATGATGGTAAAAGGAGAAGAGTTAGAGTTGAGAATGGCCTAGTAACACCGTTTTATTGTAGTTGATATGATTGATTTTCTTTTAATTATTTATTATTTAATTGATAATAATTGTATGAAATGTTCCTATTTGTATTATTTACCTAATTATTCAATTTACTGCTGCTTGAATTATTTGTATTTCTGTGTGTAATTTATCGATTTTTCATTTTTAGTTCATTTATGAATTGTTTTACTATTGGAAAAATTATTGGTTTATGTATTAATTTTTTGCATTATTGTACTGTTTGTCTATACTAATATTATAAAGAGGTAAAGTCTTTAACTTTGTTTGTTTGTAGGGGGTAATCTTTGCAAATACTGATCCTATCATGAAAATTCTTTCACTAACAGAAAGCTACACTATTCAGGAGTGATATAGGATATATTTTATTGTTATTGAACAAAACATTCAGTGAAAAATAATAGTATAGGTATATAAATCAAGTCGTAGAAATGCGAGTGAGGTGAAAACTTTACTATATATTTTCGTCACAATAATAATTAACGCCCAACGAAGTGGGCACAGGTCGGCTAGTTTCCTAAATAAATGAAACCCCGTGTGGTGCAGGATGCGGTGGCTGGTGTCGGCGGCGCTCCGCGTGAACCCTCGCCTCAGCGCCCCGGCCAGCGCCTCGCTGGCGCTCACCCGCCTGGAGCTGGCCAACAACGAGCTGCGCCTGCTGCCGCGAGAGCTGTTCTCGCTGCAGAGCCTGAGGTGATGAGCTGCTGCTGTCGTTGCGGTGAGGGGGAGGTTCACCCCGAATTGGCCAGCAATGATCACTGCTAGTAGCCTTATTTGATAAGCCATTATTGAAATTTATTGGTCCTTCGAGCCGGATCTAAAGATCAAGCCCTCGATTGTTTCGCTTGCTATTGCAATATACGTTCCATTATTTTTCTTTTCTCCAACTCTCTTATCTTGTCATCTTATTTGTGTAAATTCATATTTATGTGTCCTTTTTCATACATTCATTTTTATTATAGTACTCTCGTAAGTTTTCACGATACTCTCAGCCTTCAACTCGCCGAACTAAACAGATCTTGGCGGAACAGGTACCTGAACGCGGCTCAAAACAAGCTGGAACGACTTCCGACAGCGAGTGATCCCTTCGAAGACGAAGTGGACGGCAGGCAGCGCCGCGGCAAGAAGCAGTCGAAGAGGAGCGCTGAGGTCTACACCGCACCTGTTTTGCAAGAACTTTATTTACAGGTAAATGTATAAATGCTTCAATATATACAATACTAACTTTGGAAATTGTAAAAATTTGGAGCTCACAGAACAATATAGGAGATTTGTTATCTATTTTATAAATGACGTAAAATAAATTATGTATTGCACATCTTATAAATAATTAACATCAAACACTAAAGGTTTTACATAACAATAAAACCGAATACTAACCAAGACTTACTACAAAAGTACAAAGGCCTAGGCTCTAGCTGGTGCAACACTAACTTCATCTAGTATCCGCCAGGTGAAACTAACCGTACGTTAGGCTAGACCGTGTATATGTATGGCTAAGTGTACACTGCTTCTTCATAAACAATACTGTATGTTTTCCCAGAAGCACCTAATATTTATGCTTCTAAACTTCTTCAGGATAATCGTCTAGAAGAACTTCCCCCGGAACTCTTCTCCCTCCCGTCCCTGACCAGTCTGGACGTTTCCAACAACAAGCTCCGCGCGCTCCCTCCCCAGCTGTGGCAGGCGCCCGCCCTGAGAGACCTGAACGCAGCCCTGAACCATCTGAAGGAACTGCCCAATGGGGATGAGGTGAGGTCCTAAATAAGGGATAATGTCTTATACGTATCAGTTTGGGTATTGAGCGCTCGGGATAGAGTGGGAATCGCTTTGTGAAAATAGATTTTTTTTTCAGTACAAAAAATCAAATTAAATGTAAATATATTCATTTGTCATTAATGATCTGTAACCGTGCCGATAATTTCAGACATAGGCCTCTTTCTCCATGTAGGAGAAAGATTAAAGCTTAATCCACCACGCTGCTCCACTGCGGGTTGGTGGATATATTCCCTACTGTGAGTAACAATCGCTGTCAGGTACTTATGATAATAACTGGGAACGACAGCGTATCGTGCACTCCGAGGCACGATGGGGAGACCCACAAGGCCAGATGTCCAAACCAGAAAGAAATATTTGTACAAACATTTCTCGAATCGAACCCGCATACCGTCGGTGTTTTCGCTACCTACGCGCACCACTATACCGGAGTGGTGATACGTGACTCGTAATAGGGGTATTGTCTACCAATCAGCAGTAAAGCAGCGTGGTGGATTAAGGTCCGATCCTTCTCCTATATGGAGTAAGGGAACATTGCCTAGTCGCCTGAGACCATTGATGTTTCATGATGAATCACTCAACCAAAAATCTTACCAAGACACAAGATTTTCAAGATTTTCAGACTTTACTGTCCAATTGGTTAAAACTAATTTGAGAAATATGTTCAACTAATTCTGCTCCTGTATTTGGATTATAGTGAATAAGGACAGCGATTTTATTTCATATTCTTGAATTTACTTTGCACTAAATACCTCCATAACTGTATAGGAAGTGATCTTACCGCCAGAAATCTCGGCTAGCTTTATCCTGTATGTTAGTTACTACCTAAACTAATAATAATTAGCAAACTCCCAAACAATTTAATAATTAGACCCATATGCGAGCCCCGTAAGTGTCGGTAGCGCAGTAGTGACCACCCCCCCTCGTCCACAGGGCTCCCCGGACACGCCGCAGTCCCCAGTGGGAGCCTCGCCCGGCGCTTCGCCCTCCGTGCACTCCGCTCCCTTCGCTTTCGACCAAACCGTAAGTCACTACTAACACGCTGCCTGTTATCATTATTGGTATGATCCTAAAAATATTTGCTAAAATTCCTTTTAGATATTTTAAGTAATATTAGTGTCATGAAGGTCCCCTTAAAGCTTGGCTTTGACAGCAGATGATTATGACGTCGCTTTTGAGTTGGTGTTTATTTGAAAAAATAATACTTAAAATTGATAATATTAATCTATACTAATATATAAAGCTGAAGAGTTTGTTTGATTGTTTGTTTGTTTGTTTGTTTGTTTGTTTGTTTGAACGCGGTAATCTCTGGATCTACTGGGCCGATTTGAAAAATTCTTTCAGTGTTAGATAGCCCACTGATCGAGGAAGGCTATAGGCTATGTGTCATCACGCTAAGACCAATAGGAGAGGAGTCCACGCCGACGAAGTCGCGCGCAGAAGCTAGTACAGTATAAAGAGAGAAAAGTGGGTTATAAGTCAATGCAATAACTGTCATCGATACCTTAAATACCATTAAATTTGAAGATGACGGTGATTAATTTTTTTTATACATCAAGGTTGCCAAATAAGTCTACGGATCAGCTGCTGGTAAGCGATTACCGCAGCCTATAGACGCCTGCAACACCAGAAGCATCGCAAGCGCGTTGCCGACCCTACCCCCAATTCCCCCCATGAGACATCCCCAACTCCCCCCAGGAGCTCTGGTCACCTTACTCACACAGGGACACAACACTGCTTGAGAGCAGTATTATTTAGCTGTAAACTTCTGTAAGGTCGAGGTACTACCTCAGTATCTTCTATAATATATTTATTTCACTAAACACTTTTAATGTTCCCAGTTTACAGGCACCAAAATTAAAACTGTGTAAAACAGTATGTCCATTAATTGATCTTAGCATCTCTCCTAGCCTTATTAAGCTATTAATTTTGATTCATATGAAAATGTTTGCCACAATATTTTATGGGTGTTCCAGAAGTCAACTTCCCGCAGTCCGTCTCTGGACGTCAGCGAGTCTTCCCACGACGAAGACGACGTGCCCACAATTGGAAATAGGGCAGGGAATGCTGTGTGAGTTCATTTAAGAATTCCAAATGTACTGTAAGGAAAAATGGCCACAAAGTAGACATATTTTATAAAAAAAATGGCACAAAAGTTGGCCATATCGCTAAACGGTAGTCTTTTCCAGGCAACCTCGAGGCAGAGGAATTGGTTGCAAGTTTTTATAAGTTATATTTTTAAGTTGACGCTGGCTCGCGGTCATGTGGTGTCCCCCACGGCACCAACGGAACAAGTGTGTGTCGACTACATGGTGTCCTTTATGACCCAAACAAAAAACTAAAAAATGAAGATGGCGTTCAACGTGTTACATATTCTTCAGAAAGTAACAGAATCATGATTGTCCATATGTCCCCCAGCTGGACGGAGGCACGGCGGGCGCACGCTTGGCGCGGAGCCCGCGCTCCGTCCCCAGTGCGCGCGGCGGGCGCCACGGGCGGCAGTGTGCTCTCGTCTCTGAACCTGGCGCACAACCAGTTCTCCTGCGTGCCGCCGCCGCTGGCGTGTCGAGCGCCCGCTCTAACTAGACTCAATATGGCCTACAATAATCTCAGGTTATTACATCTTTACATTATTCTTTGTCAATTTACTTATGAATGATTGTGTTATTTATCAAATGTAAGTTTTCGCAAAACAGTCAACTAAATACGCATTATTATTATGTTACTTGTACACTTCATAACCGCTTTTCTATGCGCTGTCCTATACCCAAAGGTTGTCTGGAAGAGATCGCTCTTTTAGCGATAAAGACCGTCTTTGTACATCTTCCTCTAATTGTACTACTTTTGTTGCACTAAAATTTCAGGTCGATGTCGTACGTGACGTCGTACCCCACCAGCTTGCGGCAGCTGGACCTCAGTCACAACGAGATCACGTGCTGGCCCAGCTTGCCACAGGTAACGGTCTCATTGTGTCCAATACAATTGTAGATGTGTTGTTTGAGGACAGGTCAATATACAGGAATCATACCTGTTATGAGCTGTTATATGGCATGTTTTTTTTTTGTTAAATTCAAGTATGAAAGGTATTTGCCATTTATATGGTTATTGATGGAGCACAATTTATTCGAAATTGTTCAAAAATTTGCGACAAATAACTTTAACTGGAAGTGCTTGGATCTAAAGGGTTTTTTTCGTTGTGATAATCCCAGCCCAACTCTGCCATAAGAGGTAAGTCCACACAAACCACACTACACACACGCACACACACACACACACTCAAACTTACGCGCGCACACACACTCACACACGCGTGCATATACACAAACACACACACTCAACCGCGCGCACACTCACTCACACACACATGCCATCAGTTGTATTATTTTTTTAATTTCTTAATCTTTTTTTTAATCTTTTTAATTTTTTTTTTAATCTTTAATTTCAAATTATGTACATATTTATTAATTATTAACGTAATGGATGTTTTATGCACCTATACCTTTAATGCTGTAGCGGCGATTGGGGATGGAACCTGGATCTCCCAAAAGACACCTAAGGGAGAGGGAAAGACTGAAAAACAGCGCTGCACGAGGTCGCTCGTGACAGCAGAAGCTGAGACTTTCCCTTTGCCCACAAAAAGAGTAATTTGTAGTCTTTTATTTATTCTATTTATATTTAAGATTTTGTTTGTACTTTTATTTCTGTATTTTTCTTTTGTTGTGTGGCAATAAACCATTATTATTATTATTATTATGTTCGCTGTCACTCCACCCGTTTAATATATATTATATACATATATATAATAAATACTTATATGAATAACATAATAAATTTACATATACTTACACATATAAATATAAGCGGGTGGAGGATTACACCCCGGCAGGGAGATCAAACGGCCGGGGGTTAGGGCTGTAGGCTGAGAAACCGGCGGACAATCCTAGCCGAGTCAAGTAACACCGCCTTCTGCATCCTGCCTGTGAGCGAACCGTCCCGGATCCCCAGTTGCCTCAGATGGTGAGCGAGGCTAACCGGGATCAAACCGTTGGCAGATATTACGATAGGAATGATTTCAGCGGACCCCACACCCCACATGTCGACAATCTCGTGTGCCAGATCCAGATATTTACGTTTCTTTTCAGTTTCGGCTTTCACGAGGTTCTCGTCATGTGGGATGGTGATGTCCACCAAAAACACCCTCGACCGTGCCCTGTCCATCACCACGATATCAGGCTTGTTCGCCAGTATCGTCCTGTCTGTGGCGATAGGCAGGTCCCAGTAGAGTCGGACTCCGTCGCGTTCGAGTACTGGCACCGGTGTGTATTGGTAATACGGCGTCCTCTGTTCCAGGAGACCGTACATAAGAGCAAGCTCTTGGTGGAGAATCTTGGCCACTTGGTTATGTCTGTGCAAGTACTCAGTGTTAGCAAGCGCAGAACAACCCGAAAGCACATGCCTGAGTGACTCACCGGGATGGCGACAGGCTCGACAGAAGTCGGGGGTGCCATCCTTCAGGATGTGCTTTCGGTAGTTGTTCGTCTTAACCACCTGATCCTGTATTGCACAGACAAAACCTTCGGTTTCCCCAAAGAGGTCGCCGAAACGCAGCCACTGCACGGAGGCCTTACTGTCCACGTGAGGCGCATGGAGCGCCTTGTAGAACCGTCCATGCAGCTCTTTCTCCATCCATACGGTCTCCCGGTCAGAGGTGCTCAGTACGACCGGTTTCTGCCAGTTCTCGTTGGCCAAGGATAGGGGGGTTAGTCCTTTGTCACACACTACAACATCACCATGCATAGCGCTGTCCCGCCTCGTTTCAAAGTAGGCCCTGAGGCTGCACACCTCGCGGTTATGCATGGTCTTAGCGTTTAGCATGCCTCGGCCACCACACTTCCGCGAGACGTACAATCTCATGACCGACGACTTAGGGTGGTGCACGCGATGGTGCGTCATAGTTGTGCGGACTCTTCTGTCCAGGGCGTCAAGTTCGGTCTGAGTCCATCTGAGTATGCCAAAGGTGTACAAGAGAGTGGGCATGACCCAGGTGTTATAGGCTCGGACCTTGTTGGCGCCCGACAAATAGCTCCGAAGAACTTTTGTCAGCCGTCCAAAAAAGACTTCGCAAACTGCCTGTTTCATGTCCACCTCCTTCACCCCTATGCATTGTGACATACCCAGATACCGGTAGGATTCAGCTTCGGAAAGGGTCTTGAAGGATGTTAATTCAAGGCTAAACTGCGCCGATTGAGTCACCTGACCCCTGTCTACATGCACGACCGCACACTTATCCACTCCAAGCTGCATCCTGATGGAACCACTGAATTCCGTGGTGATTTTCATCAGTTCCTGCAGGTGTGCAGCGTTAGGTGCCAGCAATTTGAGGTCATCCATGTAGAGGAGGTGGGAGACTTTAGTACCTCCTCTCCGAAACTGAAAGCCTGTCCCCGAACGCTCCAGCAGGGTGCTTAGAGGGTTCAAGGACAAGCAGAACCATAGCGGGCTCAGGCAATCACCCTGGAAGATACCCCTCCTTATCCTGATTGGATCATCCGCGCCCGTCAGTCGCTCACCCTGGAGACAAAGGATCGTACTCCATTGCCCCATGCATACTCCGAGGAAGTCTCGAACTGCCTCGTCAATCTTGTACAGCTCGAGGACCCTCAGGAGCCATGAGTGAGGCACCGAGTCGAAAGCCTTTTTGTAGTCGATCCAGGCGGCCGAAAAGTTCCGACGGTTGCGTCTGACAAGTTGGCCCGCCACGGAGTCAATGAGAAGGAGCTCCTTTGTACCGCGACCGCCTCCACGACATCCGTTCTGGGCTGCAGACAAGATGTTAAACTCACCAATATGTCGTGAGATCTTACAGCTCAGAACGGATGTCAGTGTCTTATAAATGGAGCTCAGACACGTTATGGGGCGGTAGTTGGTAGGATCAGCGGTGTTGGTGGATTTAGGAGCTAAGTGAGTGATCCCGGTAGTGAAAAGGTTCGGGAGTGTCTTCCGATCTATTGCCTCTTGGTATTGTCGAGCCAAGGTCGCATGGCAGACCGAGAGCCCTTTCAGCCAGTAGTGATGCAGACCGTCAGCCCCCGGACTTTTCCAGTTCGGAGCCCGCCGGACCGCACCACTGACGTCCTCCGTAGAGATGGCGATCGGGTTCATCGGTTCGACTTTAGCACATGCGTCCTGTACCGCCGCAATCCAAGGGCCCTCCTCATGCTCTACCTCCCTTGACCATATGTTGCGCCAGAAGGCGACGAGGTCAACCGTACTCGGTTTTAGGAAAGCAGAGCATGGTATCGGGTTCTCCAGTTTTCTATAAAACCTTTTCTGATCACTCACGAAGAGGCGATTTTGTCGGAAGCGCTCAACTCTCTCAGAGTATCTGCGAATGCGCTTTCCCCATGCCGCAATTCTCTGCTTCAGGCCGTCGATGCGCTCCGTTAGTCTATCGGCTATGTCAGGCTGGTTGAGGCTGACGCCTAGCCCGTTGAAGGCCATTCTAACGGAGCGCACAATCCTTGGCCTTGTGTTGCCCGACCTGAAGGCTAGCAGCCTACCAATGAGGGCCCTGGCCAGGCTGATACGGCGTTCTATTCTCCTCTTCCAGGCTGGTACGTCGCTATTCTTATGAGTAGCGAGTCCAGGCTCCTGGGTCTTGGCTCCGACAAGGCGGTGCACCGCTAGAGCGGCACCGAAGAGAATAGAACCCGTATCCTCCAAGCCAAGGCTGCCTTCCAAATAGGGAGGTAACAGCCTGTTGGCTGCCTCAATGGCACTCCGCGTCGCAGCATTGAGGGGGAGGCGAGAAAGTCGCGGTCTCTGTTCAAGAGGAGCGCCCCGAGTCTCGGAAATCGCCTCTTGCAAGATCCCTCTCATCTGCTCTACTTTTTGGGTGACTGCTCCCTCAGTGATCGCCTCCACAGGCGCTTCGCTACGAACGCTTTCTTGTTGCGTTGACACTGCGTCGCGCTCTGCAGACACGGGTTCGTCTTCAGGAGCAGCCTCACGTCGAAATCGTTCGAGCTCGGCGGCGTCGAATACGCCCTTTCGTTGGATGAACCGAGCTCGATCTGCCAGGTTCTGTTCCGTGACAGTTACAGTTGGCTCAAGCAGCAGGAACTCGCGGTGCATTACTGCCCGGTAGCCAGTCCGTCCGGTTTCCCGTCCCACAGCCCTATAGTACGCCCGCATGACACTCTCGTTCATCTTCAGTGTCCATCTCATGCGACGTACTCCACCAGCGGCGGGAGCCGAATGCTGAGTCCCTTGGGGCTCTGTCGGCGCCAAGCCATCTGGTGGGGATGGTGGATTAGCCGACCGGTCAGGTGGTGGTGCCGGTCGGCGGGGGTGGCTGGCGGCCCGCATGCTGCCACGTCCAGCGCCAGCTCCAGACGCGCCCTGGCGTCCCCCAGGCAGCGGCCCTATGCGCTTTCCAAATTTGTCCTCCATCCATTAGTATTTTTGAGTGCTAATGTACTCACTCGGAGAGGCACTCACGCTCTCCGAGGAGGCTGCGCAGGTGTAATGCAGCTTTGTTTGCCCTCAGTCGCCTTTTACGACACCCTGGGCATAGGAAGGGGTGGCCCTATTCTACTCTGCCGGGAACCACACGGCTATTATTATTATTACGGCTACTATTATTATTATTATTATTATTATTATTATCGTGTCCAATTTCTTAGTCCTTGATCCAAGACTAGAGCACTTTTCAGTAGAGTCGAAATAATTTGCATAGTCAACAAATGAGAATATTTTTTTAAAATTTCGCGGTCACAATTGACACTTATTTTTATAGGACTTAATGCTGTCGTATTTAACATAAAAGTAAAAAAAAGTGTGTGTCAGCTCCGACGCACGACTGGAGTTTACTCCTTCAGATCGATTGTCTAAATAGGCACAAGATTGGCTTACTTGTCTAAGAAAAAGAGTACCATATCAAATGGTAAATAAACTAATCAAATAACGCCATCTATCTATCTAAGATGGCGTTATTAAAAAACGTCATTATGCAATCAATCGGTACCCTATTGGGTTTCGATAGATGGCGTTACGAGCAACGTAATGAGGTCATCCGTTCAATACATTTTAGTCCTTATAATTATTCATACTGGGGTCCATATCTGTGTATAACACCCAGGTGTCGACAGGTCAAAACGAGGGATGCAACAAGGGTTGTAAATAAAAAAACCTTGTGCACCAACGGTATATTCAAAGGGATACAAATTTTAAATTCCACCAATTTCATAAGACTAGTTAGATACAGAATAATGTAAGCGCGATTTAAAGTACCACTAGCGCCATCTATTTACAAACCTCGGAACTAAACTTATGTTTTGTACATTTACCGCCCGCCAAGGACAAACTGCATTTTGTCCTTAAAAATACAAAAAAGTAAAGTACTAACCACTATAACAAAAAATATTTTACGATATTTTATAATAAAACAACCTTGACAAATTAAGTTAACCATAAAAGAAAATAGCAAGTATTATAAAGTGTAAACATGTATATAAAAAAAATATTAAATTTCATTCAGTTATGGGTAAAATACACAATTTATTAACTGGACGCTTAATCTGTGAATTTTTGCATCGAACTGTGACCACTCTCGAGATTCCGTCCTGACCTGGATGCTCTTTGACTATTTGACCATAGAGCCAACGACATGGGGGGAGACCGTCTTCCTTAATTAAAACAATATCCCCGATTTTAGGCTGTGTTGTTTGGGTTGACCATCGGTACCTATGAAAGAACTGGTTCAAATATTCTTTAGACCATTTGCGCCAAAATTCTTGACTCATACGTTGAGTGTATTGCCATCGCCTAAGAGAGCTAATATTGGACGTCTCATAATTATGATCTGGAGCATTAATTAGAGATTCACCTATTAAAAAATGTCCCGGTGTCAAGATATCCACATTGTCCTGATCTGTATCCAATCTCGATAGCGGTCTCGAGTTAAGGCATGCTTCAATTTGTGCCAAAACTGTTGACATTTCCTCATAAGTTAAAGTGGAGGTGCCAATAACGCGTTTTAGATGCATTTTAGCTGATTTGATGCCAGCTTCCCATAAACCACCAAAATTGGGAGCATGTGGCGGTATAAAATGCCAAGAAGTATTATTATTTGCCAACATCTCTGCAATCTCAGGTAGTATACCTGCCTTTTCATTAAAAAATAATTTCTTGATCTCCGCTGAAGCCCCAACGAAATTTGTACCGTTGTCGCTCCAAAAGTCTTCACAGCGCCCTCTTCTGGCCACGAATCGCTTAAAAGCTTGAAGAAATCCCTGTGCTGTAAGATCACTTACTGCCTCAAGATGTACAGCTTTTGTACACATGCATACAAACAAACAAATGTACCCTTTGTACGACTTGTGTCCACGACCTCTTGCTGTACGCATTTGTATAGGACCTGCAAAATCCACTCCGCTGCGTAAAAATGGGCGTGCAGGGGTAACTCTTACAGCGGGTAACTGACCCATTAGTTGGTTTTGAGTGTGTCCGATGTTCTTAACACAAACCACGCATTTTCTTACATAAGACTTTACTAATCTTTTGACTCCTATTATAAAATATTTGTTGAGAATGTAGTTTATGGTCAGTTGCGGACCTCCATGTAAAGTTTGTATATGTGCATCAGCAATAATTAATTGACTTAATTTTGATTTATTAGCCATGACAATAGGATGTTTCCTATTCTGTTCCAAATCCGAGTTGTCTAATCTTCCTCCAACTCTCAATATTTTCATTTCATCTAGTATAGGATTTAAAGATTTTAACACACTGTTCTTTCCAATACTTTCGCCTCTTTTCACGCTTTTTATCTCTTCACTAAAATATTTCCCTTGATCCTTACGAATACATACTTCTAGTGCATTTTTTAACTCCTCAGTTTTCAAATAACCATTGTATCTTTCTATTTTTGGTTTTTTCATTTGTAAGAACCGCCTGCAGTACGCTACTACCCTTATCATTCTTTTTAAAGACGAGAATCTGTCCCAAATTTCTTCCTCTTCCTTTATAAAATGAACTTTTATAGCTTCTAAATTTGTCTTTATTCCTACTGGTTTCTCATATTTAATGTTTTTATCTAATAGAAAGCTTGGACCATTTAACCACAGAACCTTATCAATTAATTCTGAAGGGGTTAGTCCCCTTGATGCACAATCTGCAGGGTTGTTATCAGTGCTAACATGTGACCATTGACTCGGGTTCAGGGAAGTTAATATTTCTGAAACCCTATTGGCAACAAATACCTTCCATCGATTAGGCAAGCTGTTCAACCACGCCAACACGATAGTAGAGTCGGTCCAGGCATGCAACATACTAACTTCTATCTTCGTCACTTTAGCCACATCTAGCATCAACCGTGTCAATTCAACAGCACCACAAAGCTCTAACCTCGGAATCGAAACTTGTTTTATGGGCGCTACTTTAGACTTCGCTGCAACTAAAGCCACATGCACGTTACCATCAGAATCAATCCTTCTTATATAGACAACTGCTGCGTATGCCATTTTAGACGCATCACAAAACCCATGTAATTCCGTTTGGACATCACCTAAACTAGTTCCTAGCCATCTCGGTATCCGAAAATCATGCAGCTTACAAAGCTCTTCTCGGAACTGACACCACTCTTTAAGAAGTTCTTCAGGTGCTTCATCGTCCCAGGAAATACCTGCAATCCAGAGCCTCTGTATCATAATTTTTGCAACAATGATACACGGTGCTATCCATCCAAGTGGGTCGAACAAACGTGATATATCCGCGACAATTTTCCTTTTAGTGATAAGTGACTGTTGCTCTAAAAGATTTACTTTGTATCGAAAATTATCAGTACTTCTTTCCCATGTTAACCCCAGAATTTTTATCACTTCATCCATTTTAATATTCCTCTCTTCTTGCGTTTCTTGCTTTATTTCATCATTATCCTTCTTATCCTTTCTTATACTTTCCATCAGTTCTTCATTGTTACTTGCCCACTTCTGCAATTCAAATCCTGCTTCTTTTAACAATCCTGTCATTTGCCTATAAATTTCCTTTCCTTCAGTTACTGTTTCACATCCACACATCAAATCATCCATATAAAAATTTGAGCGAACCTTTTCCGCAGCCAACGAGTACTTATGACCTTCATCTATTGCTATTTGTTGGAGCGTCCGTACAGCCAAAAATGGAGCCGATGCTGTACCGAATGTAACTCGAAGAAGTTTATAGTCCTTGACTTCTTGGCTATCAGCATCAATCCATAACAACCTTTGGAAGTCAGTATCTTCCTTGTGAACCTTAATTTGACGATACATTTTAATAATGTCTGCTGTCAAACAAATTCTAGACATTCTCCATTGCATAACTAAATGTCGCAAATCTGGTTGTATTGAAGGTCCAACAAGAAGTTCATCATTCAGTGCCACTCCATTTGTACCCGCTTGAGAAGCATTGAAAACTATTCTCAGTTTAGTCGTTTTCTTGTCTTCTCGAATAACTGGATGGTGTGCTAAATAGAGTGAACTTTCCCTTTTATTGTCCGTTTTTTCAATTTCAATCATATGATTCATCTGTACATACTCATCCATCACTGCTTTATAATTAGCTTGTAACTGTTTATCCTTTTCAAATCTCTTTATTAGCCCTTTCAGTCTTTTTTCTGTTATTGATCTAGATTCTCCTTTTATACACATAGGATTATCTGTTTTAAAAGGTAATCTTACTACATATCTCCCAGTTTCATCCCTAGTTGTAGTTTCAACGAAATATTTTTCACATTTTTTCTCCTCCTCTGTATAACTTTCTTCTTTCGTTAACCCTATTCCATTTTCTATTTCCCAAAACTTCTTTAAAATTTCATCTCCCTCTTGTAGTTGACAGTGTAGTGCCACTACACCTGTATAAATATCGGACGACTGCAAAGCCCCGGACAATATCCAACCTAAGCTCGTAGATTGAGCCACTATTGAATTACTGGCCTCTTTGCGTATACCTTCTTGGATAATCTGACTATACAATTCCGCACCTAATAATACATCTATTCGACTAGGCCGATTGTATTCAGGATCCGCCAATTCGATTCCTTCAAATTCTGGAAACTCAAATTTATCCACTTTCCTCCCCGGAAGAAAAGACGTAATAGATTTCAGAACATAAGCCTGCACAGTAAATACTGATCTGGAATCAAATCTTGATGTAATATTCAAAGTAACAACCGCTTTGGACATTATCTCTCTATCTCCTCCTACTCCGGTAATATGACCTCGAATAGGTGTCCGTTTTAATTTTAGATCATTGACTGTAGCTTCAGTCACAAAATTACCCTGAGAGCCCTGATCCAATAAAAGTCTCAATACATGATTTTGCCCATTTTTCGACACAGCATTGACTAGCGCCGTTGCTAACAATACTTGTTTCCTTTTCCCTGTCGAAAAATTACAAGCGACAAAAGCCGAAGAATTTTCAGCCTTACCTGCCTCTTTATAAGGCCCCGATCCCTTAAATGAACCTTCCGCTACCTCAGATTCAACCTGCACAACACTAGCTCTCCCGTTCTCAACACCCTTTGGATGAAGAAGTGAATGATGACGACGATGACATAAGTTACATTTACTCGATTTACACGTTTTCACCCCATGATTTGCTCCTAAACAATTATAGCACAAATTATTAATTTTTACGAAATCGCGACGTTGGTCAACAGTTTGATTTACAAATTTTTTACAAGAACTCAATTTGTGATTATCAGAACAAAATACACATTGAGACTTGGTTACATGAAGACTCTTAAATTGAACAATATTATTATTTTTATTGGTAGTTGACTGGTACTTATTTGATACAACTTTAGTATCCAAAAATTCAAGTGCCCGATACCTATTAGTTAAGAACTCCTTAAACTGATCTAAGGTTGGCAGCTCCTCAGATTGAGTGCTACTAGTAATATTAAATTCCCACTGTTTTCTAGATTCTGGATCAAGCTTTAAGCAAATAATGTGTATAATAATAATGTCCCAACTACTAACATTTATTCCAAGATTTTGTAAACCACTTAAGCAATCATTTGTTGTATCAATTAATTCCTTTAAACTACTTGATGACTCTACAGTTAAATTTCTCTGACTCAACAATCTTTTTAGAATAAAATGTGACAGATATCTCTTATTATCATATCTTGATTTTAATTGATCCCAACACCTATCATAATTAGCCTCAGATATTGGTATTTGTCGAAGTAGCTGTTCTGCTTCACCAGTTAAGGAACTTTTTAAATAATGCATTTTTTGTACCTTGTCTAACTTAGAATTATTGTGAATCAATGATAAGAATAAATCCCTAAATGTGATCCACTCCGTATATTTGCCCGAAAAGTTAGGAATCACAATCTTTGGCAATTTAAATGATTCTGTATTTGACATTTCAGATTTATTTACATTACAAGTTTGATCCGAATTACTAGACAAAGAATTAAGTTTTTGTTTAATTTCAGTTTTATACTCAATAAACAATTCCTCAGTTTGTTCATAAAAATCTTTTTTATAATAATCTTGTTCTTTTAATTTAGACCCATAAGTTTTTATTAAAGACTTGTGAGTTTTAGAAAAATCAGACCATAACATCTCTAAAGACTCTAATCTAGTTTGACAGTATGCTTGTGTCAGTCGCTCCTTTGGCGATTTTTTAAAATTATTTCTAGCTTTTACCATTTTTTCGTAATAATCAACCTGTAAATTTATTTCAGACTCCATAATGAAACTTTTAATTATACAACAATTAAAAACCAAACAAAATTCAAACTAATAACCTTTACTAAAAGATAAATTGATTAATTCAATAAAGCAAAACTATATGTTAATACAAAAAATAACAAATAAAGATAGGGCAAACTACTATAATTATAATTAATGTGATTACACTTTTACATATTCAGGTAAACAACCCAAGATTTAAAATATTTACAAATTTTTCTAAGTTAATATTTATTGATAATTTTTCTAAGTTAATATTCAACGAAAATTTTTCTAAGTGTTTAAAACTTAGCAACTCTGACCGAAATTGGGCATAGGTTCCCCGTACCATACAATTTATCTTAAAATCTAACTAAGTTAAAACTAATTACTACTAAATTATTCTAAGTCCGAAATATCTTCAAAATTTCTTAAGTCACTGCACTATTATCAAGTAAACTTCTAAGTTAATTTTCTTTAATATATAAGGTTCAAATTCCTTTAACTTTATTAAAATAGAAACTGTTCAAACACTCACTGTTGTTGTCTCGCTCACTCACTTGTGACGTCAACCTTCTGCCTGGCATCAGACTGATCCTGGATCCTGACAGTCGCTCCTCACCAGCGCTGTCTTGAAGTCCAAAGCCGGATTCACCACCAAACTTGGACCCCTGCTGCAGTAGCTTCCACTCCTGAAGCTGAGCTGCTCCTCTTCCAGGACAGTACCTTCACCTTAATCCTCCAAAAATCGCGTCACCGCTAGCACGACTTTCCAGAAAGGGGCTGAGGGTTCCCACAATCCGGCTCGAAGGACCATGTATAACACCCAGGTGTCGACAGGTCAAAACGAGGGATGCAACAAGGGTTGTAAATAAAAAAACCTTGTGCACCAACGGTATATTCAAAGGGATACAAATTTTAAATTCCACCAATTTCATAAGACTAGTTAGATACAGAATAATGTAAGCGCGATTTAAAGTACCACTAGCGCCATCTATTTACAAACCTCGGAACTAAACTTATGTTTTGTACAATCTGAAAATCGATTCTTAAGGAGTAAAGTCCCAAAAAGATTGAGTTGTCATGCATTTTACTTTATGACACTGAGTTTTTATGAAATATCCGTTGATGGTATGGTATCTGTAGGTGGAGAACTTCGGGTCGAGCGAGGGCGACCCGCTGGCCTGCTTCTGTCCGTCCCGACAGGCGCGCGCTCGTCCGCGCTCGTCCGGCTCCGTGCGCTCCCAGCTGTTGAGCGCCGCCTGTGTCGCCCGCCGACACCTGCGCCTCGAGGGCCTGCGGACATTGGTGGGTATCTGTAGGTGGAGAACTTCGGGTCGAGCGAGGGCGACCCGCTGGCCTGCTTCTGTCCGTCCCGACAGGCGCGCGCTCGTCCGCGCTCGTCCGGCTCCGTGCGCTCCCAGCTGTTGAGCGCCGCCTGTGTCGCCCGCCGACACCTGCGCCTCGAGGGCCTGCGGACATTGGTGGGTATCTGTAGGTGGAGAACTTCGGGTCGAGCGAGGGCGACCCGCTGGCCTGCTTCTGTCCGTCCCGACAGGCGCGCGCTCGTCCGCGCTCGTCCGGCTCCGTGCGCTCCCAGCTGTTGAGCGCCGCCTGTGTCGCCCGCCGACACCTGCGCCTCGAGGGCCTGCGGACATTGGTGGGTATCTGTAGGTGGAGAACTTCGGGTCGAGCGAGGGCGACCCGCTGGCCTGCTTCTGTCCGTCCCGACAGGCGCGCGCTCGTCCGCGCTCGTCCGGCTCCGTGCGCTCCCAGCTGTTGAGCGCCGCCTGTGTCGCCCGCCGACACCTGCGCCTCGAGGGCCTGCGGACATTGGTGGGTATCTGTAGGTGGAGAACTTCGGGTCGAGCGAGGGCGACCCGCTGGCCTGCTTCTGTCCGTCCCGACAGGCGCGCGCTCGTCCGCGCTCGTCCGGCTCCGTGCGCTCCCAGCTGTTGAGCGCCGCCTGTGTCGCCCGCCGACACCTGCGCCTCGAGGGCCTGCGGACATTGGTGGGTATCTGTAGGTGGAGAACTTCGGGTCGAGCGAGGGCGACCCGCTGGCCTGCTTCTGTCCGTCCCGACAGGCGCGCGCTCGTCCGCGCTCGTCCGGCTCCGTGCGCTCCCAGCTGTTGAGCGCCGCCTGTGTCGCCCGCCGACACCTGCGCCTCGAGGGCCTGCGGACATTGGTGGGTATCTGTAGGTGGAGAACTTCGGGTCGAGCGAGGGCGACCCGCTGGCCTGCTTCTGTCCGTCCCGACAGGCGCGCGCTCGTCCGCGCTCGTCCGGCTCCGTGCGCTCCCAGCTGTTGAGCGCCGCCTGTGTCGCCCGCCGACACCTGCGCCTCGAGGGCCTGCGGACATTGGTGGGTATCTGTAGGTGGAGAACTTCGGGTCGAGCGAGGGCGACCCGCTGGCCTGCTTCTGTCCGTCCCGACAGGCGCGCGCTCGTCCGCGCTCGTCCGGCTCCGTGCGCTCCCAGCTGTTGAGCGCCGCCTGTGTCGCCCGCCGACACCTGCGCCTCGAGGGCCTGCGGACATTGGTGGGTATCTGTAGGTGGAGAACTTCGGGTCGAGCGAGGGCGACCCGCTGGCCTGCTTCTGTCCGTCCCGACAGGCGCGCGCTCGTCCGCGCTCGTCCGGCTCCGTGCGCTCCCAGCTGTTGAGCGCCGCCTGTGTCGCCCGCCGACACCTGCGCCTCGAGGGCCTGCGGACATTGGTGGGTATCTGTAGGTGGAGAACTTCGGGTCGAGCGAGGGCGACCCGCTGGCCTGCTTCTGTCCGTCCCGACAGGCGCGCGCTCGTCCGCGCTCGTCCGGCTCCGTGCGCTCCCAGCTGTTGAGCGCCGCCTGTGTCGCCCGCCGACACCTGCGCCTCGAGGGCCTGCGGACATTGGTGGGTATCTGTAGGTGGAGAACTTCGGGTCGAGCGAGGGCGACCCGCTGGCCTGCTTCTGTCCGTCCCGACAGGCGCGCGCTCGTCCGCGCTCGTCCGGCTCCGTGCGCTCCCAGCTGTTGAGCGCCGCCTGTGTCGCCCGCCGACACCTGCGCCTCGAGGGCCTGCGGACATTGGTGGGTATCTGTAGGTGGAGAACTTCGGGTCGAGCGAGGGCGACCCGCTGGCCTGCTTCTGTCCGTCCCGACAGGCGCGCGCTCGTCCGCGCTCGTCCGGCTCCGTGCGCTCCCAGCTGTTGAGCGCCGCCTGTGTCGCCCGCCGACACCTGCGCCTCGAGGGCCTGCGGACATTGGTGGGTATCTGTAGGTGGAGAACTTCGGGTCGAGCGAGGGCGACCCGCTGGCCTGCTTCTGTCCGTCCCGACAGGCGCGCGCTCGTCCGCGCTCGTCCGGCTCCGTGCGCTCCCAGCTGTTGAGCGCCGCCTGTGTCGCCCGCCGACACCTGCGCCTCGAGGGCCTGCGGACATTGGTGGGTATCTGTAGGTGGAGAACTTCGGGTCGAGCGAGGGCGACCCGCTGGCCTGCTTCTGTCCGTCCCGACAGGCGCGCGCTCGTCCGCGCTCGTCCGGCTCCGTGCGCTCCCAGCTGTTGAGCGCCGCCTGTGTCGCCCGCCGACACCTGCGCCTCGAGGGCCTGCGGACATTGGTGGGTATCTGTAGGTGGAGAACTTCGGGTCGAGCGAGGGCGACCCGCTGGCCTGCTTCTGTCCGTCCCGACAGGCGCGCGCTCGTCCGCGCTCGTCCGGCTCCGTGCGCTCCCAGCTGTTGAGCGCCGCCTGTGTCGCCCGCCGACACCTGCGCCTCGAGGGCCTGCGGACATTGGTGGGTATCTGTAGGTGGAGAACTTCGGGTCGAGCGAGGGCGACCCGCTGGCCTGCTTCTGTCCGTCCCGACAGGCGCGCGCTCGTCCGCGCTCGTCCGGCTCCGTGCGCTCCCAGCTGTTGAGCGCCGCCTGTGTCGCCCGCCGACACCTGCGCCTCGAGGGCCTGCGGACATTGGTGGGTATCTGTAGGTGGAGAACTTCGGGTCGAGCGAGGGCGACCCGCTGGCCTGCTTCTGTCCGTCCCGACAGGCGCGCGCTCGTCCGCGCTCGTCCGGCTCCGTGCGCTCCCAGCTGTTGAGCGCCGCCTGTGTCGCCCGCCGACACCTGCGCCTCGAGGGCCTGCGGACATTGGTGGGTATCTGTAGGTGGAGAACTTCGGGTCGAGCGAGGGCGACCCGCTGGCCTGCTTCTGTCCGTCCCGACAGGCGCGCGCTCGTCCGCGCTCGTCCGGCTCCGTGCGCTCCCAGCTGTTGAGCGCCGCCTGTGTCGCCCGCCGACACCTGCGCCTCGAGGGCCTGCGGACATTGGTGGGTATCTGTAGGTGGAGAACTTCGGGTCGAGCGAGGGCGACCCGCTGGCCTGCTTCTGTCCGTCCCGACAGGCGCGCGCTCGTCCGCGCTCGTCCGGCTCCGTGCGCTCCCAGCTGTTGAGCGCCGCCTGTGTCGCCCGCCGACACCTGCGCCTCGAGGGCCTGCGGACATTGGTGGGTATCTGTAGGTGGAGAACTTCGGGTCGAGCGAGGGCGACCCGCTGGCCTGCTTCTGTCCGTCCCGACAGGCGCGCGCTCGTCCGCGCTCGTCCGGCTCCGTGCGCTCCCAGCTGTTGAGCGCCGCCTGTGTCGCCCGCCGACACCTGCGCCTCGAGGGCCTGCGGACATTGGTGGGTATCTGTAGGTGGAGAACTTCGGGTCGAGCGAGGGCGACCCGCTGGCCTGCTTCTGTCCGTCCCGACAGGCGCGCGCTCGTCCGCGCTCGTCCGGCTCCGTGCGCTCCCAGCTGTTGAGCGCCGCCTGTGTCGCCCGCCGACACCTGCGCCTCGAGGGCCTGCGGACATTGGTGGGTATCTGTGTGTGTGCAGTGACGACCCTGACTCTGGGTGTGATATATGGACATACATACGTCCAGACCACGACAAACATCTTTTAGACCTGTATACAAGTGTTTGTTTTCAAAGGCAAAAATCTGTATAATACTTGCTTTTAATTCCAGATCCTAGCCAACAATATGCTGACGCGTATCCAGCTGACGACAGACGATGACGGCCTCGTGCCGGCCACTGAGCACAGCAGTGATGACAATGATGATGAGTGGGTAAGTGGTAATATTTGTATTCATGCATTCATTCAGACTGACTTTCGACGAACTGTATTTCTATATATTTCGTCTTCTAGATTACATAATGTTTATGTCATTTTGAGTTAAAATGTAAAATGTAATCGCAGTGTAATTCCACGTCCCTTCAGTAGATGGCGCTGTTTAATAAATGTTATCGTTAAGATATATTTGTTATAATTTGTAATGTTTTTATTAGGGTTCCGTACCCAAAGGGTAAAAACGGAACCCTATTACTAAGACTTCGCTATCCGTCCGTCCGTCCGTCTGTCACCAGGCTGTATCTCAAGAGCGGCGATAGCTAGACAGTTGAAATTTTCACAAAGTATGTATTTCTGTTGCCGCTATAACAACAAAACTAAAAACAAAGTAAAATAAATATTTTGCGCAAAGCGATTTAATTACAACGCCACCTATCCAGAAACCAAGAAAACGTCGTCGATAGACTAATATAATAGCTTTCCAATAGCGGCATGGATCGATAGATAGATGGCGTTTTGACTAGTTTATTTTCCATTCTTATATGGTATAATCTTTTTCTTATTTACTAAGTATTTTGTTTAATAACAATAAAATATAGCCTTTAGTTTAGTCAATGGTACGGAACCCTTAGTGCGCGAGTCCGACTCGCACTTGGTTTAACTTTTTTGTGGTACTTAGGCGTAGACTTAAGCTAATGTTTGGGTTTAATTTATTTTGGTAGAGAAATAGACGATACTACTGTATATCCAAGAAATAAATCATTATCTTCTATTTAAGAGCTCTTATCGTTGGTGGCCAATCCATTTTCTTCCCGCCACCACACTTGTACACCTACCGTGTGTTCCAGCAGAACAGCCGCGGCTCCCTGAAGGCGCGCCTGCTGTTCCCGCTGCTGTCGATGCTGGACGTGTCCAGCAACCTGCTGCGCTGCGTGCCGCCCGCGCTGCACCTGCTCACCAACCTCGCCGTGCTCAACCTCAGCGGGAATAAAGGTGAGGACAAAGACAGGATTTACAGGAGCTAGTGGGAAAACACCTAGTTTGTAAGGCTTGTGATGTTGCAGGCATCCACAAACTAAGCGTACGGTCCGCTTGATACTATAAGGCGAACCGTATACTTGTTTGCCAACATGTGGTAGTGTTATAAGATTACGTATTGTACCTTCCGTAGTCTTCTGTTGTTGAGATCTGGCAGTAACGCTGGTCGTGTGTCACAGACATCACGGACCTGCCGCCGCAGATGGGCCTCCTGACGCGCCTGTGGAACCTGAACACGGCGGGCTGCGCTCTAAGCGAGCCGCTGCGCTCCGTGGTCCGCGGCCGCAGCCGCAGCGTGGACGTGGTGGGCTACCTGCGCTCCGTGCTGCAGGAGGCGCGGCCATACGCGCGGATGAAGCTCATGGTGGTCGGCGTGCAGGTGAACCCCCACCCCCCACCTCTCCCCCCACACACGCACACACATGTCGGCATGGTCGAAGGTTTCATGACGCTATCTCTTCTTTACAGGGTATTGGGAAGACCAGTCTACTGGACTGCTTGAGGCAGGAGTCTGCCATACATCACAGGAGGAAACCAACAGACGTAAATATTTCTACTTTTCTTTGAAGTTTTGACAGTCCGCTAGGCTAAATAAAAACCTGACTGTTTCTGTATAATATTGTGCGCCGTTTCCCCAGCACTGGGCGAAGCGTATGGGCAACAAGTCCAGCCGGCGCGGCATGTCCACGGTGGGCGTGGACATCGGCTCGTGGGTGTATGAGCCCACGCGGTCCCAGCGCGGGCCCGTAACGTTCCGCACGTGGGATTTCGGAGGCCAGCAGGAGTGAGTGGAACAGATTATCTAGTGTATAGGTGTGAGTGAGATGGAGGGGATGATAAGCTGCACGAGTGAATAAGATGAACGATCGTAATAGATCGCGGGAGGCAGTGAGATAGATTAATGAGCAGAAGGACTGGGTAAGATGGACGAGGATTTATAGATAGCAGAAGTGAACGACATAAGTGATGTAATGAAGAGGAAGTTTTGCTCAGTAGTTATCTGTTAAAAGAGTAGATGCGTGGACATTCCGCTATTTCTTATCAATCTCTCTTTGTCCTTTATATCTCTATTCCTATCTGCCGTCGACGCATTTTTATCTAGTAGTAACGCCAAAAACTATTAATAAGTATGAACATAATAAAAGACAGTCAAAGAGTTATATGTCTGTAATTATTTATTAGTAAAGAAGGCTGCAGTTTTGTTTTGGAAATTTTGTCAAATGAAAATTTAATAATTTCGATTTCGGAAGTGAAACTTCTTTAGAATGGTAGGGATTTCAAACTTGATGAAACGAAAATGCGTCACGATAAAGAAATAAACACATAAATGTATACAGAAAATGAGATAGAATACATTACTGCTCAAACACATAAACGACACATTTTTCATGGCGCTTACGATCTTTTTCACTAGACCGTTATCATCGTCGATAGAACGAATCGCAACTTCCTACCTTCCTGCGACTTTTTAGAAGTTTCACTTCTGCCGCGTGTGAATTGCACACACATTTTTTGGTCACCAGGTACTACGCGACCCACCAGTACTTCCTGACGAAGCGTTCCTTGTATCTGGTGGTGTGGAAGGTCACGGATGGGAGGAAGGGGCTCGCCAGCGCTTTGCAGTGGCTGAGGTATGTCTCTTTCACTCTTCCACTTTTTTCCGTATTCTGTCTTGAATTTAATAAGATAAACTGATTTTTATCGATTTTTGTGATACAAGACAAACTGTCCAGAAAGCTAAAATTTACTTGCGCAGGTCAATACAAGCGCGCGCCCCGGGCTCGCCTGTCATCATGGTGGGCACGCACTACGACCAAGTTGTTAATGTAAGTATTCAATTCTACTGTTTGCGGACAAAATAAGTAATGTTTGTAAAAAATCTGCAGCAGATATGTATATTATTGTTTGGATTGAGAAATATGCTTTCATTAGAAAATGTTAGTTTTTTTCCACACGACTTTTCAGTGTTCGATGTAACAGAAACTTCACTGATGATATCGAGTCTTCGGTCTGATGATGGTCTCATGAGATGACCCAGGAGCTTTTATACGAGAAACAAATTTTAAAACTGAACATTCTCCTGATTACAACCAATTCCTAATATTCATTATTTTTTAAGTTTTTTCAATCAAAATTTTTTTTATTTGTTTTTTTTTTCTCTTACATCTAATATTACAGGCAAAACCCAATTCATTAGATATAGGGAAAAGGAAAGAAAAAGAACAAAAAATTAACATACAATATAAATAAGAAATATATCTTAATGTAACCAGCATACGAACTGGTATCTCAAGAACTTCGCTTACGGTCGGTGTTTTGTCGGTGCCTCTCGAACTGGTTCCTGTACTACTCCTTTGTGCCTGTAACCATCTCTCCAGCAGTCCTCTCACTGTCTCTGTCTCTCGTAGAGCAAGATGAGCGAGAGCGAGAGCCCGACGGCGCTGCAGCGGCTCATCCGCGGCGCCGTCATGGCGGCGCCCGACGCGGACAAGCTGGGCCTGCCGCGCGTGCTCGACTCCATCGAGGTGAGAGTGTGAGTGTGTGCGTGCATGCGTGCGTGAGTGCTTGCGTGCGTGCGTGTCTGTGAGAGTTCTTGTACATTTTACAAATTATTATTATATTTGTCTTAATTAATTGTGGTTAAAAGTGAAGCTACAATTGATTCGGAATGTACATTCTACAGAGGAGAATCGGTACGAAACTCTGCAGTTACTCTAAAAATGTGATTTAGTATAAAGTTGGTGGGTTATATCTTGCATGAAATACAACGTCACTTAATTCACAGCGGTAGTGTATACGTGGGTGTGCTTGACAGAGAGAGAGACGTGGTTGTGTGCGTGCGCGTGTGCGGACAGATATATGAAAAATTCTTATTCATACATCCCTTATATCAAAAGTCTGACAAGCTGATGTACACATGCTATGCTGTAACTAAATGGGCACCTAAATGAATTTCTTCATTCACTCAATTGACATGTCAAATCTTTGTCCAAAGGTATCATGCAGCACTCGACACAATATAAAACTGCTGGCTGACATCATCTACTCCGTGGCTTTTAGCGTCAAACCTCCAGGTAAACACATTTTTTTATGTAACTAGGTCGGCAAACAAACGTACGGCTCACCTGATGGTAAGACCGTAGCCTAGAGACGCCTGCAACACCAGAAGCGTCGCAAGCGCGCTGCCGACCCTATCCCCAATCCCCCCCAGGAGCTCTGGTCACCTTACTCACCAACAGGAAGACAATACTGCTTGAAAACAGTATTATTGAGCTGTGGAAAATCTTGAAGAATCTAAAAATATAGCCATAATCTAAAATCTGGTCTCTAACATTTTAATCGTGCTGAATTATTATCGCTTGTAGTACGTTTATAAGCGTACGGCTCACATCAACATCTTATATAACTTATACTTGAAAAAAATAGCAGAATATTCCAAGTCCTCAAATTAGTCCAATTTCTCTCTTGTTACAACATGTGAACGTGCCCCAGACAGGATGTACTGAGCACACACCTACCACCCAATCTTTTTTATTGCTGTATCTGTGCCCCCCCCCCCTCCCCCAGGCAGCAAGGAGCCTCTCCTGGAGCAGCGCGTGCCGGCCACGTACCTGGCGCTCGAGGAGTGCGTGCACAGCCTCGCCGCAGACCTCGCGGAGCCTGTACTGAGACACGAGCAGTACAAGAAGCTGGTGAGTGGGTTGAAACGTTCAATTACCTATGAAAATTCACCAGATTTTCCCAACTGGTTTGTTTAGCTAGTTGTTCCTTAGCTTTGACTAATGTTCGAGAATAGATGCGAAGCGGTCGATTTACTTGGACCTTTGTACAATTATAGGTGACACAGTATATGCAGCAGAAGAATCTTCGAATGTTTCGCGACGCGGCGGAATTGCACCAGGCGACCATGTTCTTACATGAAAACGGTATGTATTTTTATTTTTTTTATATAACTAGGTCGGCAAACAATCGTAAAAGCGATTGCCGTAGTTCATAGACGTCTGCAGCATCAGAAGCATGGCAAATGCGTTGCCGACCCTACCTTCAATTTCCCTCGGGAGTTCTGGCCACCATACTCACTAATAGAAACACAAAACTGCTTAAAAATAGTATTATTTAGCTGTGATATTCTGTAAGGTTGAGTTGCTTCCCCAGTCGTACTGCTCTATATTTTGAATAGGAAATTTCTGGCTGTGCTCTGCGCTGTACCTCAGTTAATTTATGTATGACCAATAAATAAAATTGTTTATATGTGTTTTTGAATAAGTGTATAATTTCTCCCTAGGAGTGTTACTGCATTACGATGACGCGACCCTGAAGGAGCTGTACTTCGTGCGACCGCAGTGGCTGTGTGACATCCTGGCGCACGTGGTCACGGTGCGGGAGGTCAACCCCTTCGCCTCGAACGGTACCATCACCACCTTCTAGAATGGGACAGAGAGACACGTCAATGTTTTTTAACTTGTTTATGGTAATGGTCCGGGACCAGGTACAAATTCGGTCAATCATATCCTCCATATCGAAACTTCGTAAAATGTATAATGGATTTATTCAATGAATATTCGCAACTGTCAGCTGCGGCTCCGTGAATGGGGTGGGCAGTGGCAGCCTCCCACGCATGGAGAAAAAATTTTTTTTTGTCATTTCCTACCACCTTAAAATTTGTGGGATTATAGTTTACCAACCATGTTTCGATTGGGAGGAAGTTGGTCATGAAAATCTGTCACAGGCTCCCGGACCATAAATGGTCTAAAACTTAATTTTAGAAGGGGATGTCAATTATTTCTCGGGAATCGTTTGTGTATAGTGAAGACTATGATATACAGGGGCAGGTTTTGACTTAGTTGATAAATCTGCAATTGATATTTATTTGGTGGATTGTTACTCGACCAAATAAGTCAATAAAGATAAAATTTTTGGAGGTTGGACATTATCTTGACCTAATGTGAGAGTTCCAATCACACGACTTGGATACTTGATGGGCATCTAATGTGCAAACTGTGGAATGCCTTCCTCTTGAGGATTTCCTTGATTGGGCGTCTTCAAGTGTCGAGTGTAGTACCGCTAGTGTTGCCGTCTCTGCCGCAGGTATAATGCGCGTGGAGGACCTGAGCCACGTGTTCAAGGCGTCCCCGGCGCTGGGCGGCGGCGAGGAGGCGCGCTCGCTGGGCGCGTCGCTGCTGAACAAGTTCGAGCTGGCGCTGTGCTGGGACGCGCGCCAGCTGCTGGTGCCGCCGCTGCTGCCGGACAGGGAGCCGCGCGTCCCACAGGTGAGCCAGCTCGAGCGAGGACAGGGGGCCGCGCGTCCCACAGGTGAGCCAGCTCGAGCGAGGAAGCGCGCTCGCTGGGCGCGTCGCTGCTGAACAAGTTCGAGCTGGCGCTGTGCTGGGACGCGCGCCAGCTGCTGGTGCCGCCGCTGCTGCCGGACAGGGAGCCGCGCGTCCCACAGGTGAGCCAGCTCGAGCGAGGACAGGGAGCCGCGCGTCCCTCAGGTGAGACAGCTCGAGCGAGGACAGGGAGCCGCGCGTCCCACAGGTGAGCCAGCTCGAGCGAGGTGGCGCGCTCGCTGGGCGCGTCGCTGCTGAACAAGTCCGAGCTGGCGCTGTGCTTGGACGCGCGCCAGCTGCTGGTGCCGTCGCTGCTGCCGGACAGGGAGCCGCGCGTCCCACAGGTGAGCCAGCTCGAGCGAGGACAGGGAGCCGCGCGTCCCTCAGGTGAGCCAGCTCGAGCGAGGACAGGGAGCCGCGCGTCCCACAGGTGAGCCAGCTCGAGCGAGGGCTGCTTCGTATTGGCTTACTTCATATTTCAAGATGACCGCTCCGATGTAATGGTGCGCGTGCCAACTCGGTGATGCCTAAGCGCCGACGGTCCCAGTGGATATTTGTGTTTTTACAAATGTTAATTTCCTGTCTGGTTTTTAGTCCTTGTGAATTTCTCCACTTTGCCTCGGAGAGCACGTCAGTCAATAGTAGGGAATATATCCGTCAACCCGCCTAGCCTAATAGCGTAGTAGATACGAGCTCTGATCCCTCTCCTACACGGGGAAAGAGGCCTATGTCCAGCAGTGGGATATTACAGGCTGAAGCGATATTTCATTGAGGCTGGGTACAGCAGATACATGCTGCTTAGAATATGGAGTAGCTCGTCTGAAGAAGTACCCTAGCAATGAATCCCCGCTTCGTGTTTCAGTTGGCGCTGAAGTCTCGCGCGTGGCCGGGCACCCCCCGCCGCGCCGCGCACCCCGCGACCCTTTCCTCCGCGCCCTCGGTGCCCTCGGTCCGTGGGACCGATTCTCCGCTACTCATACGTGAGTGTTATATGAAATACCTGTCCAGTAGAAGTGGCCAGTTTATATCGCTGGAGAAGAGCTTGTTGTAAAAAAAATAAAGCCTTTTAATCCTTCTAGAACTTCAGAAACGGGCATCAGCCCGATTGGGGTGAAAAACCTACAATCTTATAATATGCATTGAACAGATAGGAAATATTTACTATTAACCAAATTTTAAAATCATAAACTGTAAGCTATCTAGGGGTTGAATTTTGAGGGTGCGAAAAAAAAAACGTCTCGGGACTCCCAACGGAAGTGATCACTTAGAGAGGGGGAAATGTTTGTCCGACATACGGCTAGCGCTGTGGCTTATTGTGAGAGAGAAGCCTGCCTACCACTGCCGAATGCGTGATAGAAAGGGAAGCCAGTCAGACTGGTGCCGTAACGCGTTACCTAACGAAGCGGTTTACCCTCCCCACTTCAAAATTCTCATGGGTCGCCAAGCAAAACCATAGGCCCAAGTCCTCGGCGGACAAGCTTCTCACACAGTAAACACCATGTCCACAGAGGAGGTTGGGGGTGGTGTGTCGGTGGTGGCGCGGCGCGGCCCGCGTGCTCTCCGGCGCCTGTTGTTACTGTCGTACGTGCCGCGCGGGTTCTGGGCGCGGCTGTGCGCGCGCGTGCTGGCCGACCCCGCGCTGGCGCTGCTCGCGCCCGGCCTCTACTGCGCGCCAAGGGAGGTAAGTGCTGCTGCTGCTGCTGCTGCTGCTGCTGCTGCTGCTACTGTTGCTGCTGCAGTTCACGCCGTTTTTGGCTCGAACTTGTAAAAGCCTATGTCCAGCAGTGAACTGCGATAGGCGGAAGTGATGGTGACGAGTTAGGATACTAAAAGAAATTACTTAGCAACTTATTTTTTAAATACGTTAAACGAGTTTACATTTTTTTGTATGTTTTGTATGTTTTGGGTCTCCTCTGTGGGCAGGTTATAAATTACTCAAAATCTTTCTCCCAAAATACATTTTAAAAAAATAGAAAATTACACCAAGTCCTACTCTCCAGATGGACATAGATGAGAGCGTTGCAAAAGCCCTCGATTTTAACTGGTCGTGGAAGCTCTGGAAGACAGGACTGAAGCTGGTGTGTGGGGAATTGGTGCTACTCGCCCTGCGGGAGCTGCCACCACGTTACGACCCACTGCTGGGCGCCGTGGGCGATGAAGATGAGCCGGATGAGCTATACCATTCCATCAGGTATGATATCTTACTTATATTAACTGTAGATGTAAGTCAATTTTTGCTTTTTTTATGTTGAACTAGGTTAACTAGGTTGGCAAACAAGCGTACGGCTCACCTGATGGTAAGACCGTAGCCTATAGACGCTTGCAACACCAGAAGCATCGTGCGCGTTGCCGACCCTATCCCCCACCCCCCCCCCCCCCCAGGAGCTCTGGTCACCTTACTCACCAACAGGAACACAATACTGCTTGAAAACAGTATTATTTAGCTGTGGTCTTCTGTAAGGTCGAGGTACTACCCCAGTCGGGTTGCTCCATATTTTGAGCAGAAAATTTCCTGCTGTGCCCTAACTCAGTTAAGTAAAAAGTAAAGCTAGCCTCAGTAAAGCTTGATTTGTCTCCTATAAACAATTGTTAGAAATGTAAAGACAGAATTTTTATCTTGAATTAAATTAGGAAAAGTGAGAATGAGATAAGAATCTTAGCAACCGCGCATTTTTATTTAGCTTAGTTTGAATTATATTTTGCATTTGGGTAGATATTTCTTACATTTTATTCCTTATCGAGTTTCGTGCTTTTGTGAGGACGCTAGTCCTTATATTTTAGCCAAGTTTAGCAAGTCGTTTTATATTCTTTGTTGATTCTGTGTAATTTAAGTTTGCAATAATTAAAAAAAAATTAAAATTGTGTCAGTATCAATCGGTCAGTTATGACAAAGTATATTTTGTACGTGTCCGGTGCCAGGTTCCGCGTGCGCGCCGAAGGCACTTGGAGCGAGCTGGACGTGCAGTCGTCGGCGTGCGTGGAGCTGTTGCTGCCCGCTCAGGTGTGCGTGGTGCGTCGTGATGACGGCCTGCCCCTCGCTGGCTGCCAGGTAAGTAGCCCTAGAATGGACTCTAGAAACAGTGCTGTTTCTATCTGGTGAAGCTCATGAGGAACTTTGGGAAGCACAATATTTATTGAAATTTTCTCGACAGATTTTGCTACATTATGATAATGGCGTTATTTATTTTTTAGCTTTAAAACATTTTTTATAGATATTATAATTATCTTAAACAGAGCCTCAGCCTGGAACCGAACCCTGAAGTGTTGACGAAGGTGCTTGCATTGGTGTCCGACCACGTGGACCTGCTGCTTGAAGATTGGTACCCGTCCCTTGGTGAGTTGACAATGGGGCACGATCAAGCACTACAGCACTAGGCTCCAATCTCTCATAAATATATTTTCTTTGTTTGATATATAAAGAATTAATATATTTATTTCCGTACCTCAGAAGGAAAAAACGGAACACTTATAGGATCACTTTGTTGTCCGTCTGTATGTCAAGACCCCTTTTCTCAGGAACGCGTAATGGTATCAAGCTTAAATTCATATCAAATACTCAGGTCTACTGTCCCTTGGAGCTGTGAAAAAATCAAATTTTTAAGCCAACGCAATCAAAAGATACAGCTGTTTATGCTGCAAATTTTCGACACTCGCTGGGGAATTAACGCACTTGGCCGGTTTTTTCTTTTTCATCTTTTTTGGCACTACTGTCATATTCCACACAACACCACAATACTATCTGTATAGTACAGATGATACATCACCTCAGAAGCTCATCCAGGTCTTACCCAGGTACCCGCTTCGTCCACACGTCGGAGGGCCGCTGCCTCATCACCCGCGTGGCGCCCTGCCCCGCCTGCCTGGCGGACGCCCAGCTGGACCACGAGCCTCATCACGATCACGACAAGCACTTCGCTCAGGTCGGTGACCATCGCCCATCGACTATTGGGTATATTCTAAGATCCGTCTTAAGGAATATATACCCTAATGTGTTTAATGAAAATAATCCCAGTACATATGCAACATAATATCGTCATATATTTGATAGGTTATAAACCGTTCTTTTATTGTAAATTATAACCTCTTAAATTCTCACGGGACCCCTTTTCACTAACCCGGATCTCGTACTATTATGAGTGGACAGAACGATTCAGGATAATTGGCTGTGACAGGTGTCATAGAAACGGCCAGTTAGTCCGAAGGTTGCCAATTAAATATTTGTTCTTGGCAATAATTCCTATTGATGATAGAGTGAAGGAAGAGGGTATCTGTGTTTGGAGTATATGTGGTTTTGTCCCCACAGCACTAAAAAGTGTGTGGTTGAGTATGTATTTGATCCTGGAGACCAAAATGGGGACTAATAGGCTCAAATGTTCGTTGTTCTAGGTATTCAGACGCCTAGAGCTCGGCAGCGCTGAACCACGCCGTCTCCGACTCTCCGAAGAATCCCGCGCCTCAGATGGTGACAGTGGCGTTGGGGCTGAATCTAACAGTAAGATAACCAATCTTACATCTCTTACTCAATATTTGTTTTACGTAAAGGGGCAGCCTCTAAGAATGTATCTAGTGAAGAAAAGGATTTATAAACTTAATAGTCTATCACCTTCATCACTTTAGGCTATCGCAGTCCACTGCTGGACATAGGCCTCCCGAAGTTTGCACCAAAAATGGCGCGAACTCATGTGTTTTGCCCATAGTCACCACGCTGGTCAGGCGGGTTGGTGACCGCAGAACTGGCTTTTTCGCACCGAAGACGCTGCTGTCCGTCTTCAGCCTGTGTATTTCAAAGCCAGCAGTTGGATGGTTATCCCGCCATCGGTCGGCTTTTTAAGTTCTGAGGTGGTAGTGGAACTGTGTTATCACGACACCCACGGGAAGAGAGGGGGTGGCTATATTGTTTACTGCCGTAAGCACAGTTACGATAAATGTCCTGTTATCTGGCAGCGTCCTCCCGGGTGGGGTCGACGGAGGGCGTGTGCAACAGTCCGTCGCTGGTGGCGACCTGCTGGACCCTGGAGGAGTGCGTGCTGGCCGCCTGCACGTCCGCGCCGCTCTGCTGCCCGCACCACGCCGACGTGCAGCTGGCGGACGTGGCGCCCGACACGGTGAGTGGTGGGGGGTGACACACCGGGCCGCACGTTAGAGGAGTGAATTTGACATATGGACTCGTTTAAATGTAATGAAATAAGTAAAAAGAAAATTGCGTACGTATAAAGTACACATGTCAGAAGTGAAACTTCTTTGGCAAACTAATTCAATAAAAAAACGAATTAAAAAAATAATAATTGAAAAAAAAAACAAAAAGTTCACGTCACGCTGTGTTCCCAGGCGGTCACCCATCCAAGTACTGACCGAGTGACGAATTGCCGCGTTAGCGGTTTCTCAAATTTTACCCCTCATGCGCCTAAAGAAGTTTCACTTCAAAAACTCGAGGACGCTATGTACCATACACAGAAGATAGCCAAAATGGTAGTAGTTTTGTGTGCCACATGTAGACAATAAATTACATACATGGCACATGAGGACAACATAGTCGACTCACATAGCCCCCCCCCCCCCCCCCACAGCTCCTCCTGGACGTGGAGGAGGACAAGCGCGCCCGCTGGGAGCACATCACGCGCACGGCGGTGGCGGGGCGCGGCGCCTTCGGGACCGTGCTCACGGGCACGTGGCGCCGCCCGGGCGCCAAGCCCGTGCCCGTCGCTGTGAAGGCGCTCCAGCCGGTGGCGCCCCCGTCCGCCCACGACATACAGGCCATGCAGGCGTATAAGGTGAGCTCATATTATGCACTCAATCACAAATTTTCTTTTAAAGATTCCGGTTGCGTTTCTATCTGTACCTTTTAGTGTAAGAGCCGGCTGCAAATTAATGCACTCATCGAGTTTTTACTAAAACCTAAAATTTTATGTATATTAATGATTAGGAGAATATATATCTACCAGGTTCCCTATCAACATGTGGCCGCTAGTATTATTAATTAAATTATTGTTAATTAAGGAAAAAAAATTCGTTGCTATTTTAAGTTCTGGGCTCCTCTACTATAAGTTCAATGAACTCCAAAGCTATAGAGTAATAAGTTGATTGTACATGTATCGTCCCGCAGGCGGCGGCGTCCCGGTGGGAGCGCGACGCCATGGGCGGGGCGTGCCGCGCCTACTGCGGCCTGCGCCAGGAGCTGGGCATCCTGGCGCGCCTGCGCCACGCGCACGTGCTGCCGCTGCTGGCCGCCTGCCCCGCGCCGCTGGCGCTGCTGCTGGCCGTGGCGCCGCAGGTGACTATATGTGACTATATGTGACTATATGTGCTGACATGGACCCACGCCCCGCCCACTGCGGCCTGCGCCAGGAGCTGGGCATCCTGGCGCGCCTGCGCCACGCGCACGTGCTGCCGCTGCTGGCCGCCTGCCCCGCGCCGCTGGCGCTGCTGCTGGCCGTGGCGCCGCAGGTGACTATATGTGACTATATGTGCTGACATGGACCCACGCCCCGCCCACTGCGGCCTGCGCCAGGAGCTGGGCATCCTGGCGCGCCTGCGCCACGCGCACGTGCTGCCGCTGCTGGCCGCCTGCCCCGCGCCGCTGGCGCTGCTGCTGGCCGTGGCGCCGCAGGTGACTATATGTGACTATATGTGCTGACATGGACCCACGCCCCGCCCACTGCGGCCTGCGCCAGGAGCTGGGCATCCTGGCGCGCCTGCGCCACGCGCACGTGCTGCCGCTGCTGGCCGCCTGCCCCGCGCCGCTGGCGCTGCTGCTGGCCGTGGCGCCGCAGGTGACTATATGTGACTATATGTGCTGACATGGACCCACGCCCCGCCCACTGCGGCCTGCGCCAGGAGCTGGGCATCCTGGCGCGCCTGCGCCACGCGCACGTGCTGCCGCTGCTGGCCGCCTGCCCCGCGCCGCTGGCGCTGCTGCTGGCCGTGGCGCCGCAGGTGACTATATGTGACTATATGTGCTGACATGGACCCACGCCCCGCCCACTGCGGCCTGCGCCAGGAGCTGGGCATCCTGGCGCGCCTGCGCCACGCGCACGTGCTGCCGCTGCTGGCCGCCTGCCCCGCGCCGCTGGCGCTGCTGCTGGCCGTGGCGCCGCAGGTGACTATATGTGACTATATGTGACTATATGTGCTGACATGGACCCACGCCCCGCCCACTGCGGCCTGCGCCAGGAGCTGGGCATCCTGGTGCGCCTGCGCCACGCGCACGTGCTGCCGCTGCTGGCCGCCTGCCCCGCGCCGCTGGCGCTGCTGCTGGCCGTGGCGCCGCAGGTGACTATATGTGACTATATGTGCTGACATGGACCCACGCCCCGCCCACTGCGGCCTGCGCCAGGAGCTGGGCATCCTGGCGCGCCTGCGCCACGCGCACGTGCTGCCGCTGCTGGCCGCCTGCCCCGCGCCGCTGGCGCTGCTGCTGGCCGTGGCGCCGCAGGTGACTATATGTGACTATATGTGCTGACATGGACCCACGCCCCGCCCACTGCGGCCTGCGCCAGGAGCTGGGCATCCTGGCGCGCCTGCGCCACGCGCACGTGCTGCCGCTGCTGGCCGCCTGCCCCGCGCCGCTGGCGCTGCTGCTGGCCGTGGCGCCGCAGGTGACTATATGTGACTATATGTGCTGACATGGACCCACGCCCCGCCCACTGCGGCCTGCGCCAGGAGCTGGGCATCCTGGCGCGCCTGCGCCACGCGCACGTGCTGCCGCTGCTGGCCGCCTGCCCCGCGCCGCTGGCGCTGCTGCTGGCCGTGGCGCCGCAGGTGACTATATGTGACTATATGTGACTATATGTGCTGACATGGACCCACGCCCCGCCCACTGCGGCCTGCGCCAGGAGCTGGGCATCCTGGCGCGCCTGCGCCACGCGCACGTGCTGCCGCTGCTGGCCGCCTGCCCCGCGCCGCTGGCGCTGCTGCTGGCCGTGGCGCCGCAGGTGACTATATGTGACTATATGTGCTGACATGGACCCACGCCCCGCCCACTGCGGCCTGCGCCAGGAGCTGGGCATCCTGGCGCGCCTGCGCCACGCGCACGTGCTGCCGCTGCTGGCCGCCTGCCCCGCGCCGCTGGCGCTGCTGCTGGCCGTGGCGCCGCAGGTGACTATATGTGACTATATGTGCTGACATGGACCCACGCCCCGCCCACTGCGGCCTGCGCCAGGAGCTGGGCATCCTGGCGCGCCTGCGCCACGCGCACGTGCTGCCGCTGCTGGCCGCCTGCCCCGCGCCGCTGGCGCTGCTGCTGGCCGTGGCGCCGCAGGTGACTATATGTGACTATATGTGACTATATGTGCTGACATGGACCCACGCCCCGCCCACTGCGGCCTGCGCCAGGAGCTGGGCATCCTGGCGCGCCTGCGCCACGCGCACGTGCTGCCGCTGCTGGCCGCCTGCCCCGCGCCGCTGGCGCTGCTGCTGGCCGTGGCGCCGCAGGTGACTATATGTGACTATATGTGCTGACATGGACCCACGCCCCGCCCACTGCGGCCTGCGCCAGGAGCTGGGCATCCTGGCGCGCCTGCGCCACGCGCACGTGCTGCCGCTGCTGGCCGCCTGCCCCGCGCCGCTGGCGCTGCTGCTGGCCGTGGCGCCGCAGGTGACTATATGTGACTATATGTGCTGACATGGACCCACGCCCCGCCCACTGCGGCCTGCGCCAGGAGCTGGGCATCCTGGCGCGCCTGCGCCACGCGCACGTGCTGCCGCTGCTGGCCGCCTGCCCCGCGCCGCTGGCGCTGCTGCTGGCCGTGGCGCCGCAGGTGACTATATGTGACTATATGTGCTGACATGGACCCACGCCCCGCCCACTGCGGCCTGCGCCAGGAGCTGGGCATCCTGGCGCGCCTGCGCCACGCGCACGTGCTGCCGCTGCTGGCCGCCTGCCCCGCGCCGCTGGCGCTGCTGCTGGCCGTGGCGCCGCAGGTGACTATATGTGACTATATGTGCTGACATGGACCCACGCCCCGCCCACTGCGGCCTGCGCCAGGAGCTGGGCATCCTGGCGCGCCTGCGCCACGCGCACGTGCTGCCGCTGCTGGCCGCCTGCCCCGCGCCGCTGGCGCTGCTGCTGGCCGTGGCGCCGCAGGTGACTATATGTGACTATATGTGCTGACATGGACCCACGCCCCGCCCACTGCGGCCTGCGCCAGGAGCTGGGCATCCTGGCGCGCCTGCGCCACGCGCACGTGCTGCCGCTGCTGGCCGCCTGCCCCGCGCCGCTGGCGCTGCTGCTGGCCGTGGCGCCGCAGGTGACTATATGTGACTATATGTGACTATATGTGCTGACATGGACCCACGCCCCGCCCACTGCGGCCTGCGCCAGGAGCTGGGCATCCTGGCGCGCCTGCGCCACGCGCACGTGCTGCCGCTGCTGGCCGCCTGCCCCGCGCCGCTGGCGCTGCTGCTGGCCGTGGCGCCGCAGGTGACTATATGTGACTATATGTGCTGACATGGACCCACGCCCCGCCCACTGCGGCCTGCGCCAGGAGCTGGGCATCCTGGCGCGCCTGCGCCACGCGCACGTGCTGCCGCTGCTGGCCGCCTGCCCCGCGCCGCTGGCGCTGCTGCTGGCCGTGGCGCCGCAGGTGACTATATGTGACTATATGTGCTGACATGGACCCACGCCCCGCCCACTGCGGCCTGCGCCAGGAGCTGGGCATCCTGGCGCGCCTGCGCCACGCGCACGTGCTGCCGCTGCTGGCCGCCTGCCCCGCGCCGCTGGCGCTGCTGCTGGCCGTGGCGCCGCAGGTGACTATATGTGACTATATGTGCTGACATGGACCCACGCCCCGCCCACTGCGGCCTGCGCCAGGAGCTGGGCATCCTGGCGCGCCTGCGCCACGCGCACGTGCTGCCGCTGCTGGCCGCCTGCCCCGCGCCGCTGGCGCTGCTGCTGGCCGTGGCGCCGCAGGTGACTATATGTGACTATATGTGCTGACATGGACCCACGCCCCGCCCACTGCGGCCTGCGCCAGGAGCTGGGCATCCTGGCGCGCCTGCGCCACGCGCACGTGCTGCCGCTGCTGGCCGCCTGCCCCGCGCCGCTGGCGCTGCTGCTGGCCGTGGCGCCGCAGGTGACTATATGTGACTATATGTGCTGACATGGACCCACGCCCCGCCCACTGCGGCCTGCGCCAGGAGCTGGGCATCCTGGCACGCCTGCGCCACGCGCACGTGCTGCCGCTGCTGGCCGCCTGCCCCGCGCCGCTGGCGCTGCTGCTGGCCGTGGCGCCGCAGGTGACTATATGTGACTATATGTGCTGACATGGACCCACGCCCCGCCCACTGCGGCCTGCGCCAGGAGCTGGGCATCCTGGCGCGCCTGCGCCACGCGCACGTGCTGCCGCTGCTGGCCGCCTGCCCCGCGCCGCTGGCGCTGCTGCTGGCCGTGGCGCCGCAGGTGACTATATGTGACTATATGTGCTGACATGGACCCACGCCCCGCCCACTGCGGCCTGCGCCAGGAGCTGGGCATCCTGGCGCGCCTGCGCCACGCGCACGTGCTGCCGCTGCTGGCCGCCTGCCCCGCGCCGCTGGCGCTGCTGCTGGCCGTGGCGCCGCAGGTGACTATATGTGACTATATGTGCTGACATGGACCCACGCCCCGCCCACTGCGGCCTGCGCCAGGAGCTGGGCATCCTGGCGCGCCTGCGCCACGCGCACGTGCTGCCGCTGCTGGCCGCCTGCCCCGCGCCGCTGGCGCTGCTGCTGGCCGTGGCGCCGCAGGTGACTATATGTGACTATATGTGCTGACATGGACCCACGCCCCGCCGACTGCGGCCTGCGCCAGGAGCTGGGCATCCTGGCGCGCCTGCGCCACGCGCACGTGCTGCCGCTGCTGGCCGCCTGCCCCGCGCCGCTGGCGCTGCTGCTGGCCGTGGCGCCGCAGGTGACTATATGTGACTATATGTGACTATATGTGCTGACATGGACCCACGCCCCGCCCACTGCGGCCTGCGCCAGGAGCTGGGCATCCTGGCGCGCCTGCGCCACGCGCACGTGCTGCCGCTGCTGGCCGCCTGCCCCGCGCCGCTGGCGCTGCTGCTGGCCGTGGCGCCGCAGGTGACTATATGTGACTATATGTGCTGACATGGACCCACGCCCCGCCCACTGCGGCCTGCGCCAGGAGCTGGGCATCCTGGCGCGCCTGCGCCACGCGCACGTGCTGCCGCTGCTGGCCGCCTGCCCCGCGCCGCTGGCGCTGCTGCTGGCCGTGGCGCCGCAGGTGACTATATGTGACTATATGTGCTGACATGGACCCACGCCCCGCCCACTGCGGCCTGCGCCAGGAGCTGGGCATCCTGGCGCGCCTGCGCCACGCGCACGTGCTGCCGCTGCTGGCCGCCTGCCCCGCGCCGCTGGCGCTGCTGCTGGCCGTGGCGCCGCAGGTGACTATATGTGACTATATGTGACTATATGTGCTGACATGGACCCACGCCCCGCCCACTGCGGCCTGCGCCAGGAGCTGGGCATCCTGGCGCGCCTGCGCCACGCGCACGTGCTGCCGCTGCTGGCCGCCTGCCCCGCGCCGCTGGCGCTGCTGCTGGCCGTGGCGCCGCAGGTGACTATATGTGACTATATGTGCTGACATGGACCCACGCCCCGCCCACTGCGGCCTGCGCCAGGAGCTGGGCATCCTGGCGCGCCTGCGCCACGCGCACGTGCTGCCGCTGCTGGCCGCCTGCCCCGCGCCGCTGGCGCTGCTGCTGGCCGTGGCGCCGCAGGTGACTATATGTGACTATATGTGCTGACATGGACCCACGCCCCGCCCACTGCGGCCTGCGCCAGGAGCTGGGCATCCTGGCGCGCCTGCGCCACGCGCACGTGCTGCCGCTGCTGGCCGCCTGCCCCGCGCCGCTGGCGCTGCTGCTGGCCGTGGCGCCGCAGGTGACTATATGTGACTATATGTGCTGACATGGACCCACGCCCCGCCCACTGCGGCCTGCGCCAGGAGCTGGGCATCCTGGCGCGCCTGCGCCACGCGCACGTGCTGCCGCTGCTGGCCGCCTGCCCCGCGCCGCTGGCGCTGCTGCTGGCCGTGGCGCCGCAGGTGACTATATGTGACTATATGTGCTGACATGGACCCACGCCCCGCCCACTGCGGCCTGCGCCAGGAGCTGGGCATCCTGGCGCGCCTGCGCCACGCGCACGTGCTGCCGCTGCTGGCCGCCTGCCCCGCGCCGCTGGCGCTGCTGCTGGCCGTGGCGCCGCAGGTGACTATATGTGACTATATGTGCTGACATGGACCCACGCCCCGCCCACTGCGGCCTGCGCCAGGAGCTGGGCATCCTGGCGCGCCTGCGCCACGCGCACGTGCTGCCGCTGCTGGCCGCCTGCCCCGCGCCGCTGGCGCTGCTGCTGGCCGTGGCGCCGCAGGTGACTATATGTGACTATATGTGCTGACATGGACCCACGCCCCGCCCACTGCGGCCTGCGCCAGGAGCTGGGCATCCTGGCACGCCTGCGCCACGCGCACGTGCTGCCGCTGCTGGCCGCCTGCCCCGCGCCGCTGGCGCTGCTGCTGGCCGTGGCGCCGCAGGTGACTATATGTGACTATATGTGCTGACATGGACCCACGCCCCGCCCACTGCGGCCTGCGCCAGGAGCTGGGCATCCTGGCGCGCCTGCGCCACGCGCACGTGCTGCCGCTGCTGGCCGCCTGCCCCGCGCCGCTGGCGCTGCTGCTGGCCGTGGCGCCGCAGGTGACTATATGTGACTATATGTGCTGACATGGACCCACGCCCCGCCCACTGCGGCCTGCGCCAGGAGCTGGGCATCCTGGCGCGCCTGCGCCACGCGCACGTGCTGCCGCTGCTGGCCGCCTGCCCCGCGCCGCTGGCGCTGCTGCTGGCCGTGGCGCCGCAGGTGACTATATGTGACTATATGTGCTGACATGGACCCACGCCCCGCCCACTGCGGCCTGCGCCAGGAGCTGGGCATCCTGGCGCGCCTGCGCCACGCGCACGTGCTGCCGCTGCTGGCCGCCTGCCCCGCGCCGCTGGCGCTGCTGCTGGCCGTGGCGCCGCAGGTGACTATATGTGACTATATGTGCTGACATGGACCCACGCCCCGCCCACTGCGGCCTGCGCCAGGAGCTGGGCATCCTGGCGCGCCTGCGCCACGCGCACGTGCTGCCGCTGCTGGCCGCCTGCCCCGCGCCGCTGGCGCTGCTGCTGGCCGTGGCGCCGCAGGTGACTATATGTGACTATATGTGACTATATGTGCTGACATGGACCCACGCCCCGCCCACTGCGGCCTGCGCCAGGAGCTGGGCATCCTGGCGCGCCTGCGCCACGCGCACGTGCTGCCGCTGCTGGCCGCCTGCCCCGCGCCGCTGGCGCTGCTGCTGGCCGTGGCGCCGCAGGTGACTATATGTGACTATATGTGCTGACATGGACCCACGCCCCGCCCACTGCGGCCTGCGCCAGGAGCTGGGCATCCTGGCGCGCCTGCGCCACGCGCACGTGCTGCCGCTGCTGGCCGCCTGCCCCGCGCCGCTGGCGCTGCTGCTGGCCGTGGCGCCGCAGGTGACTATATGTGACTATATGTGCTGACATGGACCCACGCCCCGCCCACTGCGGCCTGCGCCAGGAGCT